>JAPQRN010000016.1:16959987-16977361 GCA_037367275.1 Coranthus polyacanthus | reverse complement strand
GAAAATGAAATAGAGTCAGCAAACACAGCTACTCATTGAGTACCTTTAACATGGTTCAGGATGTTTTTTTCTTATAACCTGACCTGTTTCCAAATTAGTTTATTCTCTGCACTTTTAAGTTCAATCTGTGGATCATTTATCAAAATGTTGCATTATTTTATTTTTCTCTCCTTTTATGTAGAGAAACACACATTTGAATAGATGTGTGACTCCAACTCAGAAACGTTTGTATAGATTTGCTGTCATGTAGCAGCGATGAATCCATTCATCCATTAGATGTCGACTATTAAATTAATCAACACTTATTCTGATAATCGGTTTGAGTAATCTTAGTAGTAGTCTTAGCGGTAATCTATTTTCTTTACTCCTCTATGACAGTAAACTGAACATCTGTGGGATGTGAACCAAACATGATATTTGAGGATGTCATCCTGGCCTTTGGGAAACAATTTTTCACCATTTTCTGACATTTTATTGACCAATTAATCAAGAAAAAAGTGTGAAAATATTCGTTAGTTGCAGCCCTGTTGTCTTGCACTGACTGCGCTAACCCAGCAATCTTATTACAGGCCACTAAAAATATGCTTTTAATGATTAGTTTTCCCTTCTTTTTTCCTCCTTTCCAGTACTTGTCACTGAAGGATAGGCTGAGCATATCCTGACACCTGAAGACTCAACAATGTGCGATCCAAGGCCTGGAAGTTTAAGATATAATATTCATCACGTCTGACAGAAAATAAAACTGCTGATCTTAAAAAGTGCTATATTAAAATTAGGGATTGTGAAATTCTGGGCTGAAGCCGACACCAGTGTTATATGTGTTTGGTTATTTTGTGTTTTGGAAACAAAGAATTCTTTATAAAACAAATGACTGAACTGTAAAGTTTTTCAGCCCTTTTGAATGAGCACAAATTCAATCATATAAATGTATGAGACAACCTGCAATATAACAACAGATAAAGTAGGATTTTATGAATATTTTGTCAGGACATTATAATTTAAAATGTCAAAATAATTGGTAAGATCGTTTTTTTTAAATTAGTTTACTGAATTTAATTTGCCTCTTGCATCAAAGTCACACGGATTAGGTAACACTCAATATGACCAAAAAAGTCATGTTTTACGTTAAAATGAACTTCTTTCTTCAGTGTTGGTTATTTTAAAGTTTGTCTTAAATTTCATTCGTACACGAAAAGCCTTGAATCCATCTCGATTTAAGCTGTAGGAACCCTGGCTGTACATAGTGTGTAGTATTCTTTCCAAATGTAAAAAAGGAAATAAACTTTATTTTTCTAAAAAAGTAACACGGTTTTCTGTCTACTGCTGTGATCATTTCACTGATGTTGCCCTCGAAACCCTGAAAATTGAAAGTAGTACCGGTATTTATCTATTGTTGAGGGAAAAGGATTGTGGAAAGGAATTATGGGTAAGTTCTTGGCTCAAAACGAGTTTGTGCGGTGTCTTGTAGAAGCTCAAATTTCCCCTTTGGATCACAATGAATGAGCTCTCACTCATCATGTGTCATCCTTCAAATATTCACCTCACGGTCCTGTTCAACTGCTGTTGTCTTTTAGTATTAATGTCATAAAGTGGACATATGAGGAGAGCGACTTATGGGGTTAAAAAAACTCTTATATTCTTAGTTTTTTCCAATATTCGAAATGACACATCTAACATTCTGTAATGGTTCTGTCTATTGGTCCCCTCTTTTATTGCCAATATGCACGATTCATTTAGCAAATATTTTAGGGAAAATGCAGACAACCGGGTGCAGAGGTTATCTTATTGATTCAGCTTCCAACACAGCGACCCGCTCGTTCTCCCCTCCTTTTGTCTGTCTTTTGTTGTGGTTGCTGCTGATGGTTTGCCCCACAAAGCCAGTCATTGCTGGCCCTGCTGCCATAGCAACCAGGAAATACTCACAGCCATCGGTGGAGTAGAGTGTGTTATGTGAGTGTAGAGAGAGAGCAGAACGTGGCGAGGGGGAGTCCAGACAGATCACCACCAACAGAAGGGACCGATTCTCACCTTTGCCTTGAATTCTACAATTTCATCTTCATCTCCGTCCAGGCTTGTGAGTTGAATGTTTTTTGGAAAAGATCACGCAGTATGTGTTGGAAGTTAATGTGTGGCTGTTTAACAACCCAAGGAATGTGGTATGTGTATCTGTACCAAGGAGGTCAGTAACTGTAATGATTTGCTAAGTGAAGCTATGTGGGTGAGTGGCGAATGGTGCGGCGTGTGCGTGACACTTTATCCATCTGCGCGTAACAGCTGGTTCGGAGATGGCCGCAGGCACAGCAGCCACAATTCTCCTGCCTCCGGTGAAGAGCGTGGTGGTCTACAAGAACGGAGACCCCTTCTACGGCGGACGCAGGTTCGTGGTCAACCAGCGACAGGTGGCCACCATGGAGGCCTTTCTGAACGAAGTGACTCAGAGCATCGGTGCCCCGCTGGCCATCAGGAACCTGTACACCCCCAGGCAAGGCCACCGGGTCACAGACCTTCAGGACCTCCAGACGGGAGCCCAGTATGTGGCAGCTGGCTTTGAGAGGTTCAAGAAACTGGAGTGAGTACAAAAAGCAGTCGCTGTAACTGGTGTTGGGGGTCAATGACAGCAGCAAAACCAAGATTAATCCTGACATAGCCTGAAGAAATATTCAGATGTTAACATAAGTAAAAGTACTAATAACACTGTGACAATACTCCACTACAAGCCAAATGTACTTAAACTGAAAAGTCAAAGTAAATAGTCCCTGTTTTTGTGTTACCATTAAACAGAACATAATGTTTCTGGATTCATTTTACTGCCCTAGATGTTTAAGATTGAGCTCATTCATACTCCTTTATATCCTGCTGGTTAGTTTATTATAGAATATAGAATATAGGTTATTATATTCCACGAGATCGTCACGTGTTCGTGGCGTCGCTGTCCCGTCACAACCACGTCGTCTCTAAAACGTCAACTTTTCATGCGCTCGGAAAAACAAACGGGCCTTTGTGACAACGTGTGCATTTTCTTCTCTTTTCTTCTCTTCATACCCTGTAGTTACCCGAACGCAGGAGTGAAAAAGCAGCCTGCCGCCCGAGAAGAAACCCAGGTGAGCTGTTGCGTTCTCACGCGTTGGCCCCACGGAGCACGAATCACGAGTCCATCCCAGTCGAACCAGCGCCGCTCACATCAACCCGATCCAAGTGAAATATGAAAATGATTTGCCTTTGCGGTTCAAGTTCATATTTGCCTATAAATGTGGCGACGCGCGGAACAGCTGTGACGTCAGCGTTAGACGGCCTTACCCCGCCCCTTTGATGTCACCGGTTGTCGCGTAAATAGCCGGAAATAATGGGCTAATGATCTCCAGTGACGTCACGTGACATTAATCAACGCCACGTATCGTCACAGATCGGAAAACACCACCAGTCGAGCTTCAGGGAGGTTTCATTTGCATAAAGATAGATCGTCTTGAATGAATCCGAGCCACGGGTTCTGCATAGTTTTGCATTTTTCCATTAGTTTTTTTTGGTTTGTTGTCGCTTTCAGTTTAGTTTTAATTGGGGATTTTTTTTTTTAAAGCGAGTTTCCTGGTTTATTTTATATGTTTTCGAATGGTTAGTTTTGTTTTTAGTTTCCATTGGTTTCGATGTTTTAGTCTATTTTTTTTTATTTGTATTTCAGTTTACAACATTTTTTTTTTCACTGCTAGTTTTAGTTTTTTGTTAACTGGTCAATTTGAAAAAAAAAAAAAAAAAAAAAAGTTTCGACTGATTTAGAGGAAAACATTTTCTCCATGATTTTATTTTTATTTTTTTTTATTTTTTGTTGGCTTGGTAAACACCAAATACAGTTCTACTTAATTTTTTTTTTAGTGAAACCATATTTTTATTTTTATTTCTGTTAAATATCTTCAGAGATTTTTTTTTGTGTTAAGTTGGTTGGTTCCTTTTTTTTTTTTTTTTTTTTTTTTTTTTCAGTTTAGCCCTTGATAAGCTTTCATTATTTCTCTAGTTTTCATTAACGCTAATAACCTGGGTCTGGACCCAGATGTAGTTGCTGAGAGAATATCTCATTTCGCTCTGAACTGAAAGGCCCAGCTGCAGACAGGGCCTGCTCTTGATCGTAGTAGTAAAACGCAGGGTTTGCTTCATCACTTGCTTCATCACGGACGGACGCGGACAACCACTCATGCTGACAAGTGCTTGCTTTGTATTCTGTTGTATTCTGACCAGCTGGCAAAGATGACTGCTTTGGGGTTTTTTTTTTATTATTATTATTATTATTCAGCCCCTGAGTGTGCTCTTAGTCTTAAGCCACCAGTGTTACTTTTTGGTGAAAAACATAAAAGAGTGGAGAGTAATTGTGTGTGCCTTGGGTGGCTGCCATTTTTTTTTTTTCCTCCCCCAACCTGTGTGTCTTATAAGAGTCTTTGGGTTTTTAAAGTCTTACGTGCCTGTGTTGTGGTTGCTGTGGAGCAATGCGGGAAGTGTGTCCGCATGCGAGGGATCCTGCATAAAACAAAGAAATCTGCCGCAACGCGCCGTTATCAGGGCTGTGTGCGTGTCTGGACAGGCCGAACGCCCCGTATTTACCACCCCACGCATCCGTCTTCTCGCAGAGAAAATGCATCAAATGTATTAAATGCATGCTACTTCAGAGCAGGAAAATAATAATGGAAGACTGTCCATGTCCGGTTGGTTCGGAGTTGATTGATTTAGCGCGTTATCGGACGCAGACGTGGATCCTGGCTCCGGGTTTCATTGACGTGGGTAACGGCCTCGAGGAGCCTTCGGATCAGACACGGAGCGTGGACGTGGCATCGGGAAAAGTCGCGGAGTGACGTTAGTTTCCATGGCTGCGGCACTTGAGCCGACATGAGCAGAATAGTTACTCAGTCATTACACGTTTTTGGAAAAGTGATTTATCTGCGCCGGACGTGCAGTGTGATTGACGTGAATGACGTAGACCCGACGAGGAAATTCATTACGTTTTTTTTTGTTTTTTTTTTTAAGCAAACGACAGCATTATGATGTTCTGCAGAGAGGTTATTATAGTTGATGAAAACGGCACCACTCCTCATGAAGGCTTTATTAAGTTGGTTATTAACTGGTTGTAACCACTTTATAAGTAACTCATGAAAATTGAATTGTAAGTTAATATAAATAAGGTAAAAAAAAAAAAGAAGCTTGCATCGATTGCATTGCATCTATTTTGCAACATTAAGTTACTGCTGCATTATTTATCTGTCTCTTCTGTTAAATCTCAGATCATATTTTAACCAGTATGTTAAACCATTTAATAATGATTATTATTACCATTTATAAGTGTAAAACACAGTATTTCCAAAGCCTTAGTGTATGAGACTGTTCAGTTGATGCCAAATGAAACATTTTGAGCATTAAAGGTTCAATAACTAAGATTCTCATGCACTGACGTAAAGTTTGCGTTTGTTTTGTGCTCGGAGTTTTAGCGTCAACGAACTCCATTTCTAAGCTAACGACTGTCTCGGTTGTCTACAGCCATGATAACAGCCTGTAGACCGATTTATACGTAGAAAGGTCGGTTTTCATGCTCACTCCCGAGTTCTTCACTGCCTCTCATCCAGTGTGCAACGCTAGCTACCGTTAGCTTAGAAAGGGGAATTGGCTAATTTTGACAAATGACTTCCAGCACAAAGCGGTAACTTATTAATAAGTACCAGAGGAAACTGACGGGTACAAATGCTGCTGATGGAGAAGCTCAGTAATCAGTGAGACCCGAGGTTTAACAGTAAATGTGGGCTCAATATTTGGCAAACAGCAGATCACTGTTGCAGCCTTTTTTGTAATGTGTTATAACAGGTTATTCATGATTTATAAAGTGTTTACAACCTAATTATACTGTAAATCATTTATAAACGTAAACCGCTCTAAATAAAAACTACAATCAACATAGTAAAATGAAAACAATTACATTTAAAATCGACTTTTCCCCCGAATGTTAAGGGTTCTCGATGTTCGGGAATGAAATGGCTTTGCCCAAAATGGGGCCGTTAATAAACAATAGTTTTGTAAATCATAATTGATGTCATACATTCTTGCATCCTATCTTTTTCATCTTCTATACACATACACATATACACATAATATCTGAAAATCTAGAACTAAATAAAAACTCAACTAAAACTAGCAAAAAGTACAACTAAAACTACATGTTGCACTAACTAAATCAAAAACCAAACTGAAAGAGTAAATAAAAACCAAAAGTAATGAACATTTCTAAACTATAGTAACTATACTAACAGTTCTGTTTTGCAGCAGCACACATTTTGTTTGTTGAACGTCCCTTTCAGGCCAGAATAATCCAGAAGCCAAACGTTTCAGCCAAATGGAGGAAGTTTATACCTGTACCCTGCATTATACAGTGAGTCAGACATGTGAACATATGCACATCATTTACAACTTAAGTACATGCAGGAAGTATCTGAGAGAGCCGTCTTCGATGTGTTCAGTGTTTTCCGAAATGGAGATCTCCTGTGTCCGCCATTCCGGTTCATCATTCCACGGAGCATGCAGCAGGACCTGGAGCAGATCTTGAGTCTGGTCACAGAGAAAGTGAGCTTACGGACCGGCGCCGTGCGCAGGTCAGTGACACCGTAGACCGAGCAGGAGAGTAGAAATCCTGGGAGGGTCTGTCCTAACCCTCTCTGCTCCGTCAGGTTGTGCTCTATGGAAGGCGTGCCCGTGTCCTCGGCCGGGGAGCTGGAGACTGGCCGCTGCTACGTTGCTGTGGGAACCGAAAGATTCAAGAAACTTCCATACGTGGAGCTGTTGGTTTCAAAAGCAACAGAAAGGTATTGTTATGCAAGGTCATGTGTTTGTGTCTTTACTGGCTGTTAGAACAATGACTGTCAGACAACTCGGAGGATTTATGGTAGAACACTGTGCACTCGCATCCTTCACCTTCTGCACATCACAATTGTTCTCTTGCTTTTGTAGATTTTACCCAGGAAAGAGAAGGATGCTGAGGAGAAATGAGGTAAGTTTTCAGCTAGTTTGTGCTGTGATAGACTCATTGTCATCATTATTGTTTCGCAGCCCGCAGTATGTTCGCAATGTGTCCAGTCTGAATGACAGCTGAAAAGATAATTCACTGAAAAACAACAACAGACAAAAGACAGCTCTTGTGTGTTTTTCTTAGAACAGAAAAGCAGGAAGCGGTCCAGAAGACCAGTACAGTGACTCAGCTCTGCTTGATTCTCCAGAGGTAAAAAAACAAACAAAACAAACAACAACAAAAAGAAAACACTAATGTTTTCTTTTCCACACAACAAGAGATGTAACAGGACATTTTATTCACAATCAAGCCACCCTGGATACAAACAGTGCAGAATAGATTTTGTCTGCTTATTTGTCACGGTTCTTTTTAATGAATTTTACAATATATGCAGCACTGTGCAAAAGTCTTAGGCCACCTTTAGCTGTGTTGTTTTTGCAGGGTTGTGATGAGCGTGCATGTTTATTTCTCAGTCTCTTTATGAAGGTACAACGAGAAAATACGGGAAATATGTGCACATATGAAAAGATCACATCTAAATGGCTTCTACAGGAAAAAGTCAGGATTTAGTGTGACCTCTGTTCCCTTGTCAAAAAGTAGTGAAACAATAAGAAACATTTGACATATGTTGAATGAAAGCTGGTGTAAAAAAAAACACCAGAAGATTAGTGCAGCAAATCTCATATTGTCTGAACAAAAGAGTTCAAGACGTGAAGTGCAAAGGGAGGTCACGCTTAATACTTGACAGTTTGGTCTGTAGACATTTAGGTTTTTAATGGTGTGTGTGGTGGTGTTTTAATGTATTTCCTGCGTATTCCTGGTTGTATCTTGATACAAAGACTGAGAAATGCACATATATGGCCATTATAACCCGCTACAACAACAAACCTAATGGTAAAGACTTTTGTGCAATACTATATATAAATTGCAACACATAATCCCATCCGCCGCATTACGCACCCCACTATGAACATCCCCTGCCCCCTGCGGTCACTCCACAAGCATTTAAATATGAAACGACTTACTTTGTGACACCGCGTGTCGTTCTTTCAGTCAGACGGGCGCAGAGTAAAGTCGACAGGAGATGAAGCTGCAGCTCCAGACGCCGCACATCAGAGGAGCAGGAGAGAGGGAGCAGATGAGGCGTCTGTGTTCTTCGCCAGACCTGTCAAAATCCGCAAAAACCGAGCACAGCTCAGTAATAGACCTGGTCAGGATTTCCATCAAATGCACACACACACACACACACATATGTCCACACTTCTTCTAAGTCTAACCTCAACTACTTTACATTCACAAACAATGTAATTATCACTCTTCTTTTTTTCCTACAGTCAGGCCCAGTGTCTTTAAAAGGGCAGGACGGAAGCGGCGAGAGGAGGCGCGAGGAGCTGAGGAGGTGCAGGAGGACGAAAATACAGCTACCGATCTTCCTGTTGATCAGGTTAGCTTTGCAGTTAACCTGAGACACGCATAGCAGAAAAAAAAAACCCAACAAAGTGCAGGTATTTCTTAACCCGACTCTTACTTTCCACCTAAGAGAGTGGCAGAAATAGTGGAGGATGAGGAACTAAATGACACAGACCATCCCTTGATCAACACAGAGCAGGTAGGAATGACTGCATTTGACCTCTTTTTTTTTTTTACCTTTGTCTGTCTGTCAGCAGGATTGTGCAAAAACTGCAAGCTACTGTCATGAAACTTGTTGAATGTAGGGTACGGGCCAAGGACGAACCCCTTCAAATTTTGGAGCAGAGCCATAAACAGAGGCCGAGCATGGAAGTCGTTTTTTTACTTTGTTTAACACTTCAGAAACTACAGAGTGGTGACTACAGACCGAGAGAGGTGTCTGCGTAAGAGCCATAATATCCACACAAAGAAAAGCCAATACCATTAACAGGAAAAATGTGAACATCAGCTCTGATAATCGGTCTGTCCTCGGTGTGGTGTGATTATTTACTGAAGAGAAAACATGTAAAAGCCTACGTTACAGATGATAAAGAGCGAGCCGCACACTGAAGGTGCTAATGTGTGGTTGAATTTAGGAGATCAAAATGCAACGTGTCCTGCAAAAAAGTTTCAGTTGCACAGTTTCCGCACAGATGGTTTTTTTTTTGTTTTGTTTTTTTGTTTTAATCCTATAACAGGCACTGACGTCTGAAAAAGACAATGCGAGACAGGAGACGACGAGAGAGACAAAAGATTCTGCCAGAGCTGTGAAGTCTGTTGCTGGAACACTGGTACGTGCACACAGTAGCAACCACTTAGAACAATTTACAGCGTTATTCAGTACAGAAACAAAAACTGTTGTTTCACTTCGCTTTAAAGGAGCCTGAGCTGAAGCAGCCGTCCTCAAAGTCGAGACCGTCGTCGTCACTGTCAAAGGAGTTTCAAGGACAAAAGGCATGTCATTCCATAAAGACGGCATAACAATACCTACTGAGAGCTGATGAAATTGTCCTCCTGATTGCTTTCCGTTTCACCGTTTTAATATTTTACTTCAACAGGACGCCCCATCAATTACAGCAGAACAGAAACATCATCAGGAGGAGCTTGTGACTGATGAGCCGAGAGGATTTAAGGAGGTCACGTCATCGTAATGTCCCTCAACAGCTGAATCACAGCCACAAGCAGACATGAACATGAACTATGTGGCTTAATCAAAGTTAAACTGGTTGTACTTAAACTGTGACGATGAGCCAAGTAACGATATAAAAGCCAAAACTGTGAAGACACAATAAACGCAAACCAGAGACGCAAACGTTACAGGAAGTGGGTGGAATATAAGGAGCTCCTGTACAATGTGTTACAATCCACCTCTGTTAACAAAAACCAGCTTAACTAATGCTTATTGTCGGCCATTTGCATCTGATTGCATTCTATTTTTACAAGTGTTTATGATACTGATACAGTCCACACTCTGTTTCGTGTGCATGGAATATTCCGATGCAGATATCGTTCAATTTATGTCCGATAGAAATGTGATTAAGAAAGTATTTTGGGAAATATTCGGCCTTCGTGTATCTTGTTTTGCAGGGTTTCTGCTGGTTTTCAAGACCATTTTAACACCTTTATGAATGCGATTTAAGAACTACTGTTCGCAACTCATAGTAGATGAAAGTAACATCAGCAGGAACTATTTTGACTTCCAGAAGTTGACGAGAATCCACACACAACCGTATATTCCGATGCAAAACTTCCACATGGAGTTACGTTTTCTAGTCAATACAGATCTTTCCCAAAAACACATTTTAAAAGGAGACTAGAGTTACTGCAACTTTATAGCAACGTAATGTTCACTTAATCCTAATCCAATCCATTTTTAAGACGTGTCAAAGTTGTATTTAAGACATTTTAAGAACCTTCAGAAACCCTGTTTTGCAGAAATTGGCAGCGAAGAACATAGCAGACAAAGAGACATGTTTTGCCAAATTTATTAGTAAAATATCACAACAAAGATCACAATAAATAAAGTCATCGGAACAGTGTCTTGTGTCAGTTAAACATTTTGACTGTGACAATGAAAATATATAAATATGAGCAATAAATAACAGTAGTGCTCTTACTTTATATAGAAGCACCGTGCATTCACAAACACTGCATTTTTTTCCAGTAGCTCCAAAGTTACGTGACCCAGTGGCTCCTCTTTTTATTAGATTTTAGGGCGTCATCTATTTTACATTGATGGATTTTGGGGCAAAATAAGCAGTTTTTCAGCAGCTTCCATGTTGTGCGATGATGACTGATAACTAGGCTGAGCTTTCCTCATAATTCTCAGATCCTGACGTCAGATAGTAACTCGAAGTTATGAGATAAGGCGTGTATTTTTTTTTCTTCTCTGGTGAATATAAACCACTTCTGTGACTTTGCCAATGCATCATGTACTGTATTCAAAGCTGCAAGGGATGAATCCGGTGGAGGAAAAGGTCAATAACTAAATAAAAACAGCTCTATCCTGAAGGTAAACGGTAATTTGTCCTCTCCTGTGTCCTGTCCCACACAAACACACTACAGCTGACAGACGACAGCTGCGATTTAATGCCCCCGTTAAACCGGGAGGTGACACCTAATTGTTCCATGTATTTGTATGTGGTTTCTATAGCTTTATGCAGATGCCATGTCACGTGGCTCGGCGGCAAAGCACCTAAAAGTAAACCTTAACAACCACAGTTTTCTATAAAAGAACCATAAATCTAGTCCAGCTCTGGGGTGAACCCTGCGTGAACCCGCTTCCTTCCAACATGGAGCGAGAGTTTCTGGACAGGTCCTTTGAAGCTCACGCTGAGTTCATTTAGGCAGAGTTCTCCCACCAGATCCGCTTTGAGGAGTCGCTGCCTGAATATAAATTGGCCCCTCCAGTCCAGCTCAAACTCTGCGCCGACCTTCCTGCCTTTCTTACAGCACGCTGAAAGGAGGACTCCTGATCCTCATCAAATGGCCGATCGCCGTTAGAGCACAGGCTCAGTCGCATTCTGCTTCACTGTGTCTCTGTCATCCATGGAGCTTATGACGCACAACGTGATGCCGGCCATGGTGAGGAACATTCCTGCAACAGCCTCTGCACAGACAGAGAGGGGAGGGCGGAAAATATCAGTAAAAAAAAAAAAACATATGATAAAGGACAGAACACAGAGCATCGACGACATTAGTCCTGGTCCAGAAAAGGATTTCAGGCAGGACACATCATATTTAACCATTATTACCGAATGACACATGTGTATTTGGGGATGACTCCGCAGACAGTCCCTCACATCACCAAAAAAGTAAAATGGCTGCCACAAGGTGTTTTGTTTTTTGTTTTGTTTTTTACGATGGCATGCTTATGAAAGAGTGAACATCATTTTCACACATCACATGGACTATATCTGTGTTACAGACACTTAAAACCGCAGTGCTTGATAGTTTTTTGGCATCATTGAGCCAAAATTCCATAACTACCTTCCAACATACTAAGTAATCTGAGGGGAAACAAGAATTCTGTGGACTCTTTTTTTGGCTGTAGACAATCTACCCTGTGACGCAGAGCTAATCTCAAGTGTTTTCATACAGGTTAAATATGTGATTGTCAGCTGTGAGTACCAATCACTGCTCAGATTTCATCAGACGGGAGTCTACTGCTCTACTCCGTGGCTCAACACGGAAATTTGGAAAAGCATCGTCTCTTTTCCACAGCAGCGAGAGACAGCCTCGTGTCTATCTTTATATTTAGTCTTTTGATTTAGACAGAGAGGAGAGAGCTGCAGGCGGAAGGTGTGTATTTTCAAATTCTGTTTTTTTCTCCTCTGTCTTCGGCTCTTGCACCTTTCACGTTAGTCTCTTCAGGTTTTAGCATGTTCGTTTCTCACATGTGTCCCTGTGGATATCAGCGACACCAGATGTGTGACTGCCTCAGAAAAGACACTCAAAAACAAGCAGTATCACCAACACGGGTCACTTACGTTTCCCACCGAACTCTTCGCCCAGTAACTTTCCAGTGAGCAGAGTGCAAAGGAAAGTAAGCGAGTTGGCCACGGGAACGGCGAGTGATAGCTCTGGGTAAGAGGAGGAATGAGAAAAAAAAAAATGAGCTGGAAGATAGTAACAACAAGCAGTGGTGTTGTCAGAATTTTTACACAAGCCACAGAATTCATTTCAAATTTCTCAGGCCCACCAAAGAATGAAGTGCAGTATGAACAGTATGAAGGGAACGACATTGGTTTCGGAAAACTCCATTCGAGTCACATGAGTGACTATCTGCGTCCAGAAAATTGGAAAATCTATAGCCCATAATAAATAAGCAACACCCAGAAAGCTTAAAGACAAATCTCATTTCTCACCCCCTCAAGTCCACAGGGACCAACCATGAGATCTGGGAAAAGTTGATTTTACATTAATTTGGTGGTGCCTTAAAAGTCTTTTAACGGTAGGGAAAACCCTGAGAGGCTGCCATCAGAAATGAGCAATGAGTCCAAAGTGGCTCACTCACTCACCTGTGGTTGAAAGAGTATAATAGTAAACCAAGGATCCACTCTGGTTCAAAAGGAATGGAACCAAGTACTGTGCAGAAAGAAAAGGAAGGGGTGCAATTAAACTTAAGCTTCATTTCTGACATGCACACCAGTAAGCAAGACGTCGTTTTAAGATTTACCTTGAGGTTAAGGAAAAGAAACCTGACCTCAGCCAGTAGCTGAGAGACTCTGTTGGTCTGTGTCACATTTTCTATCCCCTCTGTGCCTCTTTTCAGGAAGGGGTTGGTGCAGCCCCACAGCACAGAAACCAGCAGCAGACTCAGCAGCTCCACTGGAACACAGGACAGACACCAAAAGCTTCATTATCTATATATATATACTCTCAATGGTTACAGAGGAAACAGAGGAAAACGCCGGAATCTTCTGTTTTAGATCCATCGACTTCCTTAGCATTAGCTCTAAAGGGCTAGCTACACAGTACATCAGTTTTGTATTTATCTGGTGTATTTAGCATTACGGTGACGCTAAAAAAAAGGAGAGTGGTTGTTCGGAATACACATTTAAACACAAAATACCCCGCAGTCCTGAATATTTATTTTATATTAGCTTAAGAGTTCACACAGCCACTCACCTACGGACACCATCGTCATGTAAACAGTCCACGGTGAAGTCGCATTCAAGAAGTTGTTGTTGTTGTGGTGGGGAACATTGTTTGAATCTACAGACCAATGGGCAGGTTTAAGCCTATGAATTCATTAAAGGTGTTCAAAGACCTTTAAGTACATAACGAAATACCTGCGGAGGGATTTCACGAAGAAAGTCTCATTGTTGAACGGACGTGTTTTGCAACATTTTTTAGCATCTTGAACGTCGCTTCGAGATTTTCCAGCGTTGTTGAAACTGATGGTGCCAGCTGGGGGCGCTTTTGTTTCCTTTTGTTTTCTTTTGTTTTCTTCTCTTTTCTTCGTTGCCCAGGTGTTTGAGGGCTTATTGCAACATGAATTTTAAACATCATTCCCAAACATCATTTTAATAATCATGCCACGCGTTCCCTCTTTTTAACAAACACACAGGAGCTCCACAATTAGAAATATTACATTTTATTTTCATCTCATTCATTTCATAAACAACCACAAACAATACAAATACAGGGAACAATTAAAATAAAGTGCAAAATCCTTTGGCGTCAAAACTAAAAGGGATTCACGTCAGCGTATTTGGCTGACAAACAGATGTTTCACAAAATATCTGTGTGGTCTCTTCACTCTGCATGGTATAAAAATATGTTTTTAACAAAAAGAACATCTATGTGCAGAAGACAGTACGATGCAAGGTAAACCAGATTTAATAAGCTGTTATTGGTCATCGAGTTATCGTGTTTCATAGTGTCGTTGTCTCCTCTTTATACAGTAATAATTCTACATTTACTAATGAACCTCTATGGTACTCTTTAATACAGAAATGTACACTTGAGACCAAGCTTGTTAAGCCATTGCAGTCTTTTCTATGTATTTTCTTCTTCATCATTGTATTAGTTTTGATGGAACAGTACAAACAGTAGGGAATTACTGGCATCAATACTCTGAACACTGACTGTTGCCAAAAAGCAATCAAGTCACAAAGCAGTGTCCGTTTTTGTCATACAACATTCTTCATGCAGTCCATGGTGTCTGTGTAAGGTACAATTTGTTCACAATGTATATTTTTACACCAAAAGGGTGTTTTGTAATGCATGTAGTCACCAGCAGTGGCTCAGTTGTGACAATGACAGTGACAACACTAACATCAAGGACCGAGCTTCCACAAAATTCAGTCGGCACACAGTATGTGGTCACATGTGAAGACGTCAGTCAATGCCTGTTGAGAGACTAAAGCACAGTCGGGACGCTATGTGTTTCCTAATGATGGCATGTCATGTATGGTAACCACGGTGGATTCGCTTGTGGTGCTGAACTGCTCTATGTGATTTCCCTCCACGCTGTTCAGCTCCACTCTGGGGAGTCGGAAGCCGCTCTCTGAAGTCGGGTTCGAGTTGGCCATGCCGCCTGACACAGAGCTGATTCCCATAGGGCTCAGCGGCACGCTGCTTTGAACTGTGGATTGTGACATCTTTGGACGAGGTTTGGAGCCTCCTCTGGCCCCCAGGACTCTGGAAACATGGGTCCGTCTGGTCACAGTGAAACAGTGATGTCAAAACAACTCTCATCATCATTTCTTTGCAAATTGGTATCTTAAAACTGTTACAATAGTATTGGTTACAACAATACTAGATACTTTATATAAGATCAGCGCAAATAACTAGACAAAAAAAAAGGGAAAGGTTGTGTATTTTTAGTTTGGCTCTGAATAGAGGAGCACTCAGGATATAACCCTACGAGTCAGGGGTCACAAACATCGGGAAATGTATTGTCAAATTATGTACCGTAATATAATTATTAAAGGTTCAATACCATTTTTACTCCTCATATATTATCTTGAAAAGGTAAAACGGCCATTTCAAAGAGATACGTGTTTCATAAATCACAGCTTTGTTTAATGTGTGTTTTTATGAGAACACCTTGTAAATCAGAGAAAATAAATGCGTTTAGGCAGAGTTAACAGGCTGTCATTTTCTTCTGCTTCTTCTTGGAAGTTTTTAAAAATGTTTGAAATGCAAATTTATTCCTGCGGTCGTTGGGAATGGACGGTTGACGACATGGGTTACAGTAAATCCATTTGTTCTCAACACATTTCAACGCGCGTAACTTCAGTATGGGAAAAAGTGCATTTCAGTTTCTCCCGTCCTGTTCATCATCCTGTTAGTCTTGTGTTTTTCATATGAGGGAATGTTAGGACAGTTGGAAACCAATGCAATAATATGACGAGTGCGTAACGTGAATGACAATAGTCTACATTATTTTACAGCCGGATTAAAACATTAAAGACAGCAGCTGGTGTCTAGTGGTTAAAAATAGCATGATCATTTGTTTTGCTTTTTTTTGTCTAGTGACGTGGACTACGCAGGAATTGGCCTGGCTGACAGGAATGTCACCTTACCGGTTGTATGTTTTCAGGATAATCAGTAGAATGGCGAGAATGATGATGATACCTATGACGATGACAGCGATCATGGCCCCAGAACCTGAAAGACACACATACAGAGAATGAGTGATGATGAACACGTTGAAAGGTTATTTTCAGTGTTTGTGCTTCTTCTGAAATTTGCATTTTACATTTTACACATTTCCCCTGCACTCCTGCAACCTGCATTATGTAGTAGCTTAGCAACAGCCTCACTCCTGCTACAGAACACAGCAAACATTTTTGATTTAATGCATTCGTGCCACTCCTTTACAAGTTCTCTAGAGTAGACCACATGATGCAACGGGTTTAACTTTATGTTATCATGTTTTTTTTTCCGCACTTTAGGATCTGATTGTCTGCAACAAACACCAATCAAACCCCAGGCTGCGTTTTATCAAAAAGAGGACAAAGCACAGATATGAACAGAGTGTGGATGTGCACCCACACACATGAACACTTACTCTGAATGAGAATTTGTTCTTTGGACTTTGTGGTGGCGGTTGTGTTTGTAGCTACTGTAGTGTTGGTCACAGGTGAAGCAGTTGAAGCTTGCATCTTCAGCAATAACCTGCAGAGAAAAAAAGAAACACAATTTAACTGGTTAGCTGAGAGCAGCAGAAAAGAGATCAAGGTAACAAGGAAACAATGAAAGAGTTCAAGGCTAAAATATGTTTGCAACGTAACTCTTCTAAACAATGGTAGAAGAGGGTGTGCCAGAAATTAATAAATGTTTTACAGAAACCACAGGAATGAGGACCTTCACTAGAACATTATATGTGAAGCACCAACATTGTGACCAGAATACTGGCACGCGGCAAATTCTACTTCTTGTTTGGTGTATCACTTTTTTTTTTAATCAAAGCAGAAAATATGCTTATAATAATAATAATTAAGTATTTAACTTAACTCTTAAGTGTTTGACTCCATAATCCAAATACACACACATATACATAACCTGTCAAAGAAAAACCTTAATAAAATGTAAAATGCAACATATATTTCTCTTTCAGTCATGTGTCTCAAAAAAGTAGTGTTTAGAAAAGGACTACTGTTTAGAAAACCATAAGTAGTTACAATAGCACTGCAATTTAATTTACAAAAAGGCAAACAATTATACTGAGACTGATTCAGTGGCATAAGGTATTTATGATAGGCCCCAGTGTACACTATTTTGACGGGCCCTAGTGTACACTATTTTGACGGGCTCTAGTGTACACTATTCTGACAGGTTCTAGTGTACACTATTTTGACGGGCTCTAGTGTACACTATTTTGACGGGCTCTAGTGTACACTATTCTGACAGGTTCTAGTGTACACTATTTTGACGGGCTCT
>JAPQRN010000016.1:16925383-16940049 GCA_037367275.1 Coranthus polyacanthus | reverse complement strand
ACAGACGGATCAAATATAAGCAGTAGTTAGCCCGTTAGCTAATTTAGCTGATTCCTAAAGGCTACGTAGAGACTGGTTTGTGAAGCTAACCGTGTAATTTTTGGGCATAAATACACCCAATTCAAACACAACATCATAAAGTTAACAAAGACATAAAAAAAATAATTTCTAATACTCTTTAGATGCTTGATGTTATGTACATAAAACGTTAAATGACGCAGTTACAAGGCTGTATGGATTTGGGTTTCCAGTGGCTTTAAATGTCAGATCTTTCTAGTTACTTAGTTTACTATATCTTGTCCGTCCATCCATTTTTATTTATCGTGTCCCTTTATTGTTTTACTATGCATCTTCAAGTATTTACTAATGTGTTACTGCCATTTTTAACTGGCAAAAAGGGGGCTCATTGTAGCTTAAATATGTCAAAAGGTAGCTTTTAATGAGTGAGCTACTTAAATGACTGGAAATAGCTAAACTCAACACCTCCAAGACACAAAAAAAAGTGGTAGTGGATTTTTCGTCCCTTCTAAGTCCCTTCTTCAGCCAGCCAGCATCCGTGGGGTGGACATCGCGGGTGGCGGTATCTCGGTGTGCATCTGGACAACGAGATGGACTGGTCCCTGAACTCTAATGAAAGGGACAGAATCTTTTCTTTTTTCCTAAGGAGACTCAGGTCCAAGATGCTGCACACGTTTTACCAGTCGGTGGTAGCGACTGTCGGGGAGTGCGGCGATGGACCAATAAAATGGAGGACATCATGGACAATTTTGAACGTTCCTCTTCGCCACGTTCTGACCAACCAGTGGAGGACTCACCTCGCCACGATGCAGGACTGAACGTTAGAGAAGATCCTTCATCCACACGGCATCAGACTGAACAACACTAGTCAGTGGAAGATAGCCTGACTGTGACAACTCTGTAAATAACATACCAGTTACTTGTTTTTATTTCGTTTTATTTCGAGCTACAGGACAACTGATTTGCCTGAAGCGATGAAGTGTAAAACACAATAGGCTATTGCCAAAACTTTAGTGCATGAATTTGTTCATTTGATCTGACAAATTAAACTATCTGAGTGTGTTGATAGTGGTTAAAGGTCCAGTATGTAACATTTGCACGTACTCGTGTGCGTACGTGACATTCGTGCTGGGGTCTGTTTCGTGCTGGTTGGTCGATTAACGTCCGCCTCGGTTGCCTACGTCCACGATAACAGCCCGTAGACGGATTTCTACGGAGACGACTCGGAAAACCTTTACGCTCGCTTCCGGGTTCTTCGGTTCCTCTCTTCAGTTCCTCTACAGCGGCAACACTCTGCAACACCAGCTCCCGTTAACTAAGAGAGTCTGGCCAGCGTCACCAAATGACCAGTTTGCAGCACAACACACTCCAACGCAAACGTCACACAATTTAAATGTGTTAACTTGTTAAAAAACGCATCAGATGAGGCTGACGGGTATAAATGCTACTGATGAAGACGACAACTAACCAGTAAAACAGGTCAGTGTAAACGTCCTCTGTTTGGCAAGTAACAGGTCGCACTTTTTCTCAGCTCATTAATCAAGTGTTTACGACCTAATTAATAACCTTATTCTAATCCAGTCACACATCCTTTATTATGTACTCTTACTTTATGTCGATAGATATCTTTTTTTTTTTTACCTTTGTGAGCAAACTTGTGCTTGCCAAACATCGTATTGTCAAGTCATGATGACAGTTTGCAAGAAAAATCTTTTGTTGTCAGTCATCAGTCTGTTTCTTCTCAGCTGACAGGAGGAAACTGCAACTGAACAGTAGGTCACGGCTGTCTGACTGCCGCTCATTCACCTCCTTTCCACGTTATAAACTTCCAAGTGTCCAGCGTTGTGTGTGGAAAGAATGATTATCTTACCCTTAACGTTCCGGTCATTCTCTGCACCACGAACGCAGACCGTACAACACATTGACCGATCCTTGAGGGAAATGTGAGGCGCAAAGTGTAAACGACTGCTCCGTTGGTGGAAGTTTCCTTTGCGTTTTCATTGTGTGAAAACACATCAATAACACTTCAGTGGAAATCCACACCTTACGTCCACTGCTTTTGTTACTAAGTGTGAAATTTAAAATAGTTTTTTACTCATCGACTTTATCTTGTCGTACATTAGTCATTATCTTGTTTTTAAAAGCACTTTGGTCACGTCTTAAATGTGCCATTGAAATACATACATTTGAATTACTGTTAAATACGGCAAAACAAGTTGATAGTGTTAAGAGTAATTGCAGTATTTAGTTTCAGTTTTAGAATGACTTATTAATTTTATCGGATTAGAAAATATAGCTACCAATTTGTGTTTTTATTTAATTTTTGCTTCTCTTTTTCTTATTTATATGTATTTATTCATTCTATGTCCTTACACATTTGTAGTATTTGTCCTTTCCTGTTTTTTTTTAAATTTATTTATTGGTTTTATATTGTTTCTAACTTGTTACTGTATTAACCAAATGTTTTTTGTATTGTCCATTTACTATGTGGGAAACAATTTTTGAATAAACAAGAAAAAAATGTTGTTAACTCCCCTTAAACAGATTTTTTAAAATCATTACGCAAACAAAAAAGGGTGAAATGGGTAAAAAAAAACAAAAAACAAAACAATAGTGGTTTTTGTTGGACGATCGTCAGAAAACACGAAGATGAACAACGATCAGCTCTTTGATTTGAAGCCGCCTTTCCCAATCTCGAGATGTTTTCATTGGGTCGCCAGTCGTCAGAATAAACTACATAACATTAACGCCATGTGTGAATTCATTTAAGAAGAGTGTTCTCTAGAAGACTCGGTAAACGTTCACCTCGACAAAACCGCTGGAAACGTAGAAAAGTCAGTCGTAAAAGACGCAACAAGACGAAAACCACGTAAGTGACAAAAAAAAAAAAAAACGACATAAAAGATGCAGTAAGGCAAAAATGACGTAAAAAGAATTCATGACGTAATTTTGTAAATTTGGGTCCTGGGGAGAGACAACATTTATCTTTTGGGTCTCGACTTGAAAAAGCTGATTTAAAAGGTAACGATAACGGACTACGCTACACACAGGGCTCCTATTTTATATAATCTACGTGTCACGTAATTTGCAATCCACCTGGAAAATGCAAATGTATCGGCTATATTAAATAATACATAATCTTGACTGCGTATTCTGCTTGGGATTCTGTTTCTCCTCTAAAATAAACACCACTAAACATGGCTTTTAAGAATAAGTCTTTATGTATTTCTCTATGTGAAACAAATGACTATTATACTACACAAAGAGAAGCGGATACTGTAAGAGACAGAGACCATCTCTGAGAAATAAGTACATAACATGAAAATACACATACCGGTATTATAGAACTGTAAATTATTGCTTGTTTTGCTACTTTGTTTTCTGGATTCCTACAATACAAGACACAATATTCATATTTCAACAGAAACAGTACAACAGTGACAAACGGTAGTATTGACCTCTTTAGTAGACGTTCCCCAGAAAGAAAAGAAACATTCAAACAGAGTCCATGTTGAACACAACACAATGACAGTTGGTTTTGTTCGAGCATCATCGGGACTTGTTGTTACACATCTTTGTAAATTTTTTTTGTTTGTTTGTTTGTTTTTTTTTTGTTTGTTTTTTTTTTCTTTTTTTCTCCATTACAACATTGCCAAGAGAAGCCGTAACAAACTGCACACTGGGACTGGCCTCAGCAACAAAAGAAAAAACTAAAGAAAAAGAAAGAGAGAGAGAGAGAGAGAGAGAGAAGAGAACCAAACAAACACTTGGCATATGTACATAAATATACATTTTCATTTCAACTGTGACCAAGATGCACCCGGTTTTAAACACTGTGACCATAGAGAGTAAAAAAACGCCGCGTGCCTCCCTCCTGCTCTGCCGCTTCCTGTTTCTCATCATCTGCCGCCCGCTTCCGTAGCCGCGGCAGCTTTACTGCAGTGCCAATATGGTGCATTTCAAAGGACTGTTTCTCAGAAGATAAGATGAATGCTTCTTGCGGACAAACACACGGAAAACAGACATTTATTTTGTTCTGCAGTGTCGTCATGCTCCCGTTTGAAAAAACACTACCTTCTCTCTAAAAGCTTTGTCTGTACATCTTCTTTTCGTTTTAAGTAATACACTCCGTCGGATCCAAAAAGGCCTGAAATTCTCTGAACTTCACACTCGCAAAAAAGGAAGTGGAGTGTTTCACTCACTGCAAAATGCTGGTGAAAAGGCTAACCAGGTGTTCAGCTTGAGATGACGAAAAAAAAAAAACAAAACAAAAAAAAAAAACACAAAAGAAAAAAAGTTATGCTTCCTACTTTGTCTCGAGAAAGAGGATTTTTAAGAAGGAAACAAAACAGTGACAATAAAGTGCTCACATGCAGAGGGACTTGTCTTTTGCTTATTATTATTGTTATAGCAAAAAGTCTTTTCAGATTTCATGCCGCCTAAAGAAGGTTTAGACATCCAAAAGCCCTGTCAGGGAACATTTGTTCATGTTGCTTCAAAAGCACTAAAATATTTCATTACATAAGGACATGATAATCTGACGGGAAGATTTAAAAAAGTGAAGATCTTATAATTTCTAGTGTATATTTGTTTGGGTTTCCACTGAACAAGATACACCTAAAATTATGTTAATGCACAATTAAATGATAGAATACAAAGTACTGCACTTGCGTTGGGAAAATATGATTTCTTCCAGCTCAGTTTAACAATCTGCATCAAAAACATTGATGACAACATGAGGTGAGTGGATGCTTTGGTTGATATCTCATGAGGCTTCCTAATTTTCCCTTTTCTCAGCAAAAATGCTTTCAGTTAAACTACAAAATCTAAAAGGACTATTTCCACAAATATTCCATTCAGCTATTTACAGCGAGAAGCAGCGCATGTCAACTGGTCGTTGCGCAGCAGGAGACAGTAGAGACCCTCGCAAAAAATTGCTTGGAGATATCAAGAGATACTCAGTGCAAAACAAGCAGTAGTAGGTTTCAAAACCTGACACGTAGAAAGTGGGTGATCAAACAAGATAACCAAGATGTGATTACAACAAACATCAGAAAATAAACCACGTACCGAACCCCTTGAAGAAAATGAGGGGGATGAACTGTCTCTGATCCATCAAATCCCAACAAAAGCGACAAATGCAAATTTGCCATCAAATTGAAGACGGAACTGTCAACCTTACAAAAAAACCCCCAAAAAAACACCCATTCAGATTTTTTTTTCTTCTTTTTTTTCTTCCTTTTTGTTTCCCTAAGACGTCACTTTAAATTCTGCGTGGGCATATGCACTTGCGTCAAAAGCGTCACATCATTTCCCTGTCATCACAAACAACAATAAAAAAAAACAAAACAAAACAAAAAAAAAAACACCTCAGCTCCTCATCTACAGAAGTAATTAAGCATGCAAAAAGTGTCGGGTTATCAAATACATATTGAGAATACACATCTAGTAGTTTAGCAAAAAACAACACCTCTCCAAATAAAAAAAAGACAAAAAGCCAAAAACAAGCAAAAAAAAAAAATGAAATAAATAAAGAAGAAAAAAGTCAAACAACCACCACAACTTTGTTAGTCACATATGGCGCTTCGTGCTGTGTGTGATGTTAAATAGGTTGCTTTTTCTTGATATATCTTGTTAGTATTTGTGTTTTTGTATTTTTTTGTAATACAGTATATACATGCAGACGAGAGCGGGAACATCACACACTCAATCTTGATGCAAGCTGAAGCAACAAACCAGCAGATATGAAAATGGATGAAAAAAAAAAAAGAAAAAAAAAAAAAAAGAAAAAAGAAAATAGACATAAATAACCTGAAAACACATTGTAAAAAATGAAAAGTCTTTGTTTTGAGGTATTGCATGTCCTCAACCAAAGATCGTTGTGCACACACGACTGTGAGACAGAAGGAGAGGTACGGCTAACAAGCTAACTAACTAGCAAGCTACTGACTAGCAATGAGAGCTGAGTGTGTGTGATAAGTGACAGGTGCCTGCGTTGGGACAGGTATTTTGACCCCTCTTGCTGAAAACGAGGGGGGTTGGTGGGGTGGAGGCAAGCATGCCTGCCGCTCCCCACACTGTCCGCAGAATGTGATGAGTGTGTGTGTGATTCTCATCCATCCCCTTCAAGCCGCCTCATTCCATCGCCACGCTCTCCACAAACACCGTCTCGAGCAATGTTCGTTGGTTTTGTTTTTGCTTGTAGTTGAACTGAAATGAGGGGCATCAACGCTCTCTGTGAGTGCAGAGACGAGAGAGAGAGGGCAGGTGTGTTGCGGGTTTAAGGAGGCGGTCGGGGGCCGCGCCGGTGTCGGTGTGTGTGTGCGGGGGAGGCCTCTCTAGTTAAAGACTTTGGGGGGTCCGTCGGGACGTCTGGTCTGGACGATCTGCTGCTTTGGCCGCGCCGCCTCGTCCTCCTCCGTCTCGCTCTCGCACACGTGGACGACCACGCTCGGGGTGGACTCTGTCCCTGCGTGGAGCTCGTACTTTTCACCTGAGAGGGAAGGAGGCAGGGGAGGGGGGGGGAAGAGAGAGACACACCAGGAGTCAGAGAAGCACAAACGTTTCTACATGTAAAGTTTCGATACCACATGAAAGATATGAACGTGCAAAGTTTCTGGAGTCTGGTTTGTGTTTGGAGCTGGTTTTTTGTGTTTCTAAGCTAATGACTGTCTGTTGCATAATCCATGATAACAGCCCGTACAATGATTTGGATTTCTCGTCACGATCTCTGGTCGGTTTTCAAAAATCCTTTCATTGCCTTTCTTCTGCTCCTCTACAGCAACACTAGGCACATTTATCTCAGAAATGGTGTTGGCTAACGTCTGGAAACAGACTGTAGACATAGACTGAAAGAAGTGAATGTAGCCACTGTGACGTCACACACTATTTGTGCGTTACTGTTTGGAAGCCTTAAGTTTTGTCTTTTGGATAAGGATATAAATGTATAATACACCTGCATCCTTGTGTAGCTGTTAAGATTCTGTGATTGTGACAGGCCATGGTCAGATGTACTGTCTGAATGTTCAAGCTATTTTATGAAATCTAACACAGAAATATGATATTATGATAAAATATTGACAGAATTCTCATCTTAGGCCTTGTCCTTGACTAAGATGAAGGTGAAATATCGCGCGGTGCTTCGTACCAAAGTCGTCTGATGGTATATAATATAATAATGTGACGCATTAGTACATTTGGCTGATAATACTTCTGTAGTTTAGAGTCTTAAAATATTGTGTGTATGCAATTGATTATTTACTGTTCCTCTGAATTATGCATCAAGGGTTTTTTTTTTTTTTTTACAGCACAAAAATAACCGAGTGTTTATCTGTTGAAGATCAGCTGAGGTGATAGGATAGAGATTCGGGAGCCAACAAAAACACATTTCTAGGAATAGTGCTGCCATTTGTCGACATGCCCAACTCAGCGGACTCAGATTGAAAACACACACTCGCTAGATTGTATCACAGTTGCCATGGCGATGAGATCAGACAGCTGGCAGAAAGGAGGAAATTGGTCTGGAAGATTTTCACTGTGGTGCCAAACAGAGAGATGGACGGTGAATAGAGTCCTGCTGTTACCGCGGGGAGTTGACAGAGGGAGTCAGCGCGCCGTCCTGCGGCTGAGCGCTAATCTGATTCTAGATGCCAGGATGTGAGGTGAAGAACAAAGCCTGTTTTTTCTTTTCTTTTTTTTTTCCCTGATACCTGATGTCGCTATGGTAACAGGAGACTGGACATTGCGCGTTTATGTGTGGAAAGTTTAATCATGTTTTGCTGATAATAAAAAAAGATAATGGTGTTCATCGGAATACAGACTCAGACGTTTCCCAGTTCGGCAGCAGCAACGGCATGTCCACATGCACAAACATGGAAACGCGTCGCCGTGGACATGACGCACCTTTTCGTGTGTATTAGGTGACATTTTATAAAGGTTGCTGCGATCTGAAATTTTGTCCACGAGGCAGATGGACGCAACGTTTATCTCAGAGCAGAGAGGCTGCTGGGAATCAAGGCTGCTGAGAGAAAAGCAGCCAAATCTAACTGTGCTGAGCTGTGCTGCTGCCTACACATTTTATACACTTGCTAAAATAGTGATAAGATGGAAAGTGCAAAAAAAAAAATAAAGACTTGAAGTGTGGTGAAACTGATCTACATTTTAATGACTTGTGGTGCGGTGTTAATTTGATTTTGTCGTTTTATTATCTGTCCCTTAAAATTCAAAGCTAACTAACTGAAGTATGTTAACACAGAGACTTTTTTTTTTGCTTTAAAGCGTCTGAGATATGCATTTGGATTTACGTCAGTTCAGTATTCGACACATTATCTCACCAGTCGTAGCTGTAATTCTTCATGACAATAATGAAAAAGTGTTATTTCAAACGGTTACTCCTGACATGTGATTTGCATATCTTCATGTCTGGAGAAAGTCAAAATTAAACGGGGTCCATATGCAAACACACACTCGTGACATAAATATTTGCACCGACGCAAACCGACTTGACGCACATTTCCTTCGAGGTGTCAGAACGCTGCAGGTAGCGGTTAAGCACCTGTGATGATGACAGACGATGGCCAACACTGCAGAGCTGAGTCACGCGATTCAAGCTGATTTTTCTTTCTGAACGACATATAGGATACAGTAACACCCCAGCAGGACGTGTGATGTTGGCACATTTCTTTTGTTCATTTTTTACAAAGGTTGATTTTAAAATGCAATGCATCGCACGTCGATGTGATATATTAGGAGGAGCAGGGCTTAATTCAATTCATGGACCTTTTTGCTTTTTAAACGGTGCGAAAAATGCATAAGTCGTAAAATTGAGATTAGTTCTTCTGGTGAAAAACAAAAATTCAAAATGCAAGCTGTTTATTTAATGCACATTGAAACCCTTGAAATGCTGCTTCTTCTTGTTGTTATTATTGCACACATCTGCCGTACAGATTTAAGAAAGAAAATTACCTCCGATTCATATTTTAACTTGAGTTCATGTGGACAGAAAAAAAATCTACGAAAATGATGAATCGTCCACAACACTGGAAAAACAATCGAGATTTAGTTTTTTGTCTGTATCCCCCAGCGCTAAAAAGAAGACGTAAAGATGCATGTGTGATCAGGAAAACGAGACCTCGCCCCGCCTGTGGTACAGTCGTGACCGAAAAGCCTCCAGGAAAAGTCAAAAATAAAAAGGCGATGATTCAATAATGTCCACCCCAGTTCCTCTGTCCTAATTCCCACTGAGGAAAGTGAAACGATTTTCTGTTTTCTATCTGGGCGACGCTTCAGAGATAAATTTAAAAAAAGGACTTTTTTACATCTTTGTGTATATAGTGCATCTGCGTGTTTTATGCAGAGCGTTCGGCGCAAGCGTTTTGAGCTTTTTCCGCTGGGTACTGACCAGGTCCGAGCTTGGCTACTGCACACAGCAGGTCGTAGTTGATGACGGGCGTAGCGTCTTCGCTCTGGCTCCAGCCCACGGGTGGCGAGGCGGGTGGCGAGATCAGAAACTGTTTGACGGGCTGGGGAGGGGCCAGGTAGGACTTGTCAATGTCCTCGTCGCCGTTCTGGATCTATAAGAGGGAAGGGGATAAAACACAGAGGAGTTTGATACGGGCCCATTTGTCCGTTTAACCTGTAGCCAAAATTCCTGGATGTACAAATACGGTACAAAAAAACCTAACGAGAACAGGTCTTTAAATCACTGATTTGCCACTGCAAAGTTCTACAAAGCGCAGTCACATTAGCATACACACCAATATTCATATTACATAGTGACAACTCGGAGTGTGAAAAGCTGTAGTTTTGTATTCACAGCTTCAGTCTTTTAATCTTAAACCGTGAGCTTCTCATCAGGGACCTTTGGCGTTTTCATAGCTGACAATTGCCGTAATTACAATACCTGCATGTAGCATCTGTCTGAGCTGTGCAATCCTTAATCCTCTTATACCAAAGTACTGAGAGGTGCAATAGGGGTCATAACTAGTGATGGATTTGTGACAAAGCAGGCATCAGCCACACTCTGACTCATGTTTTCTCCGTCCGTATGGAGAGGGTGAGCGGCAGAATAAATGACATCAAAGGTAAAACTAGGGGCAATTATGTTAGCGGTCGACCGATTTGGGTTTTTCAGCAGCTGACGTCAGAGGTCGATATATAAAACGCCGATATATTGTCTTGGCGTCTGATAAAATGCAACAATTTAATAATGAAAACAAATAAGACAAACTGCTGCATTAAATGGACATTTATTTAACACTATTATGTCTGCAGGGTCTCTGTTTGCTTCAATACATCTATTCCAACTAAGTTAACAAAAAACAACTTTTTTAAGTATTTTACAATAACGGTGCATTAACTAACATTAGTTAATGCAGTCATCTCGACTAGTAATTAATAGTTAATTAATGAGCCTGATCATCATTTACTCATGTTATGGAGCATTTACATTAACTATAAAGTGTTACTAAAAAACACAATATAGTATAGTAACAATATAGTTTTAGCTTAGGTGTTGTCCACGTCTCATGGATATGAAAGGACATGCACGACGATGGCAATATTCAGCGTCTGACAGTGTAAGACTGCGATTGGAAAAGTACTGCATGGTCTTATTCATCGGTTTGTCCTAGAAACACACTTTGTTTTTGTTTGTCTTTCTCTCCCAACAGACACAGACAGACTACGCACAGCTATGGCGAAGTGAAGAATTTACGTATTCATGCATTCAATCAAGTGACGGATGAAGTCTGACAGAAGGGTTGGTGGGTCAAGGAAGCAGTCGGGCTTAAAGAAGAGGATCACTAAAAACACGGAGTGAAAGGAGAGTAAGTTCAGCGAGTTGAGAGTGGAGCCTCGGAGTTTTCTGTCCCTGATCTCTTTCTCTCTATGCATTTGCACTCTGAATAGCTTTCCATGTAAATAAGCATGATGTTCTTCCTTAGACGGCTCAGGTCCCAGGCCCCCTTGTTGCCCTTTCCCAGACCCTACACTGACACTCACTTGGGCAAAGTAGAGCTTGAGCTTCTTGCCGTTGAACTCGGACTCATGCAGCTCGATGCGAGCGCGGGCGGCGGCCTCTGGGGTGCTGAAGTTGATCCGGACTCTCCGAAAGCTTTTGAACATCTGGAAAGTTGCTTGATCATCGTAGATCCTAAACAACGCCTCGAACCGCTCCTGTAGGGAACAAAAACATACACATGTACAAACACATTAACGGATGGATTTTAAAATACTTGTTTGAAGCGACGGACTAGATACGGATGTTCTATACATACTTTAAATGATGAATTCTCATTACCTGCTTTCAATAAAACACTCATATTAAGCTCGGTTATCCGTTATTGTTGGGAAATTCTTTGTCTGAATTTCACCCTTCCTAATTATGAGGAGCAGTGGGCGGCCATGATGCAACACCCCAGGGACCAACTCCAGAACTAAGCCAGTACCTTGGTCAAGGGCACCGACAGGAAAACACATGTTTTGATGGCGGGGGAAACCGGAGCACCCGGAGGAAACCATGAATACGGGGAAAACATGCAAACTGAAAACAGAAAGGCCCTTGATGTGAACACAGGACCTTGCTCTGAGGCAGCAGGGCTAACCAATAAGTGACAAAACTGAATAACTGTGCTTTTTGTATATTTCTATGATATACAGTGCTGCAGGGATGACGTATTTTTGTAAGACAACCTGGAAGTTTGCATCACCCTGGTTCCCTTGACAAAACGACAATGGGATTTATTCATCAGATTCTGGATTACTGCAGAAAACAACGTCTGTGGCAAAGTTCATGATACTTCAAATGAACTACTTATTTCTGGTTTTAAAGAAAAATAATGTGAAATTTGTAAGATTCATACGCGTGCTTGCACTAAGTTTGCGTTGGAGTCGAACCTAGCTACAACTGTCTCGGTTGCATTTATCCATGATAACAGCCTGTATGCTGATATGTATGTAGAGGACTTTTGTCTGCAAAAATCCTTACGCTCGCTGCATCAGTGTGCAGCATTAGCTACTGTTAGTTTGGTTCGGGCAGGACACTCAAGTCAGATTTACTCATTTATAAGGAACGACATACATTTGTATTTGGCAGTGATGCTCTGGAACATCTGCACAAGATCTGAACCCCCCCCAGCAGAGCCTGAGGAGGACGACTGAACGAATAAACAAAGTATACATGAGCAACACACCTAAATACACAAGAATTTGTATTTATATAATTGAGGAGGAGGTTAGGGAGATGGAGGAGATGATCTTTTCACGGATGTGTAGACTGATGAGTAGCAGCACAGGCTGGATGAATGAACGCAGCTTTGGCAATAACGCGCGCTAATCAGAGTCGGAAGTGAAGATGTGAACGATTGGACAAAAAGGGGGCTCGTGACCAGCTCCGGCTTCCGTGTCTGCCTGAATGACCTCGACAAATGGAGTTAGATAATGTCAAAAAAAAAAAAAAGACTGACTCCCAGCACAAAACAGACTTCAGCATAAACCATGTGAGCAAGCGCAAACCTTACATTCTGAACTACATATAATGCTCAAATTACTTGTTTTGTCTGACCAACAGTCCAAAACCCAAAGATGTTCAGCTGACAATGACATAAAAGACTCATAAGTATCTTTCCGCATCACAGAAGCGTATTCAGAGACACCGCTCTGAGCAGCAGACGTGACTCCGACTGATTTGCGCCCATTTCAATTGCTATTGAGTTAATTGGGAATTATATTTCCAGCTTCCTGTAATTTTTCTGCAATCTCCTCTAATGCTGTCTGTCTCCTTTTCTCACTCTTGATGTTTTTTTCTCTTTATGTAACTCTGTCTTTTCTCATATCACTCAGCTCTCCCCCTTTTGTGCCAGACTTTGTCTTTAAGTATACCCATATGATATATTCCCACGTCTCAACTGCTTTATAACTCAATCCTCTCCATGGGCATCAAATCGGCCTGTTCAGCTGTGAACTCAATCAAGCAGCTCAGCAGGAGGGCTCGAGGAAAAAGGGAAAAGGCCGCCGGGAGGGCCGGTCTCTGAGTAATCAGTAGTGCTATTCTTTGTCTCCTAGCCGACCATCTCCCAGCGCAGACGGAAACGTGACTACGAGACTTCTTTCCACGAATGATGACGGATAAATGTACCGTACTGATGAGCGGAAAGCTGCCATCGACTGTACTCTCCTGATCAGGTGTCATGTCGTTCATTACCTTCAGTCGGCACGCTCACGATCGACCTGCCAACATGCCGTTTTCAGAATGTAACGTAACGAAAACATACGTGATACAACATGACATCCTTTAGAGTGTTGCCAAGCGTCCAAGTGTTTCCATAGCAGCTGCTTCCTCCTCAACGTATTCTGCAACAATAACAGCTGTGCTCATCATACAACAAGTATTCACTGCAGCAAATATATCTGTAACCAAATGTGCACCGCATTCCCCGCATGCTGCTTTTTCCTGTTCTTTTCGATCCATAAATGTTGTAAGTGCGCAGTCACTGGCAGCAATACGAATTGGCAGCCAACTCTGTCGAATGGGTTCGTGATCATATTACGGCGTGACAGATTTTGTCTAAAGAGATTCCTTTCTGTGGTTCTGGTCGCGGTAGAGACAAAAAAAAAACCCCAAAAAAAACAGAAAAACAAAAGTGAGCTGAACACTTTTCTTGCTGAGCTGACGCAGCAGCTCTCTCTCTCTCCAGGACGGAAAGGGTGACTGTTACCCGAGGAAACACAGGCGGCGGTGTGTTAGCTGTGAGATCTGCCTCTGCACATTAGTGACAGCTTAGTGACGGGAGACACCAGGTATCTGTAAACTCAGCGCACTGAAATGAGCGCTCGCCCCTGCCCTGTCACTTTTCAAAACCTCCTACCGTACATATCTACTCTTGTCCTGACATTTTGTATATATTTTTTTGTTGCATTTTTACACGCAGAATCTGTTTTACGTGGCAATAAAAGTCTGTTGTTGCTACAACTTAAGCGCCATTGTATGTTTAGCCCTGATTTTAAACAGATGTACTTGTGTGAGCTCGTAACTATTATACGAGCCATTTGCCTGCGGTCTCACAAACACCAATCAAAGTCAGTGTGCAAATCATAGACGTTTACTGAGGTCGTTCTGTTACCTGTTGAAACCTGAAATAATAATTCGAGATAGCGTTAAGCTTAAAGTTTAAGGATGTAAGATGTGCGCGCTCTTTCGTGAGGTTTGTGTTGGGAGTTTTGCGCCAGTTGTTTGTTAACGTTAGCTAACTCCGTTTCTGCGTCTCAGTTGCAGACATACATGATAGCAGCCTGTACGCTGATTTCTACAAAGAGGACTTGGGAGTTTTTTTCTCTCCTAAAATCCTAATACTTGCTCCTGACTTCTTCAATGCCTCTTTTCTGCTCCTTTACAGCAGTAACGGTGTGCAACACGGACCGCCGTTAGCTTAGAAACGGAGTTGGCTAACGTCAAAAAATAACCTGCTCCCAGCACAAAACAGACTCCATCTCACATATACATAAAACGTTTGCGATAGCAGTTACGTTAATGTATATAACATCATCATTTTCATGTTACACGTCTCCCTCTCTACTCGGCACAAGCACAATTCTGAATAGTTTTGCACACAGAAACTACATTTTCTGCAATAACACACAGGAAAGTTTGC
>JAPQRN010000016.1:16912767-16925283 GCA_037367275.1 Coranthus polyacanthus | reverse complement strand
ACTCGGCACAAGCACAATTCTGAATAGTTTTGCACACAGAAACTACATTTTCTGCAATAACACACAGGAAAGTTTGCATGTATTTTGTGGAGAAGCTCCTTAAAGCTACAAACAGACACATTTACTTCAAAAGGAGGGAGAGACACGTCTGAACAACAATGTTGTAGCTAAAACAAACTTTTTTGATTTCGCGAGAACATATAAAACAAATGTGGTTTTTGAACTTGAATCAAAAACGTCATTTCACATTCTAACAATGGGAGACGATGCAAAAAAGATATTTCAGTATCATTTTTATACATTTTGATTTATTGGGTTTGGGGCAAAGTTCCCAAATGAAAGTATCATATAAATTATGATGTTATATATATTAAGTTTACTTCTATCTCAAATATTATTTTGTATTTCAATAGATACTCTGAGGCGCTTAATAAACATCTGAGACTTTCATACTTAAATGTGTTGTTGTTGTTGTTGTTGTGGGAGAGCAGCTTGCACCAATTCAGTTTAATAACCCATAGAGACTTTTTAAAGCTTGCAGCATCATTTGTAACATTTTAAACATCGTGCACTAATTAAGGTAGAATTAGTTGCAGTTGCAGTGAATTTGCCATTGCACGGTTTGTTTTTTGATGACGGATACGCTCCAAAATACAGCGTGGATGCTGCATCTCTGCAGAGAAATCACATCATCACCCTGTCTGACACATGCAGAGCTGTTAATGATTCAGCAAGCTGTGAACCACAGTTATGCTGCAGCGTGGTGTACACTGTTGTAAAATAATTAGCATTACGATGAACACTTCAGCTCACAATCCTCCCTCTGCTTCTTGCTTTATTTCCCGTTCTTCGCTTGCACGTGGCTGCATCTGGTCTTCCCCCGCTAATCGTCTCAGGGCAGCTGGCTTGAACTTCAGAGCCGACTCCACCTTCGGGCTCCGTGATACCATTTTTAGCCAGGCTTCTGGTTCACCATACAAGGTGCATTCTATCAGAGAGGCGAGGAAAAACAGGTCACATCAGGAATGTGTGAAAATCTCCTACTCCTTTTTCTGCATTTGCGGAGAATTACTGAGCAAATTAGAACGTAACAATCCCCAAAAAGCCAGAGGAGAAGGAAGAGCGTGAGTCACTGAGATACGGGGAGAGCCAAGTGTTAAATGTGCTCATTTAAAATTGATTCTCTCACTCCCACAGACAAGAGTCAACTGCAAAATAGTAGTTATACAAATTGCTTCCTTTCGCTAATTGTATATAAACACCAGAAAAAGAAACCACTTGTCAAAATATTGTTTTAAAGGTTAATTCCAACGATTTTTTTTTTCCCTTGAGCGAAAAATCTGAAAATTTCAGCCTCTGCAGCACTGATTTGAACCACTGTTTATATGGTATGTGATTTCGGCCGCTAGGTAGGCCTGTCTCTCAGTCAGGATAATAATGAAAGATGTAGTTGTAGATGATGTTGTGAAGTAGCGTGGGATCATGGGAGATGTTGTTTTCACCAAGACTGTCAATGTAAATCTATCAGATGAGGTAATGAATGGAAGTTTCATTCATATTACATTATGTTTGTTTTAGTAAAGGGAATACGATGCCGCTGACGGGAGACCAAACAACTGCTTTTTGATTCATTTAGAAAAGATGCTGTTACAACGAATACAGCCGCAGGTTTCTCTGAATTTGAACATTGTTGGAAACATTAGGTATAATGCAAGCACGCAAGTCTACATAATATATAACACAGGCCTGGTTGTTTTCAGATATTTCAATGCAGAAATATTACATATTAGCTTTAAGTCATCTCTCTTGAGACCTGGAACAATGTGGAGGTGAAATGCTGATTTGCAAGATTACCCCCAATTTTTTCCATATGTGTGTTTGAACTTTAGCTCAGACACACGAATCTCACACGTGAATCTAATACCTAATGAATTTAGGTGGGTGATTAATTCTGAAGAAATACATATAAAAAAAAAGAAAAGAAAACATACCGCATTCAGTCCAACTACTACACTTTACAGTAACCAGCTGTTTACTTGCAAAAAAAAAAATGCTTCGATTGTAATTAATTCGAGAATGTCAACAAAGCACTTATTTGCGGAGCCCACTTAAGCCCTCATTCAAACCGTGAATTTTCCATGAGCCTTAGCCAGCTACCATGACTCACATGTCATCAAACTCCATGTGTGATAACTGATAAGGCAGTGTTTCATATACACGCACACAAACACACACACACACACACACACAAAGTGGGTGCTTCCTTAACCCAAATTGATGTTTTGGCATGAGGTGGAGATGCGGGAAAGCTCCATCATCATGTTCCATAATAGCGAGTTGTTTTTTTTTTTTTTAACCCTCTATCATGCTGCCGATGCACGGCGGCGTGTAAGAAGTGAGCGTGCTGATCACTAATTTATGTGGTCTCTATGAGCGGACATCCTGAGGGAATGAGAGGAGGAAGAGGAGAGCGAAGGAGGAAGAGGAGAGGGGTGTTGAGTTACGCACAGCTGAAAAGTGGCCTGCTCATCTGCCATCGCAATGTTCCCTGCGGTGACCCACTCCCTTTGTTCTCATGCATGTTTGTGTGTGTGAGTAAGAGACCTCGCGAATGAGAAAGCGTGTGTGTGATGTGCGCGCTGTGTTCAGGATTGTGCCCCGTGTTTCCACAATTAGTTAGCTGGTATTTACGTCGGCACAACAACGAACGGCGCACGAATTCGTGGTAAAATAGTGCGACAGGTAGCGCTATTAATATCTCAGCACAATTGAAGGACAGCCAATTCCCTGTCAGCAGAGACAGACTGATTCTAGCTGAACAAAACGAAAACATGCACACACACACAGTTTGATCCGGCACCTGCTACTACTGTATTTGCGGTGAGTGAGAGCGGCATGACAACAGGTGAGAGATGAGTAGAGAACAGTGTGTTCTTGTTTTTCGTTCTCAACGAGGCAGATGAAAACATCGATTGATGAAGCGGGATGGAAATTTGATTTGCCTCACATGCAGTGGGTGAGACAGCTGCATACATTTGTAGAACAAATCACAAAGCCCTTCGGTTATAGGCTTGATGACTTTCATCTTACGTCACATCAGTGCTTTGCTAACAGGTTTTGTTTGTCTAGCCGATGCGTTTAGGGTAAGTCGAGGATACAGCAGCAGTACTTTTATGATGAGTGTTGGGGGGGGTGGGGGGTGGGGGGGATTTAGGACGATCTAATTACAGATTGGAACATAATATTCATAATTACGATTTCAACAGTGTATAATCATCTGAAAATAAGAATCGCTGCATGTTTACACTGAGCCGTTTATATCCACAGAGGGAGCGTGCCACCTTTCACAGATGTTTCTGCAGTCGCCTAAAAGGGACTTCCTGTGGTCACCTGTTATGTTCGAGTGCTGAACAGAGTTATTACCCCCTAGAAAGCACAAAATGGACTAAACAAACACTGGCATTAACAAGGGACTTGCGTGTTTTTCGGCGACCACCGTAATTCGTCTGGGAAAGCCGTGAGCAGAGCGGTGGGATCTGCAACTTCGCCACTAGATGTCGTTAAATATTACACATTGAACCCGGACACGAGTTAGCACGTTGTCCTTCCGTTTCTCGTCTTGGAGTCCATGGGTTTTTTTAAAACTGATGTGTGAATGTTTGACATATGGTCTGTGGTTAACACAAGCTTAAGAGAGTGTCCTGTTTTTTTCTACGAGATAATACATGTAAGTTAAAAACCCACTTGTCAATTTTCAATCTTAAGCAAACAAATGCGGTTACGAACAAGCGTTACTGGAACACTGAAGACGGAAACTCAGCTACTCACTAGTCCACCTGTGCAGCATTGTTGTTTTGCACTCAAAGGACATGACGTTACATTTACAAAATCATAAAAGTGGTTTTCATTCATGACTATGTTGCTGAACAATACGTGCAAGTAAGGGACCTGAAGCGATGCTACCTTCCAGGTTAGCCTACAAAAATATGCCATCCCTGCAGCATTCAATGGCAGACTACTTCCTGTGAGTCAGACTATGTTTAGGGTGGAGTCAGGAGAGGTGAAGTCACCCCTCTCGAATAGCCGACAGCTTGGCCTGATTGAAACAGCAAGTGACTGTATGTTTCTCCGTCTCACCTTTACGTAACACCCGGGACTCACAATGGGCTGAATTCCCTTCCTTTCCTGTCATTTTTAACTCGGCCCTTTTCTGTCGCAACTAACTTAGCCTGGAAAATATGTACAAGCAAGAAAGATGTATTTTTAAATGACAAAGCAACAAAAGTAACCGAACACTGTAGTTAAAAATTGTCCTATTAATAGATGCATAATGTTCCTGATAACTGAAAGGTAATATGGAGGATATCATGTGACCGGTTTTCACATTAGTATTTTGTAAGACCCCTACATCGTGCTGTATTTTTGAGGGACAGCATTCCTTCACAGGATTCCCCGTGCTGTGGGAAACAGAAGGGGAGAAATTTATGGCGCACAAAGCTGGCCAACAGAGACAGAAAGCGACCCAGCACAATAAAAGTCCAATGTGGATAGATGTAAAACCGGCTAGTGAACTGCATCCGCTTCAGTGGTGGCTGCGGGGCCATCCTTCAGCAGGTTGCCTCTTGGGTAATGAGGCAGTTATGTTCCTGACGGTAATGGAAAGGCTGTCATCACAGTGGCAACAGGACATGACTGCCGGCATGACTCACATTCAGCAGCAAGAGCAGAGCCAGCTAGTGGTCCTGACACACAATCGTCTGAACAAAAGATCAGTTGGCTTAGGGATGAGGCGCAGGTTTATTGTGCGATGTCGAAAGGGTTTCATCGGGGGGCGAAGTCAGGCGGCAAAACAATAAACAGAAGTGACTGACGGAGCACTGCGCAAGCGAACGGGGAGACAGGAGAGGCAATAACGCTGAGAAATGAACAAGTATAAACAGTATATCAACCTCACGGCTCCCAGGTAATGAATCAGTTAAGAGGAAACTGTCAACTGGCGGAATTTGGCGTAACCCCGTGACAGATGAGTGTGAGTTAAGAGTTTACAGCTCTTATGTAAAAGCAGGATTGGGTTTCTGTAACGTGTAGGGATCACAGACAATTAGCAGAGCTGCAGCCGATCCTGTTCTGCGAGCACAATAAACACACATTTGCTTGCACACACAGGGGCAGAAATTCAACTGCATTTGCAACTGAATGTCCACACAAATAACAGATTCCGAATGTACTCCGTTCCACAAAAGCTCCTACGTGCTGCCGACTTCCATTGTTGCAACTGTCAACTCAGTGTGCAGTTTGGGGAGTTAAATGAGCCTCGCATATTCAGCTGTTTGTTCTCTGTCAATGGCGAGATTAAACAAGTTATATCAGCTGACGCACACAAATGAGTCCCGTAATGCCTTTGATCGGCCATGTGCCTGAGAAATGCGCCAGACGCACAAAAATAGGTACAAAATTAGCCCAATTATGGTTTTAAAACGACAGCTTTTTTAATTGCCGGAAAAATTTCACCAGCTTAAATGTGAGAACAGCTTGTAGGAGTCTATTTTTGATTGCTGTATAAGAGACAGTCGGAAAAACATTCAGTATCTGCAAGCATGCCCTGCCTTTGAAGAAATCTGCAGCCGCTGCATTTAAATCCACAGACTGAGTACGGATGCTCTATTTTGATCCTGTTTCCCGTTCAAGCGAGTACAGTATTTAAATCACATCGGCACTCCTTTACCAAAATCCACGACTGTAATCCACGTGCTAGCTCGCTTTTGTTGAATTACACCATTTGGCGTTTTTGGATAAAAATGAGGAGATTAACTGAGCGTAATTGGGACGTAAAGAAGGGATATACAGTGTTTTGCTTTGTTTAGTTTTTTTTTTTTCTACTGGCAAATCACTCATCTTTCTCTGTGACACGTGCGTGGCTTTAGCGCAGTCTAATCCAGACCCTCGTGTTTGAATGGGATTTGGGTGAAAACCAGCAAACTAGGCCACGGAGCCTCGGGGTGACTCAGGGATGGTGTTTGGACTAAAAATAGATCCATGTTGGAATAATTAAGAAAATTCATTTCTTAAGTGTGTGGACCATCATTTTTAATTACCGCCCTCCCTAAAGGGCCACACTGGAACCAGTCTAATGAGGTTGAACGAGGAAGGCAGATTGTAAAGATAACAGACGGAGCTGGATGAAAAACCTAATACCTGCATGCACGCCTGTTCCAGCACATTTCTGCTGATCACATTCCATATTTTTTCCATGACTGCTCTATAAAACAGAGCCAATTTTCCACTGCAGTTATGCCTGTGTGCAGTTACGACCATCACTTGTGACAAGAAAATGTATTATGTTTAACACAGAGGAGGACAGTGCCAAACTTTACTGCAAACACTACCTCAAGCGAAAACAAACGCTCACAATATGATCGTGCTCGTGTTATCTGTCAGGGTTTGAGCCCTGATGTAGAAGAACAGCATCAACCAACCCCAAGAAAATGTGCCTACGTGAATCCGTATTGAGTGATGCAACCGCGCTTTCGGTACGCATAAACATAATAAGACTTTACGCCGCAGGCTGAATAAAAGACGTGGACACTGTGACGTCACCCACTGGTTTGTGGGCCGCTGTTCTGAAGCTGAGTTTGTCGTTTTAACCCCGAACACCATGGCTTTTCGGAGCCAGACGTGACAACATCCAGACGAGAGGGGAAGAACGGGGAGCGAAAATCACCAAGCTAACGCTAACGTAATGAAAACGCTGACCGCAATGCTAACTAACACTGTCACGCTAAACGCCACCAAGGAGTTTCAGCTACTTGATGAATGCGAACACATGCAGTTGTGTTTCGTAACAGTAATGTCAGTAAGAGCTGAGTGCAAGTATCGAATTAATGCTAAGATTAGATTATGGAGCTAAGTTATGCTAGCCGGCCAGTTATTGTAATGAAGTACAGGAAAAATAAAATAAAAAATTCAATAAGCTCCGCCCTTTGAACCCGCCCTTTAAAGCCAATAAATAGCCTTAAACTCAATTAAAATTGTTAAGTTATATAAAAAAAAATAGCTCAATAGACCAAAACCGTTTTTGTACCAGGTTGTAAACATGTTTATTTGTGATGGAAAGTTGAGTGTTTTAATGTGGGGGGTGGGGGGGGTCCTGTGGGGACTGACCCGGTTTTGGAGTCAGCCTCAAGTGGCCATTTGAGGAACTGCAGATTTAGGCATTTCTGCTCTGTCTTCATTTTTCAGCTCCAGAGACTGGCGCTTTCTCTACACTTAGACTTGAAGTTAATGGTCTGTAGTTTAGCAGTAGTGACCAACAGTAAGTTCACTCAATACATATGATGAGGTAATGCGGTGGTAAGAAAAAAAAAAAAGAAAAAAAAAGAAAAGCCACATGATAAACTCTGAGGCTGTGTGTGTGATGTAATCTAGCACTTCGCTCAAAGAAGCCATTAATATTAGCAAAGCAGCAAATCCCCTGTATTACAAAACAACAAAAACATCTCATGATTAATAGCTTTTGTCTGCCTTGTGATGGCGGCGAAAACACTCTGAGACCATGTGAATGGGGCAAGTGTTATTACAGTGGGATCAATACCTCGAGCGGGGAACGATATCGACAGGGGGCCCGGCGCTGCTGCGCTGGCGCTCTCGGAGGGACAGTCTGTCCACGGCACAGAGATTGAAATCAGTTTACAGCGTGTGGGGACACATTAATCCTATTACCACCAATCTGGTTGTTATGGTTTTTATTGAGGCGGGAGCTTTTCCTCATCAGCAGCACTTAGGCTCGGTTGAACACACACACACACACACACAGCGTTACTTCACACACTTAAAATGCAAGCATGTCCACACCGTCTCCCACACATATCCAGACACTTTATAGAGGCGCTGGTAATCCATAGAGTTGCACAGCATTACATAAGGTGGCTGAAACAGACCCTACCTTGCACCACCAAAACATACAGACGGATGAGCTCTGGCGTACTCACTATGTCTCTGTCTACGCTTCTGTCTGTTGCAATTCTCCCTGTTTTCTCTTTCTCCATGGTGGCAAAAGGTGCATCGTCTGGGTGGTGATGCGGCATCCAGCTGTAGTGATGATTAAAGACTACAGGAGGGACGGCAGGAGCACGACTGTAAACTTGCAAAGTGTATGTGCATTACATGTAAGCGGATGCACAGTATATAGTGTGGATCCAGCCTCTGTAAGTGTCTGTAGATAGGTCAGCTCGTCTGTTAATAAGTTAGCGCTTCACATTGCGTTCGCTGACATTACTTAGGTTATTTCGTTAGAATGAAGTGACAAAATGTGAATATATGTCAGTACATGTAGCGTGACCGCCACTTTATTACCTCATCTCTAAACATGATTTCTGCCTGAGTTACGTCAGATGGATTTTCATCAAGTAGTGTTTGGTGGATGTAGTGGATGACTAATCGTTTTATCACTAATACTGTATATATATGTTGCAATGAATAAAGTTCTACTATATTTAATGAACTACAATGTTTGGAAGAACTATTTTTGAGGGCAACAGGTTCCTGCATTTCTATTTTCGGCATGATACCTGCCCTTTATTTCCACAAACACTTGTGTGAGACTGAAAGCTCTCTTGGAAATTCTGACAAGAAAATTATTTCCGTCTGGTACATTCAATAACAAAGGCCAATTATTGTATGACGCTGTGTTCCAGCCTTCTTCCATGGTGAGTAAAGTGGGGGCCTCTACATTCCACTGCGAGACCTTTTTCTTTGCTTCTAATCTTATCACTTCATAGTCGTGTTGTCTTGGCCACATGGTAACCAGACACCCCACCAGGGAGACTGTCCTTTGTTCTACGTCACCCTCAACGGACGCAGCACTAACCTTTAGCTGACACCTGAGCCCCAGCGCTTCTCTAGGGTTTCAGGCCAATGTGAGCTGCCCATCTCCACCTGCCTAGTGCCCAGACTGGGAGAGAAGGCACACCTGAGCCCACTGCTCAGGCCCAGGATCGCTCAACCCTGCCAAGTTGCAGATCTGGTTTCCTACCAGCACAGAACCTGATCCCACCTCCGTCTACATCCATCCTCTGTGTCCTGCCTCTGCCTCTTTAACTTCAACCCAACAACTGGTCAGGGCGCATCACAACAGGGGTCTTTTAAGTCCTGGATCGTACGTGAATGCAGAACTGATTTATGATTGATGAGCGCAGACGGAGATAGCGTGTCCTTTCTTTGAAAAACAAACAGAACACAGAAAAAAAAAGGGGCATCGGGACTGAACGGCAACTGGCTGATAATGGAAGATAAAAAATAAAAAAAATGACACAGGAGAGTTCAGAGTAGAAAACAAACAATTTGCTTCTTTATCTAACATTACACTTATTTAACTAATGTCTAGACTGTATAGTGTATGTCCTTTTTCAAACCTAGACATATCAGTGAATTTATATTTTTTAATGTTATTTACTTAGCGCCTGGGCCCATGTTCTCAAGCTGCAGATATCTTATCAGGGTGTCCCATTTCACATATCTCCTTTATATCTTACATCACCACATTTATATTTTAATTGTTTGGGAATAAACTGAACTGTTCTGTTTGGAGTTATTTTGCACAGCTATTAGTTTAAACCTATATTTAATAAAAAGTGATAAGTAACCACTCAAAACGGTGGAACAATACAGCAGTTTTAAACCTTGTTTGGTTATGATAACATGTTAGATATGGTTGGAAATCCAGGTTTAGATTAGTTTAATCCTTCAGGGTCTTTTGTTAGTTTTAGATACTCCGTGGGTTGGAAATGTTATTGCTGGATAATATAAATAAAGGCGTGTTAATGAATGGATATTTTTAATGTTATTCATTTATTGTCTGGGCTTGTCTTTTCAATCTCCGGACTGCTTATCAGGGTGTCCCTTTTCATATCTTACATTACTGTACTTGTATTTTCAGTGGTTCTGAATAAAGGGAAACTGAACTCAAGTATCACCTAGAAATATGTTGTACAGCTATTACTTACAACTTACTGCAGAGAGGAATTTCAAGACAGTAAAAACGGCTCGTTTCTGGTAAATGAATCTTTTTTTTTTTTTCTAAAAGGAAAAATAAACATCAAGGTTTAAGGAAATATATCTCACTTTGTCTCAATAAGATATTCCAGCTAATACTGAGCTAGATTTAACCAGTAACAAACTAAAGAAATGGGTTTACCGCATGCTCAATAGTCTCAATTTAAGAATATCAGCTGTTTTTGTTGGTTTTATTAAGCACAACTTACTTTAATTCTTAGTTTTAATAAATCTAGCCGAACACAAGACAATTATATTTAAGAATATTTGGCCTTTTTCTTGCAGGGCTGTTTTTTGTAGCGTACAGAGGGAAGTATCCAAGCTTTAATAAAAGTAAAAGCAAATCCCACAAAATGAGGGAGCAGTATAATAGTTTTGTTATGACAACATGTTAGATAAGGCTGGAAGCCGAAAAAGACAAGAGGAAAATAATGAAAACCTAACAGACGTCAGCAAAACCATTGTAGTTTCCTTGACTATAAACAGCGGATTAGTCATCAAATCTCTCCTACTTCCTCCTAACCAGCATAATTTTGCGACAACAAAGCCTGAGAACAGACGTGACACAGAGAGAGGTGGACAGACGGGGAGGCAGTGGGACAAATGGAAAGTGACCCTGATGCTGATGGAAACTTCTCCAGGCGTCCTGGGCGAGGAGTTTGTGTGTACGCTGACCGAGGTGTTTGTCTGTCGGTCTGCGAGTTCGCTGACTCACTGTTGTGTTTGGAACGTGTGACAGCGTCAGTGTTACTCCAGTCTTCAGCGCGTGGGAGAGGAGTCAGGCGCGAGTCGAAAAACCCACCGTGGCTCGCGTCGCCGAAGCGTCCTTTAATAAGTTCTTGAACGACGCGAACAGGCCAACGGGGTGCACATTTAATTTTCTCCTGTAACTCGGATGTGTTAAACGGCTCCTAATTAAAAATAAACACATTTCTTTCAGTGACAGACCGAAGCCACAGAGGCACTTATCAAGAGAAAGAGCAGGTTGACAGGCTGATTAATTATTTATGCGAGTGTAAAGGAAGGAATAAACGAGGAACCGTCAAACCCTGCGAGTGAATAAATAAAGAAATGAGATGTAAATGTCAGAATCAAGCCAGGCATGCAACATACAGTAACTGTAAAGGCTTGTGCCATGCTCTGTGTTCTGTTAATGCATTCACTGCTTGCCAACATGCTATGACCTTCACTGTGCGTCCTGTGCTGTCATCTGCTGACGCTGCTAGATTTTCCAGGTAATGTTAGTGTTGTCACGACATACACATGAAGTGACAAACGCTGCCTTCAGCCCACAGCCCTGGCTTTACCAATCACAGTAATAGTGCTTTCGTTTCTCCAAAAGATGGTTTATGTAACCGCGTCTCTCATGCATAGTCGCGCGCTTACGATAAGTTTGCGCCAGAGTCTGTTTTGAAGCCGTTGTTGACGTTAGCTGACTTCATTTCAATGTCGACAGCCTGTACTCTGATTTCTCTGTAGGGGACTCGGGTTGGACTTTCCGCAGTAAATCCTTTCGCTCGCTCCTGAGTTCTTCCGTGCAAATCCTCTGCTCCTCTACAGCAGCAACATCGCGGGGCACGAGGTACCGTTAGCTTAAAAGGAATTCACCAACGTCTGCAAACAACCGGCTCCCAGCACAAAACACACTCCGACACAATCAACAATGTTGACTGTAAACAAGGTGATGTATTGCACATTTTACATCTAACTCATCACAGTCCCTCTAATATCCACCACCACAGCGTCAGGCCCTGGCAGCACTTAGCAAAGATTTGCGGGGAAAAAAAATGACCCGCAATGTATTTTTTAACATATAAACCGAGCCGTGGTCCTTCCCTAACCCGAGCCGAAGCCTAAAGCTAAAAACGTACAGGAGTCGAGATGCAGTCGAGATTTCATGTACATGCGAGTGACATGTTTCTAACAAAACAGAATCGGAATTGCAATTTAGTCACGCGGGAATGTAATTTCTGAGAGACTCGGTTGATCCGAAGCACTTTGAAATGAAAGGCTACTGCTCCAGCCCTGCCATTATTATAACAACCACCTGCCCTGTCCCTGTTTGGCTCATTAATGATGTAACCAGCAGGGATTGAGCCAAGGCGTGGGCTTTCCAAAAGTCCTTTCAACCGTGTCAAAACAATGGCTCCGAAACGCCACAGCCATTTACCAAGCACCTCCTCTAATTAAAAACGCGTACCATTCACTTATTTTCTTCGTGTCCCCCATTCAAGCACCGATGCCGTTGCCTAATCTTTCCCTGAAACGCCTAAAAATAGCAGCAATCCGCGTATTAGTTCAACAAAACGGGAGTACGATTATTGTTTGTCATCTTCAGATTTGGAGATATTAATAAAAAACAGTGGCCTTGGACGAGCTCAGATGTTGTTGAATGATAATAAAAACAAGAGCAGGCTGACAGGGAGGTGAGCTCAATCAGAGGCCGCCATCCCACCCCCTCCCCCG
>JAPQRN010000016.1:16873881-16905466 GCA_037367275.1 Coranthus polyacanthus | reverse complement strand
GGTGGAGGGGTGAGGGTAGTGGGGGGGTGTCACAGCCATTTTGAAAAGTCCATATTATCTGTCAGACTGTACATGGTACATGATTGATGTCACCCACAAACAGCACAAAGCCTTTTATTCGCATCTGATGCCTTTGTGCGTGTTTGAGCACGGAGCGATCACCGTAACTGGAGCATCTGTGTTCCGTAATTCAAGTTTACTGCGTTTGCTTTGCAATAACCGTGCGGTGCTGATTCTGTGTTGAATTTAAAAGACTCACAATCGGCGATGAGGGGACAAAACGCCGGTTGTGTCTGCGTTTGCCCAAGGTTTGAGGTTTAATGGGTATAAATTAAGCCAAAAGGGGAGTGACTGCGTTTGGAAATGTGTACAGGCTGGTGTTTAGGTGATTATTTACAACACTGCATCTGTTCTTCGCTTTTCTGTCTAAAGGTTTTTCACCTTGTGACCTGTCAAAAACTAATGAACAAGAGGAACAGAGGGAAAGAAAGAAAAAAGGATGCATTCAGTGTCTCTCAGGTAAAGAAACTGCACTTATTAATGCAGATCAACTTGGCAAATCTGCTTAATACGGCCTAATACATTGTGAAAGTGGAGTAAAAACAACCCTGACACTGGCACAAAGACAGATGTTGGATTCCGTTGGACTGTGAAAATGTTAACATAATACTGTTATCATATCGTATAAGACATTTGAAAGGAGGGTTGGCGACATGACAGTATACACGGCGTGATGGTACATGTGCGGATGCGAATCCATCTGCCTCGGATGGACATCAGCAGAACTGTCCAACCTGAAGAAGAAGCCGCTCTCATTTGTACCGACGTTGTAGTTCCATGATTACCAGACATTTGCACATTGGGTGTTGTTGTTCTCTCTTGTAACCTTAAAGCTTCCATTTTTAAAAGAATGTTAGTTTGACTGTTTTTGCCTTTTATTAGAATGGTTATAAATTTACAGAACAATTACTCATAATGTATAATGTTGCCGTGATATAAAATTCCATGTACCATAGACGATGATTTTGGCTTCACCCACCTCTTCTTGACAAGTTGTTTCCAACCTTGTTAACTGCGTTGCTTTGTAAAAACCACTAGCTGATACTGCGTCACTGGCATCCACATCACTGCACATTGAAAAATAAGATGCAGACCAAAGGCATACTGCATTTTTCCTGCTAGGGCATAATTGCATAACTACGCCTGTCAACTGCAGGCTGTAGAGTTGACATAGTCTGCAGCTTCACTGGCTTCACTGACAGATAGCGTGGCTACGTGGTAGTCATACTCATCTGTGCAGGGCCAAAGTTGTGGCTGCTAATAAACAGAAAACAGATATTAATAGAGGATAATTTGGGTATTATAGTCACCAGAGTGATAAAATGGCTCTTTTTCAGGGAAGACAATTCATTGATCCTTTAAAGACTTAAAAATTAAGTGAGCTGGACTTTACTTTTTAATGCTAGCCTTGATGATTGGAGATTAACTGTACCGACGCTCTTTATCACTCACAATAAAGCAGCTGATGAAGCCGGCTGCAGCACTGCTGCCACAGCTCCTTTTCTCTTAATTACAATGACACAGTGCAAGTTTCCACTTCAGCTGAAGGCCGGTCATTTAAAAAAATTCCCACAGACATTATGTCATTGCATAATATCCTATCAAAGCGTGTCTTCTTTCCATCACTCAGATCGCCTCTCTCACCCCACCCCCCCTCCATTTCATAATAATAATTGCCAAGCCGGCTGAGACAGCTAAGTCCCCTATAAGCCATTAATATTAAGGCCTTAGGCGCTGAGGGCTATTTGTGTCTCTGTGTGTCAGGCATTGTCCATGGGACACGTCAAGCAGACGGAGAACATGACTGAGATATGTGAGGATGACTGTGACGTTCCAGCACCAGACAGCATCAGTCAGTCTTTCAGTCTGGAACAATCCAGCTCGAAATGCCACAAACAGCACGCATTAGACACTGTAGCATGTTAGCATAAGCCTGAACAGCACTGTCGGCTATGTGCCGCTGTCAGCTGCTTCATCTGCCGGGAGCGGAGGTGGAAAGTAACCAACACTTCATTACCGCACTTAAGTAGAGTTTTCACATACTTCGCTTGAGTCCTTATTTTTTCTGACATGTTTTTTGCATTTACTCCCTACATCTGAACACACGTATCTATACGTTCTACTCCTTACGTTTTCACAACAGGCTTGTTGCTTTAGTTTTAATGCATTTGAAAGGAATTATCGATGACTTTTATTTGGCATCACCGCACGCCTTCTCAACACCGAGAAGCAAACAACAAGTAACAAGGTGTAACAAGATGAAACGGAAGACGAGAAAGGGAAACTGGAGCGCAGAGATTTTATAATGTAATGCATTTGATATATTACTGTGATGTGAGGTTGAGTTAGCTTTGCACAGAAACAGCCGGTAGAAATGTCCTTCAGAGGGCTGCTTTTGACTTTTATATTTTTACATTTCAGACCCAAGTATCTGCACTTCAACGTGAGTAAATAAGGTGTGTACTTTGCCGCCTCTTCCTGGGAGTGTACGTGTTTTATACTTCGCAGTCACGGCAGTACAGAAGATATTACTTGACAGGTTAAGATATTAATTCAAAATCAGCCCCACATCTCATTAATCACGAGTTAGAAGTGATAAAAGAGCCCGTCTGTGTTGCCTTTTCTCACAAATCTACTGCTTTTTCTGAAATCAAATGTAGTCTCAGCTTGCCAAAGGTGATGCTCATTTATTTATGCCACGTTGGAGAAGTTCTCGTTTTCATTTTTAAAGCGGAGGGTCAGCAGGAGAGAGCAAGGGTCTTTTCACAAGAAAACTTCAGGAGATGCTTGCGGACACATAGACATTCAAACTCAGACCCTCTCAAAATGCAATTCAACTCTTACACTGAAAGAAGGAATTTCACGAAAGTAAAAAAGCCTTGTTTCTGAGAACTGAGGCTTATTTCGTTCGAAACAGTCTCGTCAAGTGTCTTTTTCATTAAGAAAGTAATCTCATTTTAAGAAAGTAGATCAAACTTTGTCTAAATAAGAGATTCCAGCTAATATTGACCTAGATTTAACCAGTAACAAACTAAAACGACGGCTGCGTCATGTTCCAGCAGAGAATTAAGTCTTTCTTAAATAACTTGCTTAAATTTTCAGATGAGATTAACTTTATTCGTTCCATATGGGAACTTCGATTGTCCTTTAGCTCGAAATGAAAGAAAATAAAATAAAAAGTAAAATACAATTAAAACAAGTAATTATTTAAAACGTTATTTACAAAATAGTCACAGAAGAAAGTTCAAAACAGTCCCAGTTGTAAATATTGGCATTTTTTTCCTATCTTTTTTTTTTAGTGGCTAAACCTTAATTGCATTTTTAAAACAAGCCAAATTTCTCACAACACTGGCAGATTTTCAAGACAATTTGGTCACATTTACGAACATTTGTCTTCTTTGTAGTTTGTGTTTTTGCATGAGACGAACCCTAATGTAGTCTGACATAATTCTAGTCTTGTCGGTGATGTGGAACATGCGTGATGTGTTATGATGTATAATCTAGACTCATGCATGCGCCGTTTTTGCCTTTAGCCGTCAACGTGCGGCTCATAGGATGTAGACGCGAACGCTGTGGAGTATCAAAGCACCGCGTAGATGCTCCTCTCTGATCCTTTTGTCACTGCTGATAAGTAGGATGGATCGTCGTGGATGATGAAGCACTTTTCCTCCTCTCTGGCCTCATTCCGCAGCTCTACTCCTCCTCTTCCTCCTACTTCATTCACAATTCCCTGTGTTGGATCTCATAGACAGCAAGTCCTGAACAAGACTCTACGTAGGAAAACATAGGCGTTATGCACAAAATTAAAACATGCTTACCCGTCACAAGCTTTTAAATACTGTCGATTTATTAGACTAGTTAATAGGAGTGTTGTTAGGTGTTGTGTTTTAAAGATTCAGTGTGTGAAGCGGTGAAGTTGCAGATTGCTTGTTTGTTATGAGCTTTTTAGTTAAGGGGATATTAACTCAGATATTAACTCAGTGGGTGACGGTAATGCACCTTAACGCTGGACGCCACCTGCTATAAAACAGAAACTAGAAACATATCCCCCCCAGCCCCGACAAAATCGGAAAGTGGTACTTGTTAGTGATGGTACCTTAGAGGAGTCGAGGAGTTTCTCGAGTAGTTTAAGAGTAGTTTACTGGAAAAATATCGAATGGTTCTGTAGTTCTGACCCGGAAATGAAGTGACGACAACACGCGATGGACGACGAGGACGGACGACGAGGACGGACGACAGACAAAATAGCATGAGACTCCACTCCAACAAATAACTGATAAATTGTAGAAAGTTTGGTGGAGAAAATATTGAATGGTTTTCCAGTTATGCGTTCACATTTGTTCTAGTGCCCCCTTGTGGTTCACAGGTTTCTAAATAGCAAAAGGCACCACTCCAACAAATGACGACAAATTGCATGGTGAAAAAAAATATTGAATGTTTTTCCAGTTATAGCCTGGAAACTCCAAACATGTTTACATTCATTCTAATGAAAGTTTAACCCACACAAAAAAAATAGATGTATTTTTTTATCATCACTGTTTTTGTTTGCGTTTTTTTTTTTCCAATATATTCCGTGATTAAATAAAGGTAGAATGAATTCAGCCAAAATATATTGAGATGTGTTTTTTTTTTTCTTCATCTACGCTGCCCAGACCTAGTGTGAATATTTTATACGTATACTGAATATTATCATAAGGACAAGATGCTTGAGCCATACATAAATCAACAGCAATGCAGTGAAGTTCATTCATATGATTTTCGTCCAAATGTGTAAATGCATCACAAAATGCAAATTAAAAACTCTGAATGAAAAGGCATTTTTGGTTTCTTCATGCGCACGTGAAACAAAATGAATAAACGTGAAATGTGAATGATCGAAGGGTAGAAGGCCACGGCGGGGAATGCACGATGCACTTTTTAAGAGATGCGAAGAGAGCCGGCAGAGCTGCTCAGGGGGTGAGACGCTGTGCTTCAGACTCACTGACGAGCACAATTTGTATTCTGAAGTGGAGCTCTGCAGAGCAGCAGGAGGAGGGAAATCAGGGCAGTGGATCATCATGGTGGGCTCCTACACGCATGCTCATAACACACACATATACTGTATGAAACAACAATGCAATTTATAAATAGCAACTATACATAGTAAACACCAACTGCATCATGCTACAGTATTTGTGCATTCAAAGTAAAACACGTGAGGGCGGACTGCGTCCTTTGGTGATTTTTTTTTTTTTTTTTTCACAACGGCCAAAAAAGAAACACTTTCAAATCCGCACCGTATGTGAGAATGCGCGTGTGACAGCAGAAGACCGGGAGCAATGACAGTGTGAACACAATCGCCGGCGCACGGACACTGCAGATGGACTGCATCTGCGCTATCGTCATGATCACACCTGCATGCAAACCCACGCACATAAACACAGACATATACACGCCTCATAGCTTCACTGCCAACCTCTTGTTACACCAGGCTACCTCAGTTGGCTCTGGCAAACCAACCCCTGGTGCCAGCGCCAATGCAGCTGCTGTAATCTAGGCCAAGCTATTTATAAAGCAAGCAGCCAAGTACAGGCGCAGGGAGCCAGGGGGAGACAGAGGGATGGGAGGATAAAAGAGTGTCTACAGGGCAGAGAGACAGATCTACAGAGTGTAGGTGAGAAAGAGAGGAGGAGAACAGAGGATCTCAGAGAGGCAGGGGAATAAAAGTAGTGTCAGGGTGAGTGAAAATAGAAACAGAGACGCAGACACAGAGCGAGGGGGAGAGGGACAGAGAGGTCCTGTCAGGTGCAAAGGACAGCATGAATACCTGAGGACGGGCACACTCCAGCCTTCGACTATAAATGACGAACGCTCGTAGCCTCGATCAGCGCCGCTTCAAAGGCTGATTTATCTGCCGGTTTGAATTCTGCAGACGAGCTGACAGCATGAAATGCGAGGGAGGGAATGTGACTGCTGCAGCAGTTGGATGTAAAAAAAAAAAAAAACCCAAAAAAACCTTGATAGCTACAGATTTACATGCCTTTTGGCACTGAAGCTTTAATTATTAGTGATACAACTCCCAAATCCCCAACTCTGACTCTTACTTCGTGTCTCCTATTTAACAATAAAGAGCCAGTTGTCCTGGGGAATCTGAACATGCATAGGCTCAAAATGAAAGTCCAACAATCACGTGCTATTACAAAGGCATGCTAAAACAGTTTATTTCGACTGAGAGCTACTGGTGCTGGAAAACATATGATGCGATACGAAGTACTTCTGAGCACCAGCAACAACTGACTCCGAATCTGAGGGAAACTGTGGGGTTGTTTATTTTTGTTGCGCAGATTCAAAACTGTCCCAAGGAGGTCAATTAGCTGTGTTTTGAGCCTTCGACTTCTAATAAATAATGAATAAATAGATTTATTTAATCAGAACATCAATTAATTAACATTTAAATTCCAGATTTGAAAGTTTTCAGTGGCTTTCTTCCAGCAAGTCCAGAAAGACGGAGCAGTAATTAGTTGTTTCAGTATTGTCCACTTCTGTCAGGAGCGTGCAGATATAGAAATTATGTCAATATTCAGAGCTATATATATATATATATGAGTTATTTCCAGATACTCATTTCTATAATTGCAATAACTTTCAATAAAGGGTAACACTTTATAATAGGGGTACAAATCATATACTTCAGCGATGCGTAACTAATACATGACTCATGAGGAGTTAATTAATGCAGGATGTATCATGAATTCCTGTTGCTCACTATTAACAAATGGTCGCGTCACTGTGGCTTTATGTGATTAATTGATGCTCATAAAGTCATCAGTTAAGGAATGTTAATTTAGTTATGTCTCACATGAACTGATATGCAATCAATTGGCTGGAAACTTTATTACTCGCCACAGGAGAGAAGCAGGGTATTATCACTCATGTCTGTCTGCGTTTGATGCATTAATTTTTATTAAACTTGATAGGCATACTGACTGAGTGAATATGCACAAGTGATTAGATTTTGGTTCACGCAGCTCAAGAATAAACTAAGTTTCAATCCGTTTTTATTTTCCCTGTTTCTTCTCAGGCTAGTTTTATTTATTTATTTACTTCATATTTCCATGAGAACAGGTACTGGCCTGCCTTCAGAAAGAATGATGAATACGTGAATAAGTTTTAAGTCACTGAAAAATCCAGTCCAGTCATGTGTGAAGTAACTGTGAATTAACATTCCTCAACTGATGATCTATTAATTAATCCCATAAAGTTATAGCGACTTGATTATTTGTTAATGGGGAACAATAGGAACTCATAACACATCCTGCATTCATTCGCCATTAGTCACGCTTTACTTATACACACAGTATGTATTTTCTGCCACTATGAATCAAAACAGCAGCACACAATGTCAAGTGTCTGGCATTGCAGATCCGCCTCCTCTGTTACATAAAAAGAGTTTTATTCATATTGCTTTTGGTGACATTTATTCACGTTACATCATTTCACTCAAGTAAGACAGCGTTAAACATTTAACTTAACAAAGGGGATATGACACCGCCGAAACATTTGAATTAACGTACGTACACGGATCAGCTAAACACACGACGTAGGCTTCGTCGTTTTTAGATATCTGAAACCTGTGCATCGGGGTCTGCAGATGGAAATGAGCTCTTAGCTGTATCTGGAACCATGTACTGTGTGTATTTTCTCTGCTAAATAAAACAGTCAAATAAATAAGTCATTAAATAATAAGTATATGGTTCAGGCCATGTACTAAGAAACCCAACTGAGTTTTAAAGTCTTTTAATGAACGAATGACGTTGCAAAGTATGATAAGAAAAAGATGTTCACACTTGATCTCGAATGAATCTCCAAATTAGCTCACGAATAAAATACCCAAATACATTTGTGCTGTTTAACATTCAGGGCGCTTTTAGAAAGTGCTTCTCAAGCATTGTGCAAACATGGGAACTGACAGTATAGTATGTTTCTGGTTCACAGCCCACATCTGGTGGGCCACCAGCATCTGTTCAATGTTTTAACCCGGTCCAGCAGCTTAGAAGCCGGAGAGCCGATCTGCCACGGCTGTGTGAGCGAGGCAGAGAGAGAGAGAGAGAGGAGGGGGACGGAGGAGGAATCACAGAGCGACACGTGCCGATGCTACCACTGATTGCTTCGCTTTGAAATCAGGTCAAATCTTTGGATGACTAAGGCGGACTCTCTCCGACCTGTATACAGGCATCGCCGCGGTTAGAATACCAGACACAACAAAAGTGGGGGAAGAAAAAAAAAAAAAAAAGCAGGGAGGGAAAGGACCCGAGGCGGATTGAGATCCACGCAAGCGTTCAGCTTCGAAGACGACACAGTTCTCTGAAAAGTGGGTGCCATTTTCTGAGGCAAACAAACAAAGAGAGAGGGAAAAAAATAAGAGACTTCACCAGAGGACAGAGAGAGTTCTCGATTCTTTCACTTCAAACGGATCTCATTTAATGCCACGGGTTCCTCATGGCAATTACGACGTGCACAAAAGATAAACTGGTGCAAACTTTAAAGGATGAGGCTGGCCCGTAAGAACACTTGATGCTAAGGAAAGGGGGGGGGGTTATGGTACAGTTTTAACCAGACTGACAGATGCTCAAACCGAACAAATCACGCAGATCCTCAGATGTCATTAATCTGAGCACAGACCGTCAATGAGCAACATGACGGAGGCAGGGAAAGATGCAAATAGAGACAGACTTCACTGACAGAGAGAAAAGCACTCATGGGGAAAATGAACAGAAGAGAAAACTGAAACAAACACAAACAAAAGTAAAACAAATTCAATCGAGGAGAGTGACCTACATGATTGTTTTTCTTTTTTCCTGTTAAGCAATAACACAGGGAAACAACTGCCAAGAGACAAATCAGCGAGAGCAGACCGTCTTTAGTCTTTTACTGAAAATGACAAGCGTCAGAAATTGATTTGAATGCCGGCCTCCATACCTCTCTCCTAATAAATAACTCCTGGAAGCGGCCTCGGGAGAGAGCAGGCTTTGCAGACTGAGCCCCCACGCAACATTAGGATGTCAACAAAGTTTATTTAGATGCAACAAACTATTTCAGACGTGCAGTGAGGTCCGAGAGGATTTGTCTTTGAATTTCTGAGACCCTGCGTCTGCATTTGAAGAATATTACATTTTGGGCGCATTGATCAAATTATATTAGAGCTTAAAGTTATGCATTATTGAGGGTGTGGCTGCTTTAAGCGACAGGTGAGTGGGTAACGTCCGTCCGTCTGGGTCTGCCGTGTGAGCTTTGATTCAACGCTCACTCAGCTGGTGACTCACACTTTCAGAGAAGCTGAACACAACTGTTTTCGCAGCGTTTCACACAGTACAATGGGTGTGACAGATGTATCCTAAAAGGACATCCTAGTTTTGAGTATGGAGCAAGGAAAATGTATAGATTCACAAAAATCAAGGCTTTTAGCTTTGTTGCACTGGCACTCACCACGGGACATACTTTTTCTCAAAAAACGACTTCCTGTGCAAAGACAATACATAGTTTTTACAATTTAAAATGCATACAAATATACTACTATAAAAGCTCGGGTCTAAGCTTCCTGTTGCTGCTCCGTATTTTATCTCATCCATGGTTAAATACAATCGTCTGCAGAAGATTTCATGACACGAAGACTGTATGATTGCAGCTACGCCTAAAATCATGAGATTTTACGTTTTATATCCGCAACCGGTTAAATAAGAGATCATCCTCTGTTGTTGTGAACTGCTATTTTTGAATGCGCCCACGCAACACTTCTGTTTTTAGAATGACTGAAGCAGAATTTAATCTTGATTTTAAATAGAACCGCAAGAGCGTGGCTAAGAACAAATAACACAATAGCATCTCAAATTATATAGTTTCATAATCAGCCCATGTGTCGTCGTAGGCAAGGGAGGGGCAACATGAAGCCGTCCCTTTGACTAAGGCAGCCGTACAGAAAAAAAACCCAACAAAAAATCATAATCACACATCAAAGAACAAACATTTATTTCCTTGGAGCTCTTCTGCTGAAGGTGTGGGAGTGCCACTTCATACAGAACATTTTTCATCATGCCTTTAAATAGATGTTTAAAGCTGTTCTGATACATTGATTAGGGATTTAGACACAGCACGTAATAAACTTACATAACTGGATCAGAGTAGCTGTGTCAAGCATTTTACACCAAATATCCAATTAATGCAGATTAACATAAAAAAGTAATAAATAAAAGTATAAATATTTGATTTTCAATAAAAATCAAAGGCACTTAGAGGCCTTCGAACAAAGAAAAAACAGCGGAACCAAAAAGACTCACCCACGCAGGTGTTCTCCATTCCCTTGGCTGATTAGACCCCTGCTGTGGTTGAAGCAAAGAGTACAGAAGCAAAGAGGTGAAACTCAGGTGCCTTTTCGACAACATCTTTCAGTCAAAAATGGCAGAGGTGTCGCTCTGACCACTGAACAAAATGTAGGCTTCACTTCTCATTAATGTAAGTAAACAGGACATAAACAGAGATTAGAGGAAAAAGATGAAACTGAGGTGCGTCTTTAGCACCGGTTCCAGTCCATAACGCCGGGAGAGTAGCTCTGTTGTCGAGCAATTCCGTATATTCTGTATATTGACTTTGACAATATATTGACTTTCCGTTCTTGGCAATCTAAGTTCTTTGGTTGAAGGTAGGTGGAGTTTTTACATCAAGGCTCTGTTCAGAGTGGCATATACTGGACACGACATACTGCACGTGTAATGTATACCACATGGTATTTTCTATAGTTGTATACAGTGCATTTTGCTGAATGTGAACATTAGTGCAGTCATGACATATATGACGTCTCGCTCGCCTGAGGAGTCGGACTTTAGAAGCTTTTGCATCTTTTCCTGACGGACACCTCGACTGTAGCTGTGGTTAACAGGTTACACTAACAACACCGTAAAACTACTAGGTTACGCAATGCTTTGTGAAGTGTACCATGTCGCCAAGTCAGTAAGCTAGCGTTTAGCATTAGCTCCCCCACGACCCCTTGCAGACGGCTCTGACCCCTCGCGCTCCCGTAGCTCCACCCCTTTTGTCCAAATACGGTCACTTCCGGCTCCAAAAAGACATGGCGAAACATACAACAAACATAGCAAACTACTGGCTTCAAAACGGCAGTTCAGAAACCAGTGGGTGACGCTCACAGTTCCTCCGTCTACTAATGATTTACAGTCAATGGTTACCACCCACCACTGAACAAAAGAAGAAGAAAATGACGTCTGTAATTCATTGCGAAAGGAGTACGTCACACTGATAACTCGAGTGGCGTATTGTGAAATTTAGCCAGTGTACTATACCTGCGGGTATCAGTGACATACTACATACAGCTCACTACTTTTAGTCAGCATCACTATGCTAGTAGTAGATAGCATGCAATTTTGAACAACCTTAGAGATACAACTGAACTCAAGGCACTAAAATTAATGGATGTATATCATCTGTGCCACTTGTTACAGAGTGGAAAGGGTGAGGAAAGCCTTTTAAATGGAGTGCAGGCAGCATATTAGATGGTAAGAGTGAATCTCTTATCAGCTGGTCAAACACAGTCGAGCAACACAGTCTGGAAAAGAGACTTAATCAGCCAAAATAATTAGAATGACCACTTTATAACAGCTGTAGAGGGCCCTTAACATTTTAAATTCAATTATTCGCTCCTGGTTTCATTTATTTATGCAAAGATTGAAAGAGATTTTATGAATTGTGTTAAATCTTTGCAGAAAACGACTGGATGTCGACATATGCTCAACGATATGTAAACCTAGAGGTAGCACAGCAGCAGGTACAGTATTGTTTACAGCACAATATGAGCTCTTCCCTTATATCTGCAGCCTCGCTGGAGGCTCAGAATTACTGGAAAATCTGGAAGCTGACATCAGTCTTAGGCACCCATCAGAACCAATGGGGTAATTTAGTTGAACAGAAACAATAGAAAACTGTCACTGTCCAAGAAAATGTCATTTTGTCAAATGTGCAATATACTTTTCAGCCACAACAACTCAATTTAGCCAAACTGTGCTTTCCATTTTCCTTTGTTTTCCGCTCTCTTGTGTTTGATAAATAAAGGTAAAACGAGCGCGGCGGGTCGGTGAGACAACCCCAGTCACTGTACCAGAATAATATCCAGGCCTCGGCAGGAGCAGGGGCCAGCGGCGCTCACTCACTCCGCACTGCATCATGTCTGACCTTCAGCCTGCCAAGCACCCGCTCCCTCACGTTCACCCCCCGGGACTGACACCCAAAAATAGACTGTTGTCTGACACATGCAAACATATCACTACCACACGCATGCATGCACACACACCACACTGCATAGTATGTACATGCTTTGTGCGCGCGCACACGCACCGACACTCACTTTACGTCTCACTTTTCACATCCTCTATCACGCTATCTTTAGTCGTCCCTGGTGTTTCTTTGGTCCACCCTGAGCTGAGGTCGTCTTACTTTATCGTCCAATATATATGAGTCACACTATCAAACACTTTTGCACAAACACTTTAGACTGAAGTGGGACAGTTTTGTCCACTGGAGCTGTTGAACTTTTCACATACTTACAACACTCCATCACTGCCAGGCTGCTAATGCATCGCCAGTGTTGGGGAGCAGTGAACTACGTGCAGTTAAAGCAGAGCCATTTTTCAATTTTTTGTGTGGCTGACTACTGGAACTACAAACTATACATTCTGGGCCATAGAATCAAACATGACTGATGAGGATTATTTTTTTTTTATTTCTCTTTTACCATTGCTTCTCTACTGTAACTGAACCACTTTTGTCACCACTGACTTGACCTTTGTGTAGTGCATGCACACAAGGGTGGACCCTCACTATGGTCCTTCTTAAAGCTGCGGGAACCAAAATCAGGGGAGGAAAAAAAAAAACAGAACAAAACAATACACTCCTTCCTTCTGCCGTTTCCTCCTCTCGGTCCAAATCCAAATAAAATAAATAAATGTAGATGACCTGACGCCGTTTCATGTAAAAAAAAAAGAGAAGACGCTTTTCCAAGCTTCTGTCGAGCCTCGGAGTCGAGCTATGTCTGACTGACTCTGATCAGCGTTTGGTAATTACGGCTGTCAATCACATATTTAACCCCCTACCTATCTGAACACCTGTGATTAGCCAAAGACTGTGTCACGGGGGAAGATTTTCTACAGCCTGAAAATGGAGATCATAGAAGTTAGGAAGTAGGATGTTCCCCTCAAACCAATTGAATTACAATATGCTGAAATGTAATATTGTAATTCTATTGTCATTTTTGCTCAGTGATGCTAAAAAACTGCGGCTTTAACCCAATTACACAACCGTGTTTCCACAAAATTGTCAAACAAATCTGAAATGAACTTTTGAAAACTTGTGAAAAAATGTGCATTTTCATCAACAGGTCGGTATCTGCTCGCATATCGGTGTTAAACATCATCACAGAGGTTGTCTGATTGTTTTCACAGAATGGGAGTTTGTTCAGGGAACTGAGCCACTTCTCCCATAGGATTTCATTTCAAACAGAACCGTCTCCCGTTGAAGACTCCAAGTGTTTACACCCGCAGTTCGTAATCCTGCCTCTTTTGTTTGGTCACCTTTGACCAAACTGCATTTCTCTCTAGGGTGGTTTTGCTATAGTTCAACTTGGCTATACTTTCAAAGTAGTTTCCTCAACCTATTGCTGAGAGGGAACTGTCTGGGAAAACCTTGAAGGGCCTCAGATGTTAGACAGAAAAACATCAGAATTTCTTACTTACGTCTAGTAACATGTGGCATGTAGATACAGTAGTTTTTGCAATGCTAGTAAATGTACGTCAATTAAAATTAACACTGTACTTGGAGTTGTATTAAGCCTGCAGCTGCACTTGATTGCCCTGGTCCTGGATCGAGGAGGGCTCTGACAGCAGCAGGAGCAGCGATGAAAGCTTCGCTCTGTGCTGATTAGGCCTGATATACTCTGGGCACCATGAGGGATGACTTATAATGGCTTCTCTGACCTTTCTCTTGACGAGCACAGACACCACTCTGGCTCATTACTTTACCCATACACACTTCCTTTTTCTAACTCCTTGTACCCACTTGTTTTCTGTAGGAGCTGAAGATAATGAGTCATGTCAAAATTAGAAGCAACAGTGGCTGCAGCTGTGTTCACATTATGTTCACATGCAGAGTGTAGCAGACATACTTCACATGAGTGGCATGACTAAATGCAATGCAGCATTTTCCAAGTTATAAATCTAATATGACTCCATAACTAAAGCCATAACATTTTTATATTTGCAAAGGTATGTTTGTGCTGCTGTTGTTAAAAATGATCAAAGTGAAGTTAGGCTGCATAGCTATTTTCTCATTTTGAGCATTGTTGTATTACTATCCTTTGGGAAAATCACTTTCAGTGTGTAAGTATGTAAGTTTACATGAAGTTTGTGTTGGGAGCCTGTTGTTTGCTGACGTTAGCGAACTCTATTTCTAAGCTAATGTCTTTAAGTGGTTATTAAAACAAGATGTCCCATGGGCTTTACAGACCATTTTAAATCTTTTAGATAAACAGTCACCACAATAGTAGCACAACATGAGAAATAAATACCAAAATTAGAAACATCTGATGTGCTTCAATGTGGAGACAAAGTTGCTCTAACAATTCTTTTTTCTTTTTTTTTTTCAGTTTTCAGCAAGCTGTAACTTGGCAAATATGCAACTGTGGGTCTTCTATTAGAGAAGTTAAAGACATCTTGTACCTTAGAACAACTCCTGAAAATTTCATGCATCTATCATTAATAGTTCAAAAGTAATGACTCATTGAACTGAGCATCTTTTTCTGAACCACTCGTTTTTACTGTCACAGCCTTGTTTTTAAAGCACAATTATCTCAAAAACTAATGAAGATATATGGCTGAAATTTTGCATGGTGTTTATTAGGACTGATGAAATTATTTTCTGAAAGTATGAAGCAAATCGGAGATGGTAAGTTTACAAAATTTGGTGATTTGAGGTGGAATGACCCGAAGGTTCAATGTGTAAGATTAGCGTGTGCTTGTGTACATGAAGTTTGTGTTGGAGTCAGATGTAGGCAACCAAGGTGTTCGCTAACATCAACAAACATCTAACAGCCTGTACACTGATTTCTACGTAGAAGACACTTATTCTGCAAAAAACTCTGAGTAGTTCAATGCCTCTCTTTTGCTCCTCTGCAGCAGCAACAGAAATGGAGTAAGCTAACACTCATTAAACGACCAGCTCCGGCACAAAACGGACTCCAACACAAGCTTTGTGTAATCACACAAGCCCGCATTAATCTGACATACTAAACCTTTAATTTGACTTCAGTCACAGATGTCTGAATGTAGGTAAGGGTTAAACTGGATCATCTCTTCAGCGGGAAGAGAATTGCAGCCAAATCCGGCTGGGACGAAATATATTTGTGGGTTAAAATGTTGCTAATGGTGCTTTTAAACCATAGTAAGTAAAGATATGTATAGGAGGAACACGCGACGCCTATCTTGTGTAAATGTAATAATTGTTTTCATACAATCATACTAATTAGGATAAGGGGGGCATGAGAAACCATTGTTAATGTGGCAACCATTTCGTTTCACTTTTGTGGTAGCTATACTTTATATCCTTCTTCAATGTCAAATCCAACATTGGTAATGAAGCAATGTTTCTCACCGGGCGGTCCACATCTGAAGCCTGCGTAAAACAACACGTTAAGAACGCATGGGCCACAGAATCTAAGATGTGCTTTTAGTACTGCAGCTTCTGATTAGTTTCACCACACTGCATAGCCTAGTGTGAGTGCAGTCGAATTCTCTTCACGCCGTCTTTTCATATAAGTGCTTTAGGATTCCCCACCGCGTCGTCTTTGGCCTAGTGACATTTTCCATCGAGGTCAAGGGAGAGTGTTTAGGAACAACACGGGGCTTTTCAACCACAACCACAATAACTTATTTAAAATCCTTTATACTATGAATCATAACCCACAAAAGTAGTCTTTCAGATGCTCAAAGTGCAGACAATAATTGTATTTTGTCAGTAATAATGGCACATTAAGAATTTAAGAATATTCTCGCCAGATGATTTATGATCTCTGACAGATCATTCAAATAGTTAAGTGCTCAGCAGCACTATGAATTAATTTTAATTAGTAGTTTAAAAATACAGAGGGCATGTGAGCTTGGCTGATCTGACAAGACCTAAACTTCTTAAAAAAAAAAAAAAACGCTAAGCGCTTTTCAGATGTCTCTACATTTTGTCTAAAAGCTGGTCAGGAGAATAAAATACTGCAGATAAAAGAAGAAGTGTGCCACTAGGTTTTACTTTCTTTTCACTAATGCAGAAGAAAGGAAAAGGCTTTTACAGCCTGCTAAGAGCTTCTTACAAATATGGGGGCACATGTCTCTCTCTCTGTGTCTCTAAAAGAGCACAGTGTGATTACAGAAACAGCCCATCCTCCTGCATGCAGGCCTTTGAGGACAGAAACAGAAGGTAATGTCGGTGTTGGGAGAGAGCCAAGAGCCCAAAGACACAAAAATGTAGGTTGCCATGTCCCCGTTCTTCACCGAGGATGTATGTATACGCTCGAGTTCAGAGATGACAAGTTTTAAGCACTTAGCAAAATGCTGAAATTTTGCCATTTTAGATCGACTTGGAACCCGTGTGTGAGTGTACAGCAGCAAACAGTAGCGCTCCAAGCCAAAAACAAGCTAATAAAGTTCCTGTTTGAGCTTTAAAAATATCACAAGCAACCTGTTTTTTTTGTTTTTTTTATTATTCCCTCCCTTCCTGGCGTCATTTTTAAAGTTTAAATAAATGTCAAAAGTTCTATTTTTGGAATAGCTCTTTTGATTGAACATATGGAGAACAATCTATTGACACGCTCTGAGTGAAGGGTGTGTGTGTGTGTGTGTGTGTGTGGGTGGCATTTCCACTTAAAAGCCTGAGTGTGAATCGTAATGAAGTGAGGAGGCAAAAAAAAAACAAAAAAAAACGGAAAGGGAGGGGAAGGGGGCGGCGGACTCCGCTGCTAGGAGCAATGTGTGTACAAACAGCAAACTCACAAAGCAGGAGTGATTCATTTAAAGGGATTTTGTGCATGCGCCAGATTTAGCCTCTCTGCTTAGCATTTACATACATAGAGGAGATAAATAAAGAATGCTTAGGAGAGAGACAGAGAGTGTTGAATTTAGAACAGAGAGAAAAAAAAAGTTGCCCATAAAGTGAAAGAGGAAAAAACTTCTCGGCAGAAGAAGTAGGTGTATGACCAGATACAGCAGAAAGATGGAGTGACTTGACAGAAAGAGTGAAAGACTGTGAGATACAAACAGAGAAGAAGAAGAGAGGGAGATGTGGAGCACGCCAGCTGGAAGGATGGAGCGATGGGAGAGGACAGCGTAATTGGATTAGAGGGGCAGAAAATTAAAAGTATCTTCTTTGTATCGTCCTCCAGCAAACGGGATCCAGTGATCCGAGTGGTCCTGCTCTGAGGAGTTTTCACAAAAATACTCATCCTAGAGCCTATACTGCTTATGCCAAGCATCTACTGTATGAATACAGACGGGTAACGAATTAAAGGAAAAACCTAAAAGTGTCTTAAGGCTCCTACAGACTGTGAGATTTCAGCAGTCTTGCAAGTTTATTTCCAGCCACACTACGCAAGATGGATCTAATAAACCTGGGTACGCCGCGTCTGCAGACTGTGTGATAACACCTGAACAAGTGCAAGAATAAATGTCATCAGCGTACGTTGTCTATCAATGCTGCTATAGTTAGTAAATAGTGAAAGTGAGGTAATGATTTCGCTGTTACAACAGAAGTTCAGTATTTTTAGCTACATAGACTTAAGATCAAATCGTCATTTCAATGTGAATTCCTACACAGACTTTTTTTTCCCACTCTCCTCACAGCGCTTTGAGTTGAAAAGAGTTCAACTTCTGGAACAGTTCAATGTCACTTCACTCTTACCAACCAATCAAACTCAAGAAGGGGCAGGACTCAACGCTTTCAATGATGGAGAGTGACTGACTCGCTGACAACCTGGCTATTTCTGATCTAACACTGAAGGATTACTATGATCTTATGAAATAACTGAACGTCCACAACATCCATTATGTTTTTGACACTTTTTATATATTATTCTGATGCAGTCTTGGGCTAAGACACGCCTCTGATTCAATCACATGACCTACTCCATGTTACCATAAGGAAGAAGGTGAGTATTTCTATGAACTTACAAGCGCCTCATCTGTCGGGATGTCATTAAACGTAAAAAGTAGGCCTACTTTCGAGGTTAAGGTTGTTCTCAGAGCAGAATTTCAATTAGGATCCACAGATTTGAACTTTAAACTACATTCGTGTCTGGAAAAATCTTAAAATAAAATAAAAGATATTCTGTGAGGCAACAACAGTAGTATTTCGAAAATTCTAACTTACAGTAGCCAGTAATGAGTAATGAAGTAATGCGGAAGTGACAGTGTTTGTAACCATAACAACAATAAGCGCTGGACAATAAGCTCTGACAATAAGGTTGTGGGCGACAAAAGACACAGGCCCTTACTGTGCATGACTACGGAGCTCTACTGGAGAGATTAAATACTAAGGCTGCCCCTTAAAAGCTGACCAAACATTAGTCATATCAAAGTGTTCCAAGTCACAATTGAAAAGATCAGATTCCAAGTGATTTGTGGTCACACTGGCTTGAAGAAAAAACTATGAAGACACCTTTCACATCTTTTCCTCTTGCGCTTTTCATCCAAAATGAGACTCGACTGGGAGGCATCTGAATTCTCCACTCGTTTATCCAGGTTTTTCCTTCGATTTGTCCATCGTCTGTGACTCAGACGCGAATGTGAATGTACTGAATGACTGCAACATGTCTGCCTTGGCCAGTCTGTTGAAGTTTGGTTGAAGGCCTGCTGCTACATCTATAAGCACATGTGGGCATGAATGGCACGTTACATGGGGTGATGATGATCAAATGCGCGCTGCCCTGCACATGGATTAAGGCTGTCTATAGCTCACGATTCGGTGTCATATTGTAATCCCTTGTCTGGCAAATAAATGAACAGCATCAGGTGCGTATGTGTTTGTGATCCTATGAGCGTGTGCGCGCGTTAAGCAATCAGCAGTGCAGCTCGAAACCGTGACTGGACTTTGACAGACGAGCAAAAGCTGAGGATGGCACGTGTTGCTGGGCTTTGAATCTCGACTGTGCTGACACATTGAACGGGATGACTCAACATACACAGAGTGATGCGCCGATCCACACACACACACACACACACAAACCACAAACATACGGCAACAAAGTCTGACCCAGAAAGTGAGTTTGCTTCAGCTCACCCTGTGTGCGTCCTCCTCAAACACGGCTTCATGGACGCTGCATGCAAAAAGAGCCGTAGGCAGGTCGCTCAGGTCCATCATTTCCTCCGCCGTGCCATCCTGATCGGCCTCCCCGAAGACCATGTCCTCTTCCTCCTCCTCGTCCTCTTCGGGATCACTGCTGTAGGTCTCCGAGCCATTGCTCCATGCCTTGGAGCTTTCTCGCAGCATTTTAAAGCCTCAGAGGGGCTGCTGACGGGCAGAGCGGGGCCACAAACACAGGCAAAGATCCAACTGGGGAGACGGGGGGTTAAGAGATTGAAAGATGGGTGATTAGGAGAATATATGATGCCTGAATTTGTCAGAAAAGTCGGGGGACACTGAGGTGAAAATCTGCTACTGACTGATGAAAATAAAAAATATCCTAAAAGAAAACAACACAGGAAAATCTTAATACGTCAGTTTGTAAATCGTTTGTGATCAGCTGGAGGATCAGGAGGCTCCGTGGTTACTGATACTGTCTGTGGATGTATTAAAGAGACCTGTTCTGACGGTAAATCCATGACGCTTCTGTACAGCTCCATGCATCTTAAAATCATCCTCAGTGTCACAAACTCATCACAAACTCCACCGTGTCCAATAACAGCAGGATCTCACCTTATATCTTATACAAGCTGTGTAAATGACCCATAGTTCTCTATTTATCTCCACACACCGTTTCCTGAAGCATGAGTATCACATTTTAACAATACAACTAATCACGTTATAAAGTGCTGAGGTTATATGTCGTAGTAACGTAAAAAAATATCTTGTTTTAACGTGACACTACGTTGTTGTAACGTGAGAACATCTTCTACACTTTACACATTATAACATGATACTGATCGTTTTTTCTTCTTCTGACTTGGCAGGAATATGCTTCCTTAAAATAGCTAAAAGTCCTGGATAAAATCTAAAAAAAATAAAAATAAATAGCTAAAGTCATGGACCAACAGTTAAATGTATGCTAAAAGTCATAGATAATGGACAAAGCAAACAATACACCCATCTATATAGTTCATAATGTTAAATCATTTAGTTTATAGTCTATATGAACATGGGAACCTTTCTTTCTACACGCATCCCGTTAACATTTTGGGGATAGAGTGACATCTAGTGGTGAGAACACAGAACAACTCTCATGATTTATATTTTAATCACACTAATGTCCAGAAATTAAACGAATCTCAGATAGTTCGGATGAATGCGGCGTGTGTGTGTGTGTTTGTGTGTGTGTTTGTTGCAGATCTAACGTAATTTAATGAGTGGAAAAAAGTCCGTCCACGCAAATGCGATGACACCAGCGTGACATGACCACAGGGCCGGGGAGGATCGTGACATCAAAATTTGCATTGCGTGTACAGTCCAAGGAACCCCAGCATATTACGTAAAGAACTCCTGAAAACAACGAACGCACAAGGATGATAACATAAGGATGATAACACATTCCCTCACGAAGACACTTTTGTCTGTTATTAAAGGAAATATACACCCAAGTGTCCCCAGAGTGACGGAAAACACGTACACAGACAGACGAGGAAGGTTGTTAATATTCCCCGAAATGCAGATATTAACGTCTGCCTCACTCACCTCACTACTGTCAGTAAAACCGACCGAAACAACCCATTGCAAGTGGACTAAAAGCAGGATGTTCAGCCGGCTTTGTTTGCTCAAACAGTGTGAAGCTGCTGGTGTTTTGGAGGTTGCCGATACACGCGTCGCTGTTTTGTTATTACCGGATTATGAAGACACACTACATCCGACGCAGAACGCTCCGGCGTCAGGAACCCGCGAGGCCCGTGCGGCCAATGGAAAGCCGGGCCGAGCATGGCGGCGACCAATCAGCGCGCGGCAAGGGGGCGGATGCCGCGCGTCAAGATTGGTGGCGATCGAGCGTTCGTCGACCGAGCGGCCCCGACCGAGCGGCCCCGACCGAGCGCGGCGCCGAAACCCCAGCGCGGCGCCGAAAGCCGAGCGTTAACGCGACAACAAGGACGTCCCAGAGAGCAACGGGCGGCCGGGGTGTGATCCGCGGAGAGCTGCGGGGTAAAAACGAGGCGGAGACGCGCACCTTTTAATCCTCTCATCACTGCTGCTCCACCTGTTGCGCGTCTCACCGGGACAGAGGAGGCGCTTCAGTTGGATCAGGTTCACTTGTGTTGTTGTGATCTGTGGGGTTTAATACAAAAAAAAAAAAAAAAAATACAGGTATTTAAAAAAAAAAAAAAAAAAGCTGTAGTAATGTTGACGGTTTTCAGGGCAAATAACGGAGTAGTGAACTACACTGTAAAAAAAAAATAAATATGGCCATTGGTTAATTAATGCCAAAATATGTAACATTTTTCAAAACAAACAAAAAACAAACAAACATAGACTTAAACACTAATAATCCTTCTCAATCTTTACTTCTGATGTGTGTGATGGTGTATTTGCTCTGACCTCTACCTGTATTTTCATTTTCCTGTTTCGTTTTGCTGTGTTCGTGACGTGTATAGAACATAACCGCTGTGAAACAATCAGGGAACAACATTTTATTTTTCTATTTCGCTGGGGGTTTTTTTTCCAGAGCCGCTCCCTCTCCCCGTTCACTCTAATGCTCGCTCGACCGCCGCCGTTTGAAAAGCGTTGTTTACAAACATGTAATGTTACCTATAGTGTGTCATGTATTTTAAAAAGCTTAATCAAATATGCTTAACGCAGCCTAAAAAATGTAACGTAACCAAATTGACAAGAAAATAGATTCAAACTTGATTTACGAAATATTTCACAAAAATACATTTAGATTTTAGCTCTACTAAAGCTCTACATAAAGATGTGTTAGATTTACTTTTTCAGTACATTTTTCTAATTTTTCAAGAAATATAAATCTACTCAAATATGCTCAAGGTCTTAGTATTTGCATTTGAAGTCACAGAAACTGCAATACACCACAGGAATTCCATATTAACCTAGAAAAATCATAGGTGAAAAACACAATAGGAAAATAAGTAAGTAAACAAACTTAAAAAATGCTAACAGTGCAAACCTGTAATGTCATTAGCTTCGATTTCTTTCTATATAGGCTAGAAAAAGGCTGTCAGATTCAGATAATATAAGACCTCTGAACAAAGCCTCTTGTGAATTTTCTCCAGTGTCTAACGATGTGTAAGGTCTTTGATCCGTAGCTTAAAGGTCGGAAGGAGTGTCTCCTTCCATTTAAGCAGCAAGAGTCGTGAAGCCTGAAGAGATGCAGATGAAGGTCTGGTGACTCGGATGTATCTTGTGGATCTACTTCAGATACTGCAGCAGAAGGTTCTACGCATACTTTTAAGTAATGATCACCAGAAGCTGCTTAGTTTAGGACAAAACAAAACACATTTGAGGTAGTCTGCAAAGCTATACTTTCAAAGTAGTGAAAACTGAAACTGTGAGGCGTATTAAGGAAGCTGCACAGAGGAACCAGTCAAATAGCAGCGTGGTTGACCTCGCCGTCAGCTTTCTTCTTATTTTCCACGTTACTTCTGCCTTTCTTTATTACAGTGTGCTCCTGAAAAACGGGCGTATATTTTCCTTATGAGTTATTTCATAATTCTGAACCAGTAGAATGTGAACTCTTTCTTCTGCCAATGAGATTGAAACGGCAAACCTTCTCCCTCCTCCTTCGGTCGCTCATCAAGAGTACAACAACAGACGCTCCTGTGTGAGGTTCCTTCACGTTTCCAACCTACCATTTATCTTCATCTTTATTTATGTGTTCATCTGTTTGCGCCACCCTCTCCCGCATGTTTTCTGCGCTCTGTGTCTTTTCTAAATTTGTCTTCTCTTTCCCTCTCTGCTTTGATTTCTTTCAGTTTTTGATGTCGAACGTAGCTTGGAGCCATTCCTTCTCCTCCTTCCAGAAATCTTGCAGTTTGAGTTCGAGTTGCACTCGTCTTTTTTTGAAGACTGAGGCGCTCCCTGCAGAGATCGAGCTGCGTCTTCGCTTTTTCCCGCACTCTGCGTCGAGCTGTTTCACGGATGGATTCGGTCTTCTTCAAGCCGTTTTTCAACCTGTTGATCTTTTCTTGAGCATGAAAGTATTTCTTAAGAGGAGTCCCGTGTTGACTGGTGTTCTTCTTGGCTCACTGAAGGTCTTGTCCTAGAGCAACAGCTCGTAACACAGCTGTGGCCTGTGCTACTGTGCTGCATTTTCCACAAATACCTAAAAGAAAGAAACACAACTGTAGTATTTAGCTCAATATATACTGACAGTTACAGTTAAGTGTAGTTAGATGAATGCAGCCCAATGTATATTTTGAGTGTAAGTGTTTTTATTTTTGCAAGGCTGTAAGTCAAAGTGAATGTCCTCTGATTTGTTTTTATTATTTTTACTTTCATGAACAGTCATTTCTAAAGCCTCAGATTCGTTCTTGACAAGCAGTGGCTCCAACAGAATGTGGTTTTCTGCAGCCAGTGACTGTGTTTTACATGGACCCTAATATCCCTCTGACAATAACATGCAGCTCCGCCGGAATAACAGCCCAGTCAGACTAAAAACACCTCATGTGATCACCTCGATCAGGACAGAAGAGTCTGATCAGAATGAATTTTCAGTCAGAATCATGATCGGATCAGTAGGAAAATATTAGCAGCGTAAACGCTGGATCTGATTGTTTCACTCTTTCTGCACATGCTTGATCCTCGCCTCGTGGGGGTCACATTAGGTCACATGACGAGTTTCCAGCAGCGACAGAAACATGGCGACAGAAAAACAAAACTGGTCTTCGGAGACTTGGAACAGATTTAAGGATGGTCGAAAGGCTTGTAATAAAAGACAAAAAAAAAGTTAATATTTTCCCCAGAATATGTTCGGGTTCATCTCGTCGTCTTCATAATGACACGCTGGAAAACAACTTCTTCTTCCATTATACGTCAGGCAGAACTGGTGAGATTACGCATGTTAAAAAAAGCTACATGATGAGACGCTTTGAGCGAGTAAACACACATCTCATCGGATCAGCATCCATGTAAAAGCTGAAGTTGGGAGTCTCTGACCAAAATGATTTTAATCAGACTGAAGAAATAACCACATCCACTGTAGAGGAGGGAGAAGGGAGTCTTCAGTTAGTTGTACTCTACATCTTCGCCACTAGATGTCACTACATGTTACACACTGAACCTTTAAAAAGTAGGTTACTTTCTGAGATAAGGCTGTTCTGTGTCCATTATAAATCGAGCACAGATTTGCGGTTTTAAAAAAAATCTTGAAACACTATCCTGTTTGAGGACGAAGGATCTTTTATACACAGTTTAAATCATTTTCTAAGTATTTCTATCCCCGTAACCCACCATAGATATTTAACTTGGGAGGATTATTTTATGCATCAAACAGAAATTTAACAACATTAACAGTCAGGTTTATTTATTCATTTGACATCGGAGTCAGAGGGTTAAAAGAACCGAGTAAACATCATGTCAACTCTTTGAGCCTCAAACACAGTTAAGGCAAACAGTTTCATAAGAACACTACAGTACTTCTTGGTTGTACCAAATCTTCATCAGTTATTTGCGATGTACTTCACTTCCCTTCAATGTGAGTACTTCAATCATCTTCTTTTTTTTTTTAAGTTCATGTTTAATCAGACAGACTTTACAACGGCTACACTATTTCCTACAGTGACTCACCTACCTGGGTTAAATACAGCCCTATAGTTATTTAGACAGTGTAAAGCTACGTTTCAAGGCACATTTAAAGAAAGAAGAAGTAATAAATACAATAAATTAAAACAACTGTGCTTATTGTTTGGTCACGTCAGAAAAAAGGAGTTGAACGAGAGGAGGATCGCGGAGCTGGAGGCAGATATTTAAAACAGCTGCAATGGCAAAAATGTTCATTGGCAAGTTCTCTGCAGCTCCTTCACAGCATTGTTATAAAAAAAAACCAACCTGGAATAGAATATTAATGGAAGAACACACGATTATATAATTTCCATGTTCCCATTAATGGAAAGATGAGAAAAAACAGCTTAACAGTCGTAAAAGTCAGTTCTTGCAACACACAGTAAAGGCCTGTATGTAACATCCTGCAGATTAAAGTCTCTTCTGTTTACGTTTGGAATGAACAAAACAGAACGCCTTGTTTACTTTAAAGATTTTAAACTGAATGCATGCGTAAAGGAGTGATTATGAGAACCTCTTTAAGACGCACTGGACACGTCTTCACTTTCCCATATTGGTGTTTATGGAAGAGAACATAACCACCTTTGCTGAAGGTCTTCAGACGTTCGACGAAATGTTTGTTTTTTTAATCCTCCTTCATGTCCAGCGACCTTTGCGACGCGCCGGACGATACGGACTTGACTGACTGGTGTTCCGGGTTTGCAGGAAGAGTAGCAGGAGCCACGCCGTCGTTGTTGACCAGAGCGCCGTAGGAGAAAGAACCGTTGTAGTCCGGCTGAATGGCCGAGCCCTTGTCATGAATAGTCGGGACACCTGATTATAGAAAAGACAGGTAGTGACGGGTTATTTAGACAAGATTACGTGAGAAAACAGCACAGTTAAAATGCCACTGATAAGCAGTTTATGTTTACTGATGCCTCCAGGTAGTGTTTGGGGCAACACTAGACAAGACTGGTGACTTTAAAATGGGTTAAACCAATAGCGAGAAGAGTCAGAAGAAATCAGTTTGATGGCGACAAAGTTGAAGAATATGAATCCAAATACTACGGCCAATTAAGTGTGAAACTGTATGAAAACTGCGCTCTCTAGCTTTATGCTGCTAGCTTATGTTGTGCTGTGTAGACTTTATACAAACCTTTAGTCATGTCCATAGTGACATAAGGCTCAAAGGTCTTGGTCCTTTTTCTGTTTTTGGTGATGAGGAAGCATCCCAGGAAACAGACTGCAGATCTGTACACAGCACAGTCACAACTGTAATCACTTACAATCGTCAATCAGGGCAAAGTCTACGGTCGCTGATGACATATGCACTTAACCTCTCTACAGGAACCTGAGCGATGGAGCAAGTAGAGCAAATGCTTCCCCATTACCCCATTAGGGGGAGCAAAGTTATGGCTTTGCTACCCTGTTATTTTGTCCTTTTGGAAAAAATCCCAGCTTCATACAATCCCTTATAGCTTATATCAATGATCATTTTAATAAAAGTAAACAACATCTACCTTTAACTATCTCAAAACCTACTTTATTCACTGATTTTTAGCTGCTGGAGACACTTTAAATACATAAATGTTGACGATGACATTTGAGTTCAGTGTAATTGACGACATACAGACTGAAAATCAAACATTTTTTCAGTAACAATTTAGAGATTTTCTGGGGTAAAAGTCGCAGCAGCACTTGACTTGTGGAAAAAAACAAGAAACAGCCACACCCCTGACAGACTGATAGATTTGACTTCAGGACAACAATGACTAACAGCAATCATTTTCCAATTATGTACTGTTGCTGATGTATTCACCCTCAGTTGAACTAATCTGGACCAGCGCAGGTGGCTGTTTCTTAAAAGGTAACCCATGATCACTTACCCTAACAAAAACATGCAAATGTGAAGAACGTCTTCATTCTTGAACTCTTCGTAAAACACTGCTCCTGAAATTCAAAAACAAGAAACCTCTTAGAAATGTCTGTTTTGTGAGTCTGCGGGGACCAAGTGGATGCACACATGGTTAACAAAGTGAGCAGCAACTTGCACAAAATCTGCTGAACGATGGCGAACAAAATAAAGAATGGCGTAACTCACCAGCTACCAGAGCCAAGACTGTGGACAGGATGTAGTTGACACTGGCGATCAGAGAGGAGTCATGGAGCTTACAGGCCTGGGACAGAAATCTAAACACAACAAACAGAAGATAACAATATTACAGTAGTCCATACACGATCTATACCTTTCTTGAAGGTGTATTCATTTATGTCCTTGTATCTGTTGACACTACTACACTAAAGGATTAACATGGATGTTCATGGTTTTGTGTTGTGTCTGTTTTGTGCTGGGAACTGGTTGTTAGTTTGTTGATATTAGCGTTTCAGTGTTGCCACTGTAGAGGAACAGAAAAAGGTAGTGAAGAACTCAGGAGTGACTAAACACTACGCTAATGTCAACAAATGACCGGCTCCCAGCTCAAAACAGACACCAACACAAACTTCATGTAAGCACACGAGCATTTGTGAATCTAGCTCAATATAAGCTGGGATATCTTAAGACAAAGTTAGATATACACTGAACAAAATGATTACATGTTTGAAAATATATTAAGCTTCTCACAAAGGGTCTTCAATTGTTTTTTGTTGATACAAAACCTTGCATGTTCTTGTATTCATTACTCAACGTTGCTCTCAGCTGTACAATGTGGTGTCACTCCCATCATTACACAATGCTATCACCCAATGGGGTGTGACGTGTATAGGTGCTGCTCAAACTGTGATTATGACACAGACGCTCCTTACAGTGGGGACAACGACAGGACATCCCAAAACGTTCACGTCTGTCAAATGTCACTATGCCAGGAATGTAACAAGTGAACAAGGAATGTGCCATCGGCATGTTGAACACGAGCATGGAAGTCAGAGCTGAGGCACTGAATGTTCAACCATAAGCCGACTGACACGTTGTTTCTAGTCAATGTAATGGACACCGAACAAGGCTGCATTTCACTGACGGTGAATGTTGCAAGATACAGGGATGAGATCCTCACTCCCGTCGTGGTGCCGTTCACTCGTCCACGTGTAGCTCGGGTCTGCAAGGAGCTTCTTGAAGCAGCAAACACACAACAAACTGACTTGTGAATTTCTGCACCTAACTCCCTCCGTGTTGTAGCGATTAGCATGGGTCACCACTTTACCACTTCTTTGTGACAGTGCCTGTATTTTTTGCCTCATTGATGACTAATTTGGGTTTTCAATGTTCGATTTCAGAGTAGTCCATGCTGGAAACAAATCTTTGAAAATTCGACATGTTGCGTTCATCATTTTGTTCAGTGTATTTTCTTATCTTAAAATGAGAACTTTTCCGAGTTAAAAACATGCTTCAGATTATTTTTCTTTTAAGTAAAAAAAAAAAGAAGATTTTCCAGAAACACTTACTCGCTGGAAATTACATTTTCCTGTGTAGTATAGTATAAACCTAACAATGGTTTATTTACACAGAAGAAAGAAGAGACATTTAGAGGCGTTGAACACTGGAACACAAATAGAAATTTCTGTTTGCCCTTTTAGGCTTGGTAAACTAAAACTGCACAGGGTTGACTTGACACAAGTAACTGAAATACACAAAGAAATGACTGATAATAAGTGAAGCTCCTCAAGACGACGCCATTGATATGTCACCAGTCAAATCTCAAACGGTGGACATTTCTGTTCGTTTCAGCCAGGTCTTTTTTTATACAGCTGAATTGGGACGATTATGCAAAATAATTGTGTTCTGATGAAATAACTGCGACAATGCGAATATGTAATAATTGTGATAGGGCTACCGGTCCTTTTTAAATTTCTCACCTGGCTTGGAAGACAGCTGATGCAACCATGGACACGAACAGGACACTGAAGATGGGGTAGTTCAGCTGCATAGAGCCTTCGATGGTGAGAACCAACATGCCTGACACCGCCTTCACTGTAATGACTGTGACAGAGCCTGAGTATCAAAGAGAACAGATCAGTTTGACGGAGAACAAACAAGGGACTGAATCTTATTGCCCACTAGCTTTGGTGCCGTCTGAACAAAGTATGGTAATAGCTTGACTTTAGACGCGATATGAAATTGACTGTCTCAAATGCATGCGACTCACCCAGCAGAGCAACCAGCAGCAGAATAATAACGAGGTAGTTAGCACTTTGCTGTTTGTAGAAGTATAAAAGCAGGCAGAACATGATAATCTCCAGCAGCTGTCAATAAGGAGAACAGAAACAATAAACAATAAACACCACATTAATCAAATCAAGCACTGCGGTACTTGCCAAGTTCAATAATAGCACAATTATTCTTACAGCCACAAACAAACAGCTGTGTTGAACAATAACAATGAGTTGTGGTGGCCTGGCCAAGTGTGAGGGGCATAATTTGTGCCTTAAGTGGGCACATGAAATAAAAACAGCACTTAAATTAAAAAAAAAAAACAAAACACAAACACGAGTCAGCTTCCTGCTGTGAAGAGCTCATGAATGTCAGAAAACTCAGCGGACATTTTTACAGTGGCAGACAGCTGTCTTTATAATGACACATACCTAATCTAGCTTCTCATTTTAAATGACCTGACCAGCTTTTTGTTTGCAGGTTTTCTAACGGACAGAATCCAGCAGGTTTTAGTGAATGGACAGTGTCATGGTCTCAAATCCAGGATCGCTCCAGGGTTGTGTCCTGTCCCCACAGCTTTTTATTATGGACATAAACAGCTGCAGGACTTGGTTGTGCTCTACCTGCCTTTGTTAAATGATAAACCCTCCACACACTGACTAAGGAATTAACCAAAAGCTGGCTTCACAGACGTCACTGTTCCTTTGTGCTGATGGGCTCGGACATGTATCTGTCTTGCCTGTGACTTTTTGAAGTTGTGTGTCTAAATAAAGTTGTCTGAATGTTTAGACTTTCAAATCTTTAAAATAATGTTGCAGCAGGGAGTCAGTACTTGACTTCTTACACCTCTTTAGACACATTTAAACATATAAAATGGTAGAGTGATGACACATTTGGGGAAAGTGTGTTTAACTTCACATGACTCATTTGTGTGGGTGTGTTATTCAGGGTAATCACTGCTGGAATTTCTGGCAATAAATTACAACCTGAAATTATACAAGGTACAAAGTTAACCTGCAAAGAGGAACAGCCTGAACACATAACCCCTGATTGACAGACATTATCTAGTAAGTAAATGGCCGGGTTGATTTACTGTAGGGCTGTGCTGTTGCATATAAAGGTGTTTATCTGTAGAACATGAATGATGAGGGAGGCAGATTATAGGCGTTTCAAACCATATTCATGAGGATTATTGTACTGTAATTGTATATGCATTTGTCTTTGTTTATGAAGGATAAATATTTGATATATTATTAAGCTATGCCATATAGGACTCCACAGAGTAATATGTACATAGAGCCTTCAGTACATATCTTACCAGATACAAGAGAACAGGCCATCCTACGAGGTGTCTCACAATGTTTTCTGCTTTTAGTTTTTCATGAGAGTTTGGTCCAAATGCTACAAAGAGGTATGTTCCACCGATGGTTAGGATACAACCCAGGAAGGACATCCCATAGCGCTCTGAAATAACAACGGGTACACCAATAAATATGAGGATTCTGAAGTTTTTCGACTTCAGTGGAACAATAACATGGCACAACACAACAAAACAAATTTCTTTTTGTGAGGCTTTAGAGAATTACACCTCTAGCAAAATTTGGCCTGTACTGAGGCTGAATAAGACTTTGCATATAATGGCTGCAGTTCTTTTATTTGCATGAGTGTCAGCTTGAGGTCGTAAAACCTACTTGCAAATTCCTTTGGCTTCAATTTTTCACGCAGAAAAATAAAACCCAAGATTGAGCTTGCTGAAAAACACAAAGAAAAGCATAAGGGGTGAATACAGATTTGCAAGGGTACAAATTATTATGCTGAGAATTGATCTGTAATCATTATGTCAAAGATGTAAGGTGACACAGACAAAGTACTCACTGAGGACAGACACTCCATTAAGAGGCGCCACAAGAGAGAGTGGGGCGAAAGCGTAGGAGGTGAAGTTAGCTACCTCCCCAAGACAGGTCAGTACGAACCCGCACCACCAGGTTTTTGTGCGGTAGAAGGCACGAGGGTCCTTTGTTCCAGCTAATGTCACATGGCTGAATTTCTACAAGTGAAAGCCATGTAGCAATAAAGAAAACTATGAATGAAGCTGTCAGCACTCGCAGTTGAGTATGTAATGCTTTTTAATATCGCATGGCAGCAAAAAGAAAACAGACTTGTTTCAGCCTTAGGCCGTCCTCAGCATTTCAAAGACTCTAGTGGGTGTGACCCCTATTGGACAATAACCAGGAACCAGCTGATGAGTGATGATCAGGTGATATATGTCCTCAATACTGGTTAAAAAAAAAAAAGTCCTGAAAAGGTGTAAATCACACATGTATGTTTGCATTATCTTGTTAAATATTATGTATGGAAGGAGGTACATTTGTCTTCTTTGTGTAGGATCTA
>JAPQRN010000016.1:16838944-16856209 GCA_037367275.1 Coranthus polyacanthus | reverse complement strand
GTGTGTGTGCATGCATGCGTGTGTTGTTTTTACGAGGGTGTGTGTGAGTGTGTGGGCAACTTGCACAGCACGCACCCTTGTGTGTTACCACGCCAGATCCCCTCAGGTGTCAGCCGCATGCAAGAGGCTCACACACACAAACACACACAAATGAACACCTAAACAGCTACTTATACACAGGTACACGAAATCTGTGTGTGAGTGTATGGTGTGTAGCAGCGTGTGGGTGGAGGATAATATCCCTGATTTACATGAACACCTTACCGCTCTCCGCTTTATGTTTCCTGGTAGCGACGACGCTCAGCTTTGGCTTTTCTTATAAAGGAACCACTTTTTCAGTCACGGCGAAAGTGAACGTCCCGGTTTTTAGTCACGATGTGCACAGTTTGTGCTCACACATGATGAAATGTTTCGTCAGTCACTGTCATTTTCGTTAATTACATTATCTGTCAACAAAACCAGTTGAAATCCCAAAACCTATTCAAAATCGCGTGCAGTAGTCAGTACTTTTGCAGAACAGAAGGTTAAGTTCATAGTAGTTATTTATTTTATTTATTTGACTGGTGCTTAAAAGTTTTGTAATTTTGTTTGTATATGTGTGTAATTTGTTTTGTAATTTTGTATTTTTTCAGTATTTTATAGACAGATCAAACACGCTTAGATTCTTAGTTTAGTTGAAACTAGCTTTCTTTTTCAATAGAAGTGACATTATTCTGGTGTTAAAATCCAGCTCAACTCAATTTTTCACCTTCCAGACAAATATTCAGCTCAAAATTTAAAGGATTACGTTGACGTTGATAAAGTTTTTTACTCATAACAGATGCAGATGCAGTTTTAATATACTTTGACTACGGTGTTATACGGTGTGATTTGTGCTTTAAAAAAAACCAAAAACATTATTATTGCAGTTTTTTGCTTTTTTCATTTCATCTTTTGTTGTTGAAATCTCAACACAACTTTATTGTTGTGTAGCAGAAAAAATTAAAGCAGAAATAAACAATAATAATTACAACTCTGCCGGAAGTTACAATAAAACAGTGCAATGTTAAAAAGAGACAACAGCAATTAAACATAAATGAACAAAAACTAAGGCTGTAACGTTATTGTGGTTTATTTAGTAGGGACAGGTATGCTTGCACTAGAAGGGTTTTTCTGAGACTAAATGATGACTGATTTCATTTTATTTAGTATAATCCAGGGCGTACTAATATTCTCTAACTTTCTTTTAACTCTTTCTCTTCAACAATTGAAACTCTTCCCCTAATCCCACTTCCGCCCCGTTTGTTTTGACCACAACACACATTTGCATATGATCCTTAGAAGAAAAGGGATGCATAGGATTAACAACTAGAACTTGATACTGAAATACAATTAACATGTGAAAGCCTTGTCATGGGCACCGTTCGCACCTCGGGGGTCACCAGTGTCATTCTCTTCTCCCCGCGCCGTAATGACGTTCAAAGCCTGCTTCAGATTGTCTTGCAAAGCGCACACGCTCATACGCATGCGAGTTGGGTTTCTCTCCGGCGTGGGAAGAGTTAAGGATCCTACACCTGTCCTGTCAGACACCTGTTTCACGCCTCTCAGCCAATCAGAGCAGAGAGGGAAACTTCGTCTGCTGGCGTGAAATAAATCTGGGCCCCGGTTCAGGAGGAATCACAACACCTGACTCATCCCGTGTGCAGAGACACACAGACACACACGCCGAGAGAAATACAACAGACAAGCAGCAAACTTAAAGGAACCTACTCTGACTGACTGTGACTGTGGAGACATGACCAAAGAGACTGAGTAAGTCACTGAACGATTCATTTAAAAGATTTTACTCTGAGAAATGTGCTGTTTGAGTCGTTAAGACATTTACGCGTTGGGCTTCTGTTATCCAGTAATTTGTTCCATGTTAGATTCCAGTCTGCGGTTACAGAACCCCCCCCCCCCCTCCTTCCTCTTTCTTCTATTTGCAATGAGACCCCCATGTGAAACATCCCTGCTTTAAAATTTAAAAGAGGGGTGTTTTTCAAAGGGGAAACTGATACGGACGGTTTTAACACACATGCACTAAGTTAAGTCTGGGGTTTTTTGTTTTTTTTTTTAACGGTTCTGTTTCGGGTTTGTGTTGTCACTAACCTAGGGGCCACGGAGCACAAAAGGAAACGGGGAAATAAGAATCTCCTCTTGAGGTGTTGGGCAGAGACACAGGGCAATGACAGCATGTAATGCATTGAATTACATAATGGCGAAACACTAGACACGAGCCCCCCCCCCCTCTCTGTCCCCTCATCTGCACTCAGTTTGCTTTAGTGGGTAATGGAGAGTAACTAATGGACATAGATTGTGTGGTGTTGAGGTTTTTGTGAGGCCGCTGTGCGAGAGAGATGAACAGGTGCATCTTAAAGCAGGTTCATGAGGTTTCATTTAGGTATTTTCCTCTTTTTTTGCAATTCAAAAAATCATAAGCTGTGGTTATGCTCTGGAAAAACGACTAAATCTTGCATTAAATTTGCAGTAATTCACGCTCAAAATACAGTACTTTCGTTGAGGCGTGTTGCAGTAATCCCTGTGTGAAAGCTCTGGTCGGGAATAGCTGTGGTCTTTCCCTCCTGTCAGCACATTTTATTAGCTGTTTATCCAGAGTAAACTGTGGCTATTTGTTCATTAGCTACTTCGGATCCAGCTCCAAAAGGAGGCTTATCTCGGCAGGTAGAATATTTACAATCCGATGTCGCTGCAAGTCTTTACAAACAAATCCCTTAGAATCCCAGGAAAGTGATATGGAGAACCGCCTCAGTGTGATGGTTGTGGGTTTCTGTTTACACAGTAAAAAAAAAAAAAAAAAAAAAAAAAATCTTCTCATCTCCTCAGATTTATGCAAATAATAGGCTTTATGCAGGATTTAGGAATGTAGTGTTTTCTCTCTCACAGCTCGAGAAACCACAAAATAAGATGTTTGTGTGTGTGGGTGGGAGTGGAGGTGTTTTACTGGGTGGCCTTTGGCTTTTTAAACCTTTCTTGACACTGCGGGATGTTACTCAGCTTTGTGGTTTTGCAATCGAAACCCTCCACGCTCTGGGGCAAGTATGTGCAGTGCCCCCGAGGCTCCTGCCATCCAGACAGTCTCGCAGAGTCCAACCATGTGTGTGAAACTCCACAACATACATTTTCATGGCGGAGTCGCATTTTAAACTAGATAAGCAGAAAATCCTCACCTTTCATGTTTGTTTTTTTTTTGGGTTTTTTTTTTTTGTCTCTACAGGACTCTGGGACTGGTCTATCAGAGTGAGAATTTTAACTATAACCGTTACTCTAACTACATCATGGACTCCTGGTCTTACCTGGAGAACCCCGTCCCCGACCCGAACCACCCCAAACCTAGACTCCAACCGACAGACGACCTGTCAGCCATCACCATGCTTTACGAGCAGTGCAAGGTACGTGATGGAGAAGCAAACAAACTGAACGCAATCTTACTCACGCGATTAAGTCTCACTCGGTCGGTGATTAAAAGTGCATCAAAAGTGTTCAAATTTGAAAATCGATCGTTTTCTTTTGTAGTCTGTCATTTCTGGTTTTAATCAATTTTGAGAGAACATTTGAGCAGCGTCGTGTAGCCATAATTAAATAATTAAACCTGCTTTAAAAGCCTTACATTCTCAACAAAACACCCAATCTGGTTTTTATCTTACATTAGAAATACTTAATAGTAAATAAAAGTCAAGTCAGTATATTTTGTATATTACACCACTGACATTTTCAGATGTACTGAATCTTACTTTGGATTAAAAACGGTCCAAATGTCGTTTTAAAATGACATGAACCTGACGTCATACAAAATGTACGTTTTAACAAACCCGATCCGCGCTTTTAAAGCAAGTTTTAAAAGGAATTCTTATTTGTCACTCTCCCTAATTTGGACACGTTCACATCTATTTTATGTTGTTTTTATTTTTATAGACCCAGAGAGACCCAAAGATTACTGTGTCCAACCGTGGAAGCAGCGCTTGCAAACCGACAGAGAGGTAAGACTGCCGACCACAGTTATCATAGTTCTGACATTTTCATTAGTTTTTAGTTTCATTTTTTGTTTTCTTCTGAGAAATCGGCTCGTTTCAAGTTTAATTTTCATTTAGTTTTTCCAGAAATGTAGGTTGAAAGAATGCATGACTTACATTTAATTCTCCTTCATTGTGAACCACGATGAAGAAGAATTTGTCGGTTTTTTTATTCGCAGCTGTAACTGAGTCATCTGTAAATGAAACATTGCTCTTCTATTCCTTCCCTGTTTCTTGTTGTCATTCAGTCTAATTTGTCAGAGAGTGTTAATAGAGCGAGAGAAAGACCGTGTTTGAGTCGGTCATAAGCAGGTGAGTGGGTAATCCTCGAGTCAAATAAAGTCAGAGGGATTAGTGTCTGCCTCTCCAGCCTCTCCATCCATCTATTCTCTCTCTTAAAGACTTTCACAAGTGGACAGACGGTTGTTTTTCCTCCCTGTGTCCACACTGAACTGCCCCTTCCTACTTCTTGTGAGGCCATTGTTGGGGCGCAGTGCTGTCCCCACAAACATTTCAAACACCCCACAGAGAAACTCAAACACAGAAGAAAAAAGCTGCATTAGGGAGACAAATAGTACCCACCCAGGCTCAAATCCATCCTGCCATTCTGTGAGTTCACGTTGCAGTGGCAGTGGAGAGCGTTGTATGTTTGCAGTCAGTCCATAAGCTTCTGTACAGTCAGTCTTAAAGTTTGTTTGTTTCCTTGTCTTGTTAATACCTTTGTGCACAATCTCCAAGTCATGCTGATGTGACAAAAGCTGTTGTCATTAATCACCTTTTCCCTCTCTGCCAGGTCTCTAACCAACACAAATGAGCTAGTTTCACTGGAGACGTCCGCAAACGTCATGAAGATCCTCTCGGAGAACATTCCCACCGGATACCCCCAGGAGGTTCTGGGATCCAAGCAGAACCCCTCCCTGCCCGTCTCCATCCCCACCACCTCGGACACCTACGCCACGCTGACCAGCGTCATGGCCGACACGTACGACAAACAGGAGCTGAACATCATCTTTGACTCTCTGCTGTCTCAGAAGTGGCCCGAGACCGGGGCTTTCCCTGACCCCAGCACCGAGGTACGCGCAAAAAAGATCGAGTGTTAAAGTGACACTAAAAATCAAGTTTGTTTTGAATGAGTCTTGAATTGTTCCGCAAGATAATGCACATTTGTTCCTTGACAACATTATTTTATTTACTTAGTCCCATTATTTTCCCCCCGTTTTAATTCTAGTGATAAACTAAATATCACTGAACACTGAATCATGGCTGCGTCCTAACAAACAGACGCTAAAAAACTAAGTAGGTTTCAATTAAAAATAGGCATTTGAAACTGTTAAAAAAAAAACCCATAATAATCTGATGCAAAAATTAACTTTTTTTTTTTTAACCAGGAAACTGTTTACCAGTGTAAGCTCGTAAATACACACCGTTATGTGAAATCTGAGCCGTGTTCCCTGTTGCTTGTTGAGCATTTCCTCTTCTCTTTTGTTTTTCTTAATGCATGTCCTTGTGTTTCGTGTGGATGCAGACTCTCCCCTACAGCAATCCCTTCCCTGAGGAGCAGTCCAGCCCGGTCTACTCAGGTTCCTACACCGGATCCCCGCCAGAGACGTACAGGAACGAGTTCCAGTTTTCGCTGGGAGCTCCTCCAGCCACTCCTTATAAGTCCAGTGAGCTGCCCATGGTTTACCTGAACAAGGGTCAGTTCTACCCCATCACCCTCCATGGAGTAGACAGTAGCGCCTGTCTCACCGCTACCAAAGTCAAGGTTGGTCATAGTCAAACATTATCAGAAAAGAAAGGAGATTTTAACGTCCCCCATAACTCAAAAACAAGTATTTTTCAGAGTTCGGTGTTCAGTTTTTCACATTCATGAGCTGAATGGAGAAACAGGTGACCTGACTCCTTCAGTGAACAAAGATTCAAAGTAGACTTTTAGAGAAGCAGTAAACATCTAGAAGCCAGCAGATAAACTCTAGACATTCAAAAATTTGAATGAGGGTGGAAGAGAAGATACAAAGTCATTGAACTTCTAACTTTAATTATTATTCAGTTAATTCTTTATTAGGTCTTCAAAGCTTCAGAATGTTGTGTTGGAGTTTCTGTTGTGTGTTGATTTTAGCTAACTCTACCTAAAAACACCTAAAATGTAAAATCGCATGAATCAATAAAAGTGGCATTTGTTGTGAGAAGACTTGCATGTGCTTACGTGAAGTTGGCGTTGGAGTCTGTTTTGTGCTGTTAGCCGGTCGTTTGTTGACGTTATCTAATATTTGTAAGCTAACGGCGGTGTCCGTGGCCTACATCTACGATAACAGCCTGTACTTTGGCTTCTATGTAGAGAACGTGGGTCTTTTTTTTGGGCAAATATCCTCATGCCGGTTCTTCATTGCCTGTAATCTGCCAATCTACAGTGGAAACGGAGTACAACAGCTAAGCTAAGAAATGGAGTTAACGGCCGCAAATATTACAAATTGAACCTTTAATCATTTCTTTCATCAATACATATTTGTTGTGATATGAATCTGAGCGTTGTTTCCCAGCTTTGCAATTACTCTCGAGAATGTTTGCTTTCCGTGTCGCTGAGCAAATGAGGTAAATAACTGGTGCCTATTGTTCTGGCATACTTCCCTACAGGCTTTTTTATGGGCTGATGAATACATAAATTCTTTGCGTGCCACCAAGCCAACCCTTCCCAAAACTCCGTCCCTCCCTTAGAAATAGCTCCTCATGACTAATTCCCTGCAACACTGGGCTGGTACCATTAAAATGACAGTGTCCTGCCCAGCATTTATTTTTACGGTGTAATGAGGCCATAGTGCAGCCATGCAAGTCTGACTTAAGCAGATTAAAAAAAAAAAAGAAGAAGAAGAAGAATAGACGAGGAGAGTAGAAGGTGTGGTGTGATTTTGAAAACAGAGGTGACAACTGACTTTTCTTTGACAAGTGAAACAGAGGATAAGAATATACACAAACACGGCAAACAATGCGAGGAGAAAAGGGGGATTTGGAGTGACGAATGAAATACGATGGCATTTAATGGAGAGTTCTTGGAAAAAAAAAAATGTCGACAGGTGTGCAAGAAAAGTGTAGCTGCATCTAATCTTCACCTTTCTCAATCCTTTTCTCTTCTGTCTTCGTCAGACCGTAGTGATGGCTGTTTTTGAGAATGACAAGAGTCCAGAAATGCAGCTCCGCTTTTGGAATCACTGGCATGCACGGCAGCCGACAATCAAACAGAGGGTCATTGACATCGGTATGTAAAAAATCACTGATTCCTGTACACAGTAAACACATACGTCAAGAGGTCTGCAATGTTAGGCCTCATATATGTTCAAAGAATTCACCTACCATGATCAAACCAAGGTTTTTAAACTGAGTTTGCTAGTTTAGGTTAGTTTTTTTTGTTGTTGTTTTTATTCGTTCTAATGTTAGTTTTAGTCATTTTTGCAACATGGCCTCATTTTTACTTCACCAGGATTTCAGTTTTCCACCCCTAGCTTTCCTTATTTTCGTTAGGTTTCTTTAACGACACTCGCCTTGGATGAGGCAGTTTAGAATAATTCTGGGCAGACAATTAAAAACAAGTGTATGTTCTCTCTTACAGCAGACTACAAGGAAGTGTTCAGTGGCATTAGCAACGTAGAGGAGGTGGCCTTCAACGCTCTCTCCTTTGTTTGGAATCCCAACGAAGAAGCCAAGGTAAACGCACACCGCCTCGCATGCGCGTGAAGTTACACAATTGTAGAACGCACAAGTTTATAATTGTGTAATCTGCAAGGCCATTTCTCTGAGGAGAGGAAGATCAAGATGTGGGGAGGATTTAGAGGGAAATGGCAGAGTGAGGCGTAGAGAGGAGTGGCAGAAGACGAGGGAGCGGAGGAATCTCAGATATGTGTTTGGCCCCGAGGCTCCTGTCACCACAGAGCAGGCAGGTGCCACAGCAGCTTGTTTGAGCTACTTTGCGACCCAAAGGTGCTGGGGTGGGGCCACGGAAAAACCTGCTGCAGGTGTAAAGGTGCAGGGACAGAGCAAATGGTCAGGAGAAAAGGGGGAATCTAGACGGGAGAGCGGGGGAATAGAGAATAAAGAATAAATGAGGAAGAGTGAAAAGAACTGCATGTAGAGGACTCCGTCACAACAGGAGAGAGCGCAGTGGCAGCAGGTGTTCAAAACCAACAATCATTATCTGTTTTCACGTCAAACTGAGGCGCTCTCTCTAAAAATATACTCTGAATGTCACCGGCTTCTCGATTTGTTTTCATTGGCGTTGGCTGCTTCTCCGCATGTCTTCGAGACCTGTCACTATGAAAAATGAAGGACTGACACGTGCGAAGAATGTCAACGGTCAAAATCACGCTGAAATCAAAATACCCACTTTGAATATCTCTGCAGGTGTACATCGGCATCAACTCCCTGAGCACGGATTTCTCCTCCCAGAAAGGAGTGAAAGGCCAACCGCTAAACCTCCAGATCGACACTTACGATGTCAGCTCGGGAACCAACCAGCTCCTGCACAGAGCTGCCTGCCAGGTCAAGATTTTCTGTGATAAGGTATGGTGTCATTTAACGTCATCTGCTTTCCCCTAATGGAGGTACAATCCGGCATCTATGGCGTCAGAGTCATGTTTATAATCAGGGGGTTTGCGTGTCCTTTAGGGTGCAGAGAGGAAGATGCGTGACGAGGAGAGAAAGAGAACCAAGAGGAGGGGAAAGAACGTCGCGGATGCTAACAGTGAGTGTTGAAAATAGACGGTTTGTTCTTAAGATAATTACATGCTCCGATGCACATAGGATCACGCAAACATAGACGTCAGGGAATGTGTTTTAACCCTCGTGGTAAATGAGTGGCTTTTTTTGACCTGAGATACACTGGCCTTAGATCTAAGATCATGTTTAAAAAACTGATTGATCGCATACTGTATGCACCCCACTACACATTTATATTATGTTGATGGTAATAATAGTGGGAAAACTGTAGTTGAGCTAAACATGGTAAAAGCATAAGTGAATATACAAATAAATGCAACCAGCTCTCGGCACAAAACAGACCCCAACGCAAACTTCATGTAAACACACAAGCACACATGAATCTCACACGTTCAACCTTTATTTTCTCACAAAAAAACTAGCAAATTTTAACCATACGTGTTTAAATAGCTTCAGTTCTGCGATTCGTATGTTTGTAGCTTGAGTTTTCTTTAAAATGTGAAAATGTCAACACGATGCAAGGGTTAATACCGGGAACCTTTCTGTTTTATTTCCAGCCAATAAGTCTTTAGTGTCCAGCTCCATGATCAGCGAGTGCACTTTTTTCCAAACCCTTGATGACCATGTGACCCAGCCAGTTCTCTTCATTCCAGAGACACATTTCTCCTGCTTACAGCGCTGCAATGTGGTAAGTTACCCCCTCTGCTCTGTATACCCGCAGGCCGTACGACCAAACACGAAAGAGAGTCAGGAAAAGAAAAACTGTGGGAAACTATGCGTTGGGAAAAGTGGGCTGGGAGGAGGGGAGGGGAGGGGATGGTGTCAGCGAAAGTGAAGCGAAACACCAGCTTCAGATCAGATGAGCTAATTGGAGTCGAAACCAGGCACAGGTACAAGCCGCTACAGCTGCAGATTAAGCTATAGGGGCTTACAGAAAAACACCTGGTGCATCAGACGCACAGACACCTGACACATGCACAACCCTTAGATTTTCTGGCTTACGCACACGCTCGCACAAACAGAGACGAGAGTGCTGTTCAGACAGGTCAGTTTTCCCACACTAGACGGATACGTGTGAGCGTTCGTGTCTGATTCTAAAGGAAAACAGGCACTGATGCACAAATAGCATAAAGTATATTAAAATCGTTTGTCCTAGCAACTAGAAAGTACATCCTTAGTCACTACTGCAAAATATCTTTCATTGGCTAAAACGACAAAACATTATCCTGTATTTTTATCTCATTGTCAATGTCCATGCTTATGTGGCTCTGTTTGGGGTTATGGGAAATGCAATCTCCTGATGATAACATTGTTTTTTGAAGGTATTACACATAGACAGCGGTGGAAAGGGGGGTATTAAGCAACGTCTTTATCAGTATGCCTAATCAGATTTCTGATCTCTTCTTTGTTTCCGTCTCTCTAGGCCGCTCCTTCGGATGATATCGAAAGGTAACCACAGAAATGATAATACGCACAAGCCAAGCATTAACAATTGTCTTCACGATTTTATTAGGGCACATGTTGGCGTTGTCTAATAATGCTGTTTTGTGCTGTTCTGTTTTCCTAGGAGTTCTCTGAAGAGGTTGTATCCAGATCGAGAGCAGAACAGTTCACCCAGCAAGCAAGCCAAGAAAGAAGACCAACAGAGGGGTAAACGACACTACAATAATGCCCACGACACAAAAAAAAAAAGAGGTAGTGAGCGCTTGTTAAGAAGTTTTGGTATTCATTCTTTCCTCTTGCTTTCCAAAAGTTCTGCTGTACGTGAGAACAAGCGCTGAGGAGGTGTTTGATGCGCTCATGCTGAGTTCACCGACAGTGACGGGCCTACGACAAGCTGTGAGTAACATGCATACACTTCAAACATGCTCATAAACACGGCCCTGATTTATGCGACGTTATTTCTGAGTCGGGAAACAAAGCACTTCTACCTCATCTCTCTTGTTACCTCCAAACGCATACTCGCATATGTCATCTGTCTTTTGGCAGGAGATTGTGTTAACTGTCACCTCGTATTCCTTTCCTTCCTCAGATTTCAGAAAAGTACGGCATGCAAAAAGACACCATTGGGAAAATCTACAAAAAATGCAAGAGAGGGTGCGTATCATTGTGTCTTTGTTATTTGCACTGATGTTCGATAAGTAGCTTCACGCACCAGTTGGATTAAAGGAGTCCATTTAAAGCAGATGATGCACATACATTCAGGGCTCAGTTGATATTTTAATCTCATCCTGCTTTAAGGAAACCCATGTTGACAAACCGGGCAGGTAGGTTCGTCGGCTCTGCTCACAGGAATGTGTTAATTGCAGTTTCTCTGAAGGAAAGACAGATGAGTGAAGGAGGATGAAAAGATTTCACAAAAGTCCTGCAGATGAGTCATGGGCGATTGTTGCACTTATTTCTGTTTTCATAACCTCATCGGCACATCAGGAAGTTTCGTAGTGTTGAAAGAGATATCTGGGTTGATAAAGTCGGAGGCTTTGAGGCTTTCAGTGCCTTCTGTAGGTTGTCGATCGATGTGAAATCTTTCCTGAATAGTCACATGAGAGTCAGATGAGTTCATGCAACTAGCTGGCTTTGAAAAATGCAGATCTATTTTCAAGTTACTTTCAATCTTCTACCGAATCGGTGCAAACTGCTGTCCCGCAACCAAAAAAACCCCAAAAAAACAAAAAAACACAACTAATTTTGCACATCTGTCAGCACAGGCTAGCCAAGAAAGTTAGCTTCATCTCAGATACGAGTTACTTTTAGTTATTTTCAGACTTTTCAGGCATTTTTTTTGCACCAGTTCAGTCGAATAGCCCGTAGAAGGCCTAATGCACCGCCTGTTCCTCATACCGCACTCAGTGTTTGTAAAGTACTAGAAAATATAAGAAGGCAATCACCCGAGACGCTAGTAAAACCTCCTGACACTGCTTGAAACACCTTCGGGTGATTTTCCTCTTGCTAGCAGCTATCATTGCAGGGGGGGAGCAGCTAAGCTAACAGGTTGGGTTACATTCTCCCTGCAGATCCCTCCCTCCCCTTTTTGCTCTCGTCTTCAATCAGCCTTGTCCCCGTAGGCAGAAAGCATGAGCTGGTGGTTAGTTCAGTCATTATAGCCTTAAAGACTTAAAGGTTAGTGCTCAGGCAGGGCGGGGTGAGGAGGAGGAAGACAGTGACCTGATTTACTACTCCTACTGATGAAGGAGATAGACCGTCACTTTGTTTTTCACCTAAGCTTCCTTCTAACCAAATGATACGCTGTAGAAACCTGACGGCACGTTATTTATGTCACACCAGGCTGAAATGTAGAACACAGCACACGTTAAAGCTTATATGTATGTCCTAGATTTGGAGATGTCACTACTCCTTTACAAGTGAAAACATACGGGCGCCAAAATGTGCTCAAAATATAAAAGTAAAAAGTAGATGGACATTTTACCGGCTGTTTAGGTGCTAAGCCAACTGAACCTCTCGTCAACAAAAAAGTATATTGACAATAATGAACTTTAAAGGTTCGATATGTTTTGCGTGTGCGCCCACGTGACGGTTGAATTGAAGTTTGTGCTGTTATTTGTTTTGTTGCTAACTCCATTTGTAAGCTAACGGTAGCAAGTGTTGCACAGTAAAGGAGCAGAAGAAACGCACCAAAGAACTCGGGAGAAAGCACAGAAATAAGTTATCATGGCTCTGACAGACACAGTTGTTAGAAATAGGGTTAGCTAACGTCAGTAAACAGCGATTCGCACAAACTTCATATAAGTGCACAAGCGTGCGCAAATCTTACACATTGAACCTTTAAAAGTAAAGTAATGAGCCTGCTTTGAAAATGCAAGGAGTAGAAAGTACTGATATATGTGTTAAAAAGTTATGTATAATAAGAACTGGATACAAGACCTGCACTCAGACTTGACACCAATCCCACCTGTGGCCACTTGCGGTACTGCAACAACAACAAAAATCCCCTGCTGTAAGACATGACTCTTTATTATCAGTTTTTAATAACACAGAGGTTTTATATGTTTTTAATTTGGCCCAAACACCCAAAAAATAGATTTTAAAATCCGTGACGTCACCGCACTGCACAGATTGAGCGTTGAAACGAACCAAACGTACCATTTTTGGCACCCGAAATCCAGTTCTTATTACACATCCATGGTGTTAAAAGGAAGTAAATAGTTGTCTGAAAATTTTTAATGTGGCTCTGGCTTCAAGGTGTATCTTTCAAGATGATAATAATAAGTATGCGGCCATCTTTTCTGTGCATTTCCTCTTGATCACTTGAGTAACCTTTTCTCTCCGCCTGTGTTTCCTTCAGGATCTTCGTCAACATGGACGACAACATCATCGAACACTACACCAACCAGTCGGCCTTCCTCATCGAGATGTCAGAGGCGGGCGCCGGTCAGGTCCAGATCACTCTCGTTGAAGTATGAGAATGGGTCAGTTCTGCTAAAACTGTTCCATTGAAGGATGTAACTAATCACAGCTGCCATCTCTCTAAAAAGCACTGCCCAATCAGAGACAATGTACGCTGGCCGCTGTGGACTGCCCACACCCATAAGAGAACTGGACTGAACTCACATCTCCAGTTTTGTTGTCAAATCGTTTCGAGATTTTGTAAATACTGCTCGTCCAAATTGTTTGTTATCTGAAATTAATATTTTAACATTACAGCAATTATACTGAAAAGCTTGTACATATATATTATGTAAATACATTTTAATATGACAGTGTTTTTGAATTAGACATTTGTAGTTTTTTTTTTTCCAGACATTGCTATGAATTTCAATTTTTTTTTTACCAAGCTTTGTACATGGTTTATGCAGAGTATTTTCAGCATTTTCACAGGTTACTCTTCTTGCTGCTTTCAGTGTACTCATCATTTCTTCTACAGTCAATGGCAGAGTCAATGGCACGTTTTCTCACCTGCAACCTTCTAAAAGATGTTTTTCACCACCAAAAGTATGTTCCTGTAGATTCCTGTTAGTTTCACAACTAAAATGCCCTGACAACTGGGTCACATTCAGAACGTAAAGTCACACATTTCCCTTCATAAAACCACCAAAGCTGTGGACATTTCCTGACTGTACGGTGTAACCACAGAGAACCCGGAAATAGTTCAAACCCCCGACTCTGAATCCCGTCAGAGGACTTTCATAGTATGCATGTGTGCGTGTGTGTTGAAAAAAGTTCTTTTTTTAATTTTTCTTTACGCATCATTTCAAAGCAAACATGTTATCCCTGTTATATTTCATTTCATGTTATCCCTGTTATACCATGGCAATTTCGGTTGCATTAGTCATATCTTGCCCCTTTTGTAATAAAATAAAGAACGAATGCACAATAGCTTTTGTGAGCGTCTTTGATTTATTAACTAGCCACTCACTGCTTATCAGCAGAAAATAGATAAGGATGAGAGGTCCATCTTGTGCGTACTTGTGCAGATGCCATTATTCTTTTGAGGTGAAGTGCATATTGGAAGTAGGAAACAGCTGACTGCTCTATTAGGTCTATCTACAGATCAAATAAAGCAGGGCTCTTGTCTGAATGAGAGGTTTTGTTCTCTTTATATATTTTTTAACGTCTTATTTCACAGAAGAGCAGATCATGCAAATGCACAAACCAACAGAAATACTGACGCAGTTGTTTTGTAGCAGCTCCAGAAGGGGCATCAGAGGTGGTTTACGAGATGAAAGGCTCGCCGCTTTCCCCCATTTGGTGACACTGACAGGGTAAAGCGGCGAGGCGCTCTGTCCTAGATATAACACAGACATCCTTCAGCGAGGCAAAGGTAGAGGGAGGGAGGGAGGGAGGGAGGGAGAGGGACGGAGGGAGGGAGAGGGCACACAAAGTGAGAGAACGGCAGAGACAGATGGGAAGGTAGCAAGGAGAAAACAAAGGGAAAAAACACCCAAGGACAGAGACGCACAAAGACAGAAAATCAGGAGGCAGGGACGGATGAAGCGAGAATAGATGAGGCGGAAGAGGAAGCAGGAATAATAATGAAAAGCTGGATGCAACGTATGAGCAAAATGTGTTCGCCGGTGAGACAAGGGCAGCAATCTGCAGTGAGATACTAACAACCTCTCCTGAATGGTAAGTGTCTCTGACTTCATGGACTATGTGTACGTATGCATGTGTTGACATTAGCTGAAAATGTGCCTGTGTGTGTGGGGAGAAGAGTTTTGAGGTCTATTAATAGCCTTCTCTTGATTTTCCATTCATGTCTTGCTCCTTCGGTGTTGTGCCTCTCTGCAGATGTTTTCATGCCTTTCTTTTTCCCATTTTCCCATTGCAAACAAATAAAGCATGCACTGAAATCACCGCTGTTAAATCAGGAGGTGGAAAGGACTTGAAATGATGGAGACTGTTTAGCAGGGTGCACAAAAAAATCTGTTTTAAGTTGGTATTGCAGCTGTAATTATTTAAAATAGTGTGGGAAAATAGTTGTAAAATGACATCCTGCTGAATTAAAAACATAGAGATGTGATGTATGTAACGTAACGAGTAGTAAGAACATTAACAAAGACCACCTTCTATTCTCAATAAAGGCAGATTTTATAAAGCGGCGGCGTTTACCTAAATTTCTGACAAAAGAGTCAGTTCACTGATCTAGTTTCTGTCACCTTTTTAAAAAAAATATAATTTGAGTTAAAACATTCCAGTAGCAGAACATTTTCTGTCAGGTTATGTCATTTTTATAATAATTTCAACCCAGTGAAGTTTATTTCAATTCAATAATTCAATTAAGTTCATTTCAATTCATGTTATTTCAGTTCATTCTGTTTGATTTCATTTAATTCAATTCAATTATGTTCACTTTATTTCAATTCAGTTCATTTCATTTCAGCTCATCTTATTTCATTATTATTATTATATCATTATGTCAGTTTAACTCCAATATGTAAATACTTAATGTTTTCTTCTCGTAGATCCTTGTCTGTTCTCAGTCTAGATTATATTAAATGCTCTCAAAATTGAATTTGATATTAAGATGGGTGACGTGTACAGAAGAGAAATCATCTCATAAATCCTGTCAAATTTACAAAATATGATTTACGTAAACATATTTACCGAACCACCTACTGGTGCAGCAGTACTGCAGTAACACAAATACATTTTTCATGGTCATTTATATACTGGCCCAGAGAAAGAAGCCCAAAGTATTCAATAGGCCGAGGTTATTTAATTATGATCATAATTTAGATTTCAATTATATTTTCTGTTATTTTATTAAAAACTCACACAAATTTGAAGGTTTTTTTGAATTACACAACAAATAACCACGTTTCACTGTCGTAGCTCAATGTTTTGGGCTGTAAAGGTTTGGGGAAAAAAACGATTTTATACTGAGCAGCAACGGTGGCTGTGAAAACCTGCTTTGACAAAGAAAAAAATGTAGCAAGGGTGAATTCCCGCAATAGTGAGGACATCGTATCATTGCCATTGTTTGTCCGCATGCTCATTTTGACTGCGTGCATTTGTATGTCAGTACATTTGTCAGCATGAGTCACGTGTCCTCAGGTTGTCTTGTCCCTGTCTGTCCCTGAGGGCATTCGTTTTCTCCTCCGGGCTGAAACACTGTACATGGACTCGCTCCGCATTCAGACTCTGGCCTGACATAACATCATCTGAATTCTTCCAAGGTCATCACTCAGCAGGCTTTGAGAAAACAGCACGACGCGCTTGCGTTCACAGCCGCACTTTAGTATGCCGTTTGTGTACACAATCAGGTCTTGTGTACAGAGGAGTCTAACTAGTTCTTGTAATAAATATATCCACACACACACACTGTCACATTGAGACTGGCCAGGTTATTGTATCCTAGCAACAGATGCAGGCATCGACTGATCAGTCTTTTCCTGTCCAGCACTGGAGCCGAACCTCCTTCTGCTTTCACTGACTGTGTTTACATCAAGCCTCATGTTCCTCTAATAATCAGATTAAAGGCCCAATCACATTAAAAATACCTCATGTAACCACTTCCATCAGAGGAGACTGGCCTGATAAGAAGAAATGTTCAATCGGAATGGGAGGGGAGGCGTGAACCATGGGAAAATATTTCCCATGTAGAACACTTCACGTCTGATCATTTCTCTCCTTCTGCACATGTTTGACCCACATGGGGGTAAGATTACGTGGTGAGTTTCTGGGAGGGACGGAAACACGGCGAGAGCTGTGGCTGATACAACTTTTCTGTTGGAGACTTGGAGATTTAAGGATGGTTAATGGTCGAAAGTCTCATAGTGACTAAACAAGAACCGTAAATGCAGTCAGATACGTTCACATCCTTACGTTATAATCTGTTCATGCAATAATCTGTTCTGTTCTCTGAACAACCTTGACCTTTGACCTTTGGCCACCAAAATCTAAACAGTTCATTAATTTTCTGTCCAAGTGAAAATTCTCTCCAGGTGTTCCTTCATAACAATGGACAGGCATGAGGTCGCAGCGACCTTAACCTTCGACCTTTGGCCACCAAACTCTTTTTAATTCATATTTGCATCAAAATAAATGTTTG
>JAPQRN010000016.1:16818357-16828892 GCA_037367275.1 Coranthus polyacanthus | reverse complement strand
CTTTTCACAGTAATTCATTCTCCACAACTGCAGGTGGCGCTATGAGTCAAAATATAAGGCAGGTAACGTCATTTGACCCAAAGATATAAAAACATTGATAGATCTCCGTTACAAAGCACAGCGCAAGTCGTTACAAAGTCGCCGCCATCTTAGCAGGGGACAACTACACTATGAGGATTGATGTACAAATAAAATAATAAAATATCAAATTATATTTACAAAAATTAATTTACAAAGATCAAAACCAGCTAATTCCGTTCATTTTAAAGCTGCCGCGACCCTGACCTGGCGTAACACCAGACTTATAGCGCCATCTGCTGTTGTGGAGGGCGAATGACTCTACTTTTATTTGCTAAAACATAATGCATTAGTTTGTTAAACATGTTTTGGGTTTGTTTGAATCGCGGAGCATTTGTAAAACCTGTTTTCTTTGATAAGTTTTGGCAGATAATTAGCTCCAGAGTATGATTTTGTTGAAACTTCCAGAGTGAAGGCAGATCTTCCTGCGCACAGTAACAATAAAGCTTCTGTTTCAAACTACCCAGTTATTTTTGAAAGTCTACAATAGTATCTTTCAGGCAACCACAAAAGCTCACATCTTCTTAGTTTTATCCATAACTTCATCCTTACTATTTCCTCTTGTGTTCTCCAGCGCTCTCTATGTTGTAGCTGGCGATATTGACAAAACCCTCCGCCTTCTCATCCTGCAGGAAATAAAAAAATCACACACAAATATGAGACGACGCACAAGGCTGGCTGCAGAAAAGACGCACACATCATTTCTTACAGCACGGGAAACAAATAGTACAGTGGCTTCATTAGTAATACTTGAACATTAATGTGTAAGAGTATTTTATTCCCCCTACGCCCACCTGTTGGCTGGTGTACCAATAAAGTGCAGGCCCTTTGAGGATAAACCAGAAGCGCTGCCACTTCTGCGTGATGAAGACACTGCTCTCCTTTCTCTTTTTCCACAGCCAGCCGTCGCAGTCAGGACGGCCCAGCTCGCGGCACGACACCCGACGCCGACTCAGAGCCGTCGTCATTCCTGAAGGAACGCGGGAGAAAAAAAAGAGACACTGGAGCTTAACTTTTTTCCTGCTAATTTAGACATTTCCCCTAAAAGATATTCGTACATTTTTTTAATCTAATGACTGGATGTGGATATGCTTATTCCATATTTTGATCTTAATTGGTCTAAAACTTGCCCGGGTCGCTGATGGACCTGCATTGATCTTAATTAGGGTCTTGGAATTGACTTTGATTAATACTTTGTTTCATATATTACTGGAAGATAAAAGTTTACCTTTGGTAGAGCTCTTCTTTGTGTCTGTATTACCCTGAAAAGAAGATCCGGCAGAGTTTATTTCGGTGATAATTTTTAGCTGAATTGAATTGTATCGCCAGATTTTATTTATAGCGTATATTCTTCTTTCTCACCGTGTGTCCGACCATTTCAGGGCAGGAACTGATGCTTGCCGTTTCCTGGTTGACACTGTGCGAAGAGCCTCTGAATGATCCTGATGGTGAACGGTCTCTGGGGGAGAGCTTTGAACCTCCCAAACTCTCAAAGTCGCCTGAGGAAAACACACACTTTAAATATTCCTGCACGAACCAGGAACAGTCAACAACAGCCAGAAAAAGTAGGATTTCTGTGAAGTCGAGTGCTCTTTATTTGCATGGCTCAAAATCACTCTCACCCAGTTCTTCTATAACTACACTATTTGACTTGCAGCGGAGTACTGCAAGCAAATACTGTCATGGACTTCTTCATTTCCATTTTTTAATATTTGCCTAGCTTGTGTACTTGAGGTTTGGTGAATTGTAAAGGCAATTTTATTTCTTATTTGTTTTAAAGACCACTATTTATGCTGTTACGCTATTGAGATTTGTTTTAGAAATACCCCTTAACTCGCCTTGTGTTTCACCCAACTCTAAAAACTAAACCGCACTAAGATCTTCTGTACAGAGCTCTGAAGTGGAGAAAAAAACTGTACATCACGGCCATGTTTTGATTCATTTGCAGCCAAGAGATACAGTTCGTTCGCATATTTTATTAATTTGTTCCCATATTTTGATTAATTCACAGTCACGAGACAAGTATATACAGAGAGCCCGAAGGATGACGTGTACGGCGCTTTTTAAAAAAAGATTCTAACAATTAGTTATTTATTCATTCACTCATTAATACATTTATTTTTGTATTCACTTCAACTTCTTAATGTATTTCTTCCATGCCTGGGCCTTTATATAGGAGCGTAACTTATTCTACTGACAGGAGTACATAAGGATTTTTTATAAAAATTTAATAATTTCACCATGAATATAATAAAGGTTTTCATTACTGTAGCATGTGCTTGGTCCCATGAGATGATGTAATATATGAAGCAATCTGTACGCATGGACCAGATGCAGAATATAAACAATTTATACAATATTGTAAACTTTGTTGCTTCGTATTAAAGCATTTTAGCTGTAGTTTTAGGTATATTACAGTATGGAGGTATATGAATAATTCATACAACATAAACAGGTATTAAACAGGTATAGTGCTTCATCTGGTACATCGCCCGCAGCTATTTCGAGGTTGAAAAGTTATTCACAGATTCAAACTTCTTGGATGAAGTCAGTCTTTAGTTTGTACACGATCCCTGTGCTTCCTTTGACAGCCGGCTGCACATACAGACTAAAGATATGTTGTTCCTTCTGATCAAAATGAAGGTGAAGCTACTTGTCCATCTTACTGTGGTTGGAAAGAGGCATTGTTTGTGTTTAAACAAGATTTTACTTCTGAGTCACTGATCCAGAAAGTCTCTGAATATCTATCCACACCTGAAGAAGGTGCAGCGCATTTCCTGCCTCGAGGAGAAAGGTTCATCAAAACTTAGGAAGGAATAATAAAATGTAAGAATGAATCAAAACGCAGCCTTGGTTAGAAATTTGAGTTAACAGTTAATTGTCTTGCAGTTAACAATGTTATTGTCTATTCTGTTAACGTTACGCCACCATTGTAAAATAAATCTAATAATAGTTGAATTATGCACATACACCTTATCAAGAAGAAGAAGAAGAAGAGACATTTACTGGCATAAAATAATAGAACGCACAAAATTAATTAGATTTATGTTTCCCTTTTGTTAAGAGAATTGGTTATGGCAGATATGACGTGACTTAAATAAAAGCAGGGTACAAAATCAAAATAAAACATGTACTGTGGTCAAAAAAGGTCATAATTAAAAAAGTAAATATATGGGAAGATATGATAGAACCTAAATATACAAAGCAAATATTTCAGCAAAGAAATATTGGACCAAGGAAAAAAATCCAAAATAAATCATTGTGGCGTTAGTTCTGATGTGGAAATAATGACAGAAACATGTTATTTCTGTCTGTTTTCATTCAGGTGAATACAGACGATCTTAAATAACTGAGTATGTAATAATTGCGGTTCTATTTTTTCCTGTCTCCGTGGCCGCTCCGGGGCTCCATACTTCTGCTCAAACATCTTGCAGAGGTTTGCGTTCTTGCTCACCTGAAGCTGACAGCGGTGACAGTCCGCCCTGTTGGTTTTGATAAGAAGTGAGAGTCAGACCCCCCTCGAGCTCCTTATCAGATGGCAGCTCTGATTCCTCCTGTCCCATCCGCTGCTGCTGTACCTCTGGGCCGTGAATGGCTCTCCTGGAATGAAGAACACATCACAGCTCCGATCAAAATCGCAGCGACGACAGCGTCACACCTCTAAGATTTGAGCTGGCAAAGTGCTTTGAATGCAATGTTCTTAGTAAAAACTAAATAACGTGTCTAAAAAATCCACAGAATGTCTCAGTGAGGTGAATTTAATGCGCCATAGCAACAGCAGTTTTAAAGATTTAAAGCATGAAACGGCATTGTCTTTACATACGGCTCTATTCGCCGGCTGACTAAACTTTGTACTTGTTTTTCCTTAGACTGGAGTTACAGAGTATTAGGACGTGACAGAATTATTTACAGCCTTAATGCACCATCCCCGCCTACTCCTTCCATTTGTCTGTGTACGCCTGCTCTGCATCAGCTCACACTATCTCTTTTTTCCTCTCCATCACTCTTATCCCTCCCCTCTCTCACATTTTTCTTTTTTTTTCCCCTCCTCTCGTCTGTGTCCGTCTTCATCTACCCAAAACTCCCTCATCCATTCATCTTTCTCCTCATGCCTTCCTTTTCTCTCATTTCCAGTCAGCTGTGGGCTTTGGGTGTATGTAGTTCAATTTACGGTATATGCAGCGTGACCTCATCCCCACCCTACCAGGTCCTGGCAGATTAACAAGGTCAAAGGGGTTTGTGGGAGGTTCAGGTCTATTGAGTAAACCCTTGGTAGTTTACTGAGCCAGAATTATGTCCTGACATGCTTTTTCTGCTTTTTGAAATTCATTCCCGTTATCACAGTGATAAACAGATTGAACAGATGTTCCCACAGTTCATCTTTTAAATTTGCTATAAGGAGAATTAAAGCACTTAATTTTCACAGTAAAGACGGCAAATACAGATTGTATTAAAAAACAGATGTCTAAGCACTAGATGCAAGAATGACAAGATCGTTTCCATCTAAAAAATTAGCCAATATTTCACTTGGCAACGATTTTGATGACAATAACTGGTCACTATTTACATTAAGATACACATATTCACCATTAACTCGTTGCTTATTAAAACACATATTACAGGGGTTTATTTTGGAATAATGAGTGGCTCAGTGTACATTGTTTTATTGATTTAAAAATGATTCTGCCTTTTGTGGTGGTGGCTTGACTTTGGTAGTTTGTCTTGATTTCATTTATCTATATTTCTTCTTTCTTTTTTGTGTTCGGCGATCGAGCCATCTATAACATCATAGTGGGGGCTCATCCGGGATTGAAGGTCAAGCACCACCAACGGCCTGTTACTCATGCGATACAGGAATAACAGATCGCAGAATGTATCAGTGACCATTTTCAGTTTGTGCTTGTATTTTTGTTTACACGTCCGACCATGCTTCTTTGTTTTGGGTTATCAACGGAGTGTTGTATTTAAGGAACAGAGAGTAGTGGCAAAATGACACCATGTAAACATGCAATGATTTACTTATATTTTGTGAGTCTATATGTTATGCTTTTGAGGACATCGGAAGGTTCACTTATCAAACTATTGCTTCAGAGTGCTAGTACTGGTGAAAAGTCCACATCAAATTCCATTTTATACTATGTTTTATAGAATGGAAGGTTTATGTTCTTGCTCATATCAGTCTCATTGTACCAATGATTTACAGTATGTTCTCACCTAAAAGACAAGGACCTGACAGATGCTGCTACCCTCTCAAATATGGAGTGCCTCGGATTTTGTTCTTCCTCTCTTTCCTCTTCCTCCTCCTCTTCCTCTTCTTCCTCCTCTGACCTTGTCTGCTCTGTCTCCTCTTTCTCAGCTTCTTCCTTCTGAAAAAAAAAGTCAGCACAAATGCTAACATGTGAATATACACATTTAACTGTGTGTGTGTGTACTTAGGGGTTAGCAGGAGGGTAAGGAGGCAGATGTCATGTGGATTGTAATGGCGGCCTTCTCCTCAGGTCTCCATCTGCATATTCTGTGGCTTTGGAGGTGAGAAAACAACACACACAACCTCAAGCATGCACACAGAGCAAACCTCTTGCTAGAAGTAGGGCATCAGATGAAGACAGAGTTGAGTCTGATTCACATCCGCGTATGTGTGTTCGCTCACCCTACGGCAGCAGCAAGATTTGAGATTAACATGGAAATGGTCACAAGGGGGTGTGAAATGCAGTGTTCATGTGTGTGTGTGTGCTAGCCTTCATGCAGTGTGTACTTTAGTACGCAGCCTGAAGACAAACAACAGTTGGCATGGTGACTACTGAGAGTCAAACATGAAACAGTAACCCCCTTTCCACAAACACAAACCTGGTGCGAGTTCTGGGCTGGTGCTAGTGCCAGTGCCGGTTCAAAGTTGGTTCAACTTCTGAACCTTCTAAGGCCTGATTTGCTTTTCTATAGGCTAGAGAGCCACCATAGAGCCAACAGCAATGCATAATGTAGCATGCTAAAATAAGCTATTCTTACCAAGCTGGCTTGCTAGCAAGCACAGACAAGTTATGTTGAATGAAACATCAGATCGCATCAATACCAACTTAGCATTAATGTGGGAAATTTGTGTATTTTCTGGGTTGATGCTAGTTGACCAGCTAGCTATTTAGCTGTCAATATTAAGTTGTTATGTTATGTTGGGGTTGGTCCAAAGAGACCACTGGCAAAGATTATAGAAGCAAAGGGGCAAAGCTCTGGTGTTTTTTTGACAACAGCTGTCAGTCCACACCTCTGCTGCTACACACTAATGTTGTAGTGAACCAAAATATGTTTTACTTCTTATCAATAGAAGTTGTATGATAGTAGCAAAGACTATAAGCACAGAAATAGGAGGACAAAAACAAAAGTTGGTGCTTTTTTGAGAACTGCTTTCAGTCCATAATGGTGGTGAAGTAGCTCTATGTCTGGGCAACTCTCTTGCAGTGGAACAATATGTTGCCTTTCAGTTTTTGGCAATCTAAGTTCTTTGGCACTACTGCTTCAATTTCATATCTATACCTAAGTTCTGGTTTTTCTTCTTCTTTGGATTACAGGGTCTAGACTTTTTTCTAAATGTGTTTTTTTTTTAAATGTCCTTCACAAAGGTGATCTTGATAAACCTGTCCCCGGCCCCCTGACATAGGTAGTTCTTGGTTACAGACCAGCAAATTGGTGTTGCCACTTTGGAACCAGTTTTCTTGGCAGAGAGCTGGTTCTTTGGCTGTTGAAAGACATCTGAACTGGAACTGCCAGTGGAAAAGGAGTACTTGAACATTTTAAGGACTGGTTAGAGCCATGTCACATCAATGTTACAAATGTAACATCAGATAACATAAAAACAATGTCACAATGATAACACTAATGTGAAAATTAGTAGCCATACTTGCTTGGGTAATGTTGGCTGACCAACTAGGTAGCAGTTTGTCTCCTCCACGGACTACGACTGTTTTTCATGTTGATACTGAAGCTCTAGTTTTTCTTCTTTGGAATATGGCAGACATGCTAAACTAGGTCTTTTAAAAAAAATCGCGGTCACAAAAATTTTGTTGATCTTGTTTATCCCAGTGATTACTCCCCCAGCCCCTGACATGAACAGTTCTCGGTTCTAGACCATAAAGTGTTGATGCTGCTCTGGAACCAGTTTTCATGGCCCATAGCTGTTTTTGGCTGTGTGTGTTTGGACATGAAGAACTAGTTTGTCATTAGACACAGTTGAACCAGCCCTGGAACTGCCTCGGTTGAAAAAGTGTAAGTGAAGATTCTCAGGAATGCACAGGTTTTCTTGAGTTCAACTATGTTTCTGTAGAGCAACTGATTTCATTTCAACAGTGTTGGGCATTTTCATTTGCATCTTCTAAAAGTTTTTAGAGTTAGAGTGGATAATTTATGTTTTCTGACCTGTGCAGTAGAAACCTGCTGGACGGAGTCTCTGTTGTGGCGTCGTCCTGACCCAGGGACTTTCTTCAAGACCAGAGTCACTCCACTAGGGTTTTCCTGCAACTTCTTCACTAGGTTAGCTCTGCTCCAGCCCACCTGTTACAGCAAAACAAGTTTACTCCAGTAAGAGCGTTATTACTTTAAACACTGAAACACTTTGGAGAAGCATGAAATGTACACAACCTCTTAGGTTCTTCTGAGATTAGGCATCTTGTAAATCAACAGCAGCAATTTACAGCAAATAAAGTGTGTTGTAAAGGAGCAGTGTTACTTACAAACAGGCCAGTGTGCACACACTTACCACTATCTGGTCATTTACTTGAATAACTTCATCGCCACTCAAGATCTTTAAACTGATATCAGTTGAAGGCTGCAAAAGAAGATTTAAAGAAGTTTAGGAATTCATCCGAGCTCTGGCTTCACTATGACTTTCAATTAGTAAACAGATAGTGACATTGCAGCGGCATTGTACATTTTACAGACTCAAAAATATTAACAGAAATATCTTCCATAGAAGGGCAAAAACTGACAGTATTCAAATTGATTTTGTCTCACAATATTTCCATATCGTGTACCACTTGTTGGGATGATTGACTGAAATGGAACAATGACCACGATGCCACTGATGATCCCAGGTTTCTGATTATACGTTCAATCTCTGTGTGAGCAGTATAGAGATTGGACACGGATGCTTTTGCTCTGGACTGTGTTTGTGGTCAGTGGGCATTTTGCTCTGTCTCTTCTTCCCTTATGTTGTCTTATTAGCAGTCAGATATTGCTGTAATGGCAGTAGCAGGGGAGGCCAGAGTACTTTGTTGTTGACATAATGGAAAAATAACATCTCCATCTCTATGTCCCACAGGGGAGCTAGTCTGGCACTGAGTTTATGAGCCCTCCTTATTCTGACTGATAAACACTCCTCCGTCCTTCCATCGTTCCCTTGTTGATTTTACAAACCTCCCGTTTTCTCAGAAAGTCATGCAGCTTCTTCAACAGGATGTTTGAATTTTCCCAGAGAAGATTTTATGCATATTAAGAACATTTAAACTAGCTAACATTTCTAAGCTAACAGTAGTTAGTGTTGTACAGTATTGCCATTTGAGGAGCAGAGATGCACTGAAAAACTAACAATGTTGCAGAAAAAACAGCATAGAAATCAGTTTACAGGCTGTTAACATGAACGTAGGCGGCTGAGACAGTCGTTATCTTAGAAGTGGAGTTAGCTAACGTCAACAAACACTCCCAGCACAAAACAGACTTCAACACAAACACATGCATATCTTACATATTGTACCTTTAAAACTCACACATGGACCTCTGTTATTTATTCCTATAAAACATACACACACATTGTAAGTTAGCATTCCTGTCTCGACAACATAAACGTTCAGAGTCTGCAGCAATTGAGACAGCAATGGCTATATTTATAAGTAGCTATTAACCACAGAAGGGTCTAGATTGATATCAGTTTCAAAGTCGTGAAGGAAACGAAAGAGCTAAAAATAATACATCACACTCAAGTACACTTCCAAGGGGATTTCCTCCTCTGCTTGTGGCTTTGTAGTAAATTATCAAAATTTAAAATGAATCTTTTAAGTGCACGGATAAAATCCAAAGATATCTTTGTGTACTGATTCAATAGATGTCAATGTCACAATCAAGGGAGAGGCTAAATGGTTACTTAAAGAACCATACAAATAATAAAGAATACAAAGAATGTGTTTGGGTTATAGCAAAATGATTAAGATACACTTAATACAGTAAAGGTAAGAAACAAAATCTTGTTCCTTTGCTGGGATATTTTGCAAACCATTGTTTTAACTTGTTACTGGTTAAATCTAGCTCAGTATTAGTTGGAACGTCTTATTAAAACAAAGCTAGATACTACTTTTCTAATGCACTTGACAAAATTAGGTTTCTTTTTAGGAAAAAAGTAGTGCTAATTTCCTAAAAGCAAGTTATTTTTTTACTTTCTTGAAGTTCCGTTTTTGCACTGCAACTAAAGATATGCTTGTTGTTCTTTCTAGATAAAGACACAAAACATTTGTGGTTAAAACAGATAAAAATCATCCGGCAGAAGATGCATCAGTGAGTATATAAGTTCAGTCTCCTGCACAAACATGTGACAACAGAACAGACCAGACAATAGAGCCACATACTGATGCTCTGGTGTTTTACCTCATGCCACCTTTTTAGCAAAACTGAGCCAGTTAAGAACTGAAAACTTGAAGTCATTTTACTCCAGCTGAAGTTAGCCTTCTAATCTGGAGTTCATGAAGGTCAGAGGTTTTAGTCACGCTGCTCTTCGTGCAGGCAGGGTTGGTTATCTGTGTGTGATTTGTGGGCTGACTCAACAGCGAAAGGAGGAAAGTCAATGAGAGAAGCCTAACCTCAGCAGCAGTTCCGGTCACGTAGTGGTTACTGGAGCCAACTGATGTGATCTCAATGCCCTGAGAAAGACAGAAACAGAGGTTATACATATCACACTAATAAACAGAGATATACTGAGGACATTTACACACCACTGAGTCAAAATGTTTCACAAATTACACAATGCTATTAAATTTATGAAGCTACAGATGTTCAGATGTATTGATTCTTCAGCCTGTAATTACCCATCAGATTGATTACTTTAAGTCATAGTAAGCAATGAAAAGTCTGCCCCACACCTAGAAAACCTACATCGCATAATCAATACATATCACATTACATATACATTCATTTATTTTGTTCACATATTAGACGTTAGACATATTAGTGTTTATTACATGGTGATAGCTGTAGCTGTAAAGTTATAAGTTCTTGTAAATGACCACATTTTTCCGTTTCCATTTGGTACCGATTTTATTGTTTTGTTCCGCGACAAAGAAAATGAAAACCAAACCATTCTGCTCATACTTTTTTGACCATGTGAAAGAAAAACACCCTGTACTTCAGCAACAAAAATCTAACAACCACTTGATTCTTGGTTTTTAATACCCGTTTCTGAAAAGAAAATCCAATGACCAAAA
>JAPQRN010000016.1:16794612-16805045 GCA_037367275.1 Coranthus polyacanthus | reverse complement strand
CACTATGGAGGACAACATGGACAACAACAGTCTATGGACAACAGCAGTCTATGGACAACAACAGTCTATGGACAACAGCAGTCTATGGACAACAACAGTCTATGGACAACAACAGTCTATGGACAACAACAGTCTATGGACAACAGCAGTCTATGGACAACAACAGTCTATGGACAACAACAGTCTGTGGACAACAACAGTCTATGGACAACAACAGTCTATGGACAACAGCAGTCTATGGACAACAACAGTCTATGGACAACAACAGTCTATGGACAACAACAGTCTGTGGACAACAACAGTCTGTGGACAACAACAGTCTGTGGACAACAACAGTCTGTGGACAACAACAGTCTATGGACAACAGCAGTCTATGGACAACAGCAGTCTATGGACAACAGCAGTCTATGGACAACAACAGTCTGTGGACAACAACAGTCTGTGGACAACAACAGTCTGTGGACAACAACAGTCTATGGACTAACGGTGAGATAAACTGTGCTGGCACCTTGGGGGGATGGGAGCTTCTGTAGAAAGCTGGGAGGAGCCATGAAACTGTGTCACCAGCATCACCAGGGCAGCTATGTAGTTACTGATACCATTGTTACCATGGCAATCTATGCAGATAGGTTACCGATGTCTGGACACATAAATCCAATCTGATCACTTGCAAATAACAGTATCAACAGATCTGATTTGAGCAATGATCCAATCTTAACATAGCCAAAGAGGACAAAAATCGGAATTGAAAAGATCAAATTCCATGTTGTAACACATCTGATATGAGCCAAAAAAAAACTTGGGCCATTTTTGCCTGCAGTCTAAATGTAGCTTTGGATATCTAAAAAAGCTGCTGCAAGAAGAATCTGTTGATTTATAGATCAATATCCAAAGACAGTAGGGAATCTTACTCGTTGCAATTTTAACAAAACTAAAAATAGCACCTGCATAAGTAGTGGAGGTGAAGTACTTACTGGATACATCTACAGCTACGACCAATGCAGTCGAACAGCAAGAACTCTTAACCTAATGAAGGTTATAATGTTCAGTTTGAACTGAAACTGCATCAAAGGTTGCAGACTGTAGCTTGTAATACTAAACCACAGCACTAAAACCTTTACAATGGAGCTATGGGTAAATTACAGACAACATAAAAGCATCAATGAGACAGAGCTGTGTGATACGTGACTCTTCACAAGCACTGAAGAAGAAGCAGGTTATTGTCGTGACCCACTCACCACTGGTCAAGAGCTGTGGTTCGGTCGGGCTTTGTTGTTACACATCAACCAGCCGGAACAAATCCTCCATCAACAAGTGGCCATGAATGTTTCATGGCCTTTTTAACAGGGTAGTTGTTAATTATGTAACCGCGTACTTGAATGTGTTTGGTCTGCTCCATGTGAGTGTCTGATGGTTGTTTTTTTTAATCAATGAGCGCAGTGTTAGCACTTCACGGAGCATCGAGGCAGATCAGGCACGCACACACATTCAAACTTTGCGTTTAATTGTGGTTGCTCAACGTGTTGTATTTCAGTCAGTATTCCAGTCATCATAACAATCTGACAACAAGCTGTTTAAGCAGACTGAGCTGTTACGTCACACGAGCTGGAACGCTGGCTGGTGCTCTGTCCCTTGAAGTGAGTCCTTCTACTGAAACAAAGCTTACTCTGGAAACACACAAACACCTCTCCACACACAAACACAGTCTATTCAAGTGACAAAAACTCCCTCTAAACTTGGACAGGGATGAAAATGAATTAGCAAGGAAAGGGATAGAGAACTAAAGTGAATGAAAAATGTGTTTTTGGCAGATGACTGCAAACTCTCTCATAAATTTGAATGGGAAGTGTTGGACACAAGCGGTTACATTCCAAATCCGCTGCAATAGAAGCATGATTAGTTCTTTGAAGTTTACTGGAAAAATACAGTAACTGTATCCCTATAATATCCTTGACTAGGGGAATTTTGACATTAAAGTGGAAAGCAAAGTAAAGCAATTAAGTCAAATTTGTCTCTGCAGAGTGAAGCGGGGCTTGTGTGGCGATATTGTGTATTCTGGCTGGATGTGTGAAAGACTGTAGAACAGCTGATGCAAACAAGAGTAACATCAAAACTGTGTGATGGGGGCAAGAAAGCACAAATCTTCACACGCAGAAAGCAAAAGAAGGAAGTCCTTTTTTTAAATATCCAGGATGCCCCGTTCCTCCCATGTTAACTAGACAACACGCAGCCGGCAGCCTCGTACACACGGCGTATTACTGCTATGGACACACACTGCAAACAGATACACAAGATTCCACCCTTCCTCACCAGAGAGCAGAGTTTCTCCACGGCCTCCAGGATGAGCTCCTGATGTCCGATCTTATGCACACCCAACTTTTCAAGGTCCTGCGAGGTGAGCTGGAGCAGCTCCAGTCCGGACAGTTGCCACTCTGAGACCGAGTACTGATGAAGAGGGGCATCCAGACCTGCCCGCAAGACACACAAAAAAAAACACACACAGAGGCTTGTTCTTTAACCACATGCAGGCACACATGTATTAATGAAAAGCTGTGGTAGACGACAGAGTCAGATGCATGTACAGGCAGAGACTTGCAGTGTGGACTAACAGGGCAGATTAGTGGTTCTGCTGGTAATAAAACACGCAGAACGCGAAACAGACCTCCAGTCCCAGCATAACTAAGGCTGCACTGTACGGTGAAAAAGTCAAATTACGGTTCTTCTGGACAAACATGCAATACTGTGATATAATCAACAAATGGTGCCATGAGTCTAGTTGTTTGATTATCAAGGAAAATGCACCGATGTCTGATCATTTCTCAGACTACCATAAAAAAATACCAAAGTTTGCACTCTTTTCAAAATAAATGAATATCAGTGTTATTATTGGACCGGATTTAATTTCCTGTACGTATGGATTCTTCTTACATACCATCGTAGGCAGCGGTAACTCTTCAACACGCAGCAGATTACATAATATTGTTTGGCACTAGAAGAGCTACAGAGCGCTGTGCAGAGTGGATTTAGAGTGGACCTTTTAACCGTGTGGACCCTCCTTTCTAACAGTTAGAACTTCATAACACAACAATTCATGCAATTAATATTTTATTTTGAAAAGGGTGCAATTGTAAAGTTGTTGGCATAATTCTTTTTAAGTTCTATTTTGACTACATTGCATTTTCTTCAGTAAAAAATGTTTAAATACATTCTGTACTTATATATTTTTTTGCAGCCAAGCAAACCTTATATTAACCAATACCTTCATTATATACAAGATTAAATTTAAATGTTTTTACAGGCCCAGTCATGCAAAAACACACAAACAAAAAATGTGATTATGCCATGTACTGTATATAAAACCGCCCAAGTCTTAAACAATACTGTGATACTGATTTCAGGTCAAAGCGCCCAGTACTGCAAAAATATTATCAAAAATTAAATAAACAATAATAATATATATATATTTTTTTTTTTTTCAAAATAAAGGCTTTCCTGCAAAAGTCAAGTGTTCTAAGCAAGTAAATAAATAACTAAAACGATAAATAACAAACTGAAATAGATTTTCAGCTGTGTTTACCAGTGAGGGCTTTTTCGTGCATTCTTCATCTTTTCTGCAGTATTTATGCTGCTGATGAGGATATCTCTCTTTCTCCTTCTGTCTGTCCCTTCCCTTTCTAGATTTTATTCTTCATTTTATCGCCGTTAGCGTTGTTTACATGATTTTTGGTGAAGGGAAGTAACAGTGAAAACGTATGTAGTAAAAGAATCTCACATGAAATAATTTAGACTACAAACGGTGACAGCAGAATTGTCAAAATCTTTCGGATGTGTTTGTTCACGCAGTTATGTCTGTGGTTCTCCATGTTGTCCCGTCTTGTCCATGTCATCTAAAAAATTTTTTAAATGATGTGATTTTTTTTCCAGGGGTCTGGACTAAACAAGTCCTTAAACCTGTAGAATGTGATTTGTAGGTCATCAGGTCACCTCTGTAGCACCACAATACTTTATGTGTCTCAATAAAGACCCGTCTCAATAAAGCACAGCTCCTGTTATGTGGATATTGTACTTGGCCATATTGCAAATTTGATAAGCCTGCTAAATTCTCATAAATAAATTAAATAATCAACAGATTTTTTTTGTCACAGTAACACATCTGTCTGTGACAAACTTCTCCAAAATGAACAGGTTTATGAAACTGAAAGCAGATGAACAGGCCTAATAACCTAGTCATAATGAACCTTGCTTCAAAATAAAAGCCTTAAATGAGCCATTTCACCTTAACTACAGCTCGATATTCTCTTTCCCTTAATAACAACACACGGAAGCATCAATCCCTGCACTTTATAGTAACTGTATGTAGGGGGCAGTTCGAAGAAAACAGTACAATGAAATCTTCACCTGACCCTTTGGGGAAAGAAGAATTAATCAATCAGCAGAGCAAACGAAGGCTTTCCCAGAACACAAACAGTCCACGGTTTCTACCTTAGAGACTACCTGAGTTGTTGACACTGATCAGAAACGGCTGTTGTGGCTCCTCTTTGAGCACAGGCCACTTCCTCATTCCACCTCCACCTTTCACTTCCAAGAGGATTTGCGTTGCGCTTCTATTTCTGTCTCACTGTCCGAGCCAAAAGTACCTGTGAGGCGTGAAAAAAAGAAAAGAAAAGCGCAATGGTCCTCACCTTGGAGCCACTCACTGACTCTCTCCTCGCTCCACGACGTTATAGGCTCCATGCTTGGAGTCCTGCTGCAGTCGCTGGTTCAGTTTCCAGCCGTCCTGGCCGACTTCTACCTCTCCGCTTTGGTGGAAGGAGGAAAATGTAGTGATTCTGATTTGGAGTCCGACGATGACGAATGGCACTCCTTCTTTCAGGTACAGGTAAGCGCCCCCCCACCCCCCTGCTGTCAGCCAATAGTGCGGAACTGTCAGGCTAGCATAGGAGCAGAGACCCCTCCCTCCTACCTACCCCACCACCCGCTCCTACCTGTCGGATGTTTGTGTGTGAACGAAAGGCACTGTAGCTTTAAGGCTTCATAACTTCACTCGTAGCCACTCGACGGGACCTACTTTCAGTAACAAAAATTAAAAAAAAAAAAAAAAAGGCTAACGCATATTATCGCTACGTTTCTCGCTGTGTTTTAAGGTCCAATTTGAACTTTGCAGGAACCTGACATCTGGTTTATTTCGCCCGTGACCACATTAGAATCCTGTTTTTCCTTCTTAAGACTAAAAAAAAAAAAAAAAACTAAATGATTATTTTGGTCGAACAAACTAGCAGGCTAATGCTGCCGGTCAAAGGTCAGCTGCCACAGCCGTCGCCATCTTGAATGTTTTGGAGCCAGAAGTGCCCACCACGTTTGGACAAAAGGGGCGGGGCTGGGAAGGCGCAAGGGGTGATGGGTGAGCTAATGCTAAACACTAGCTTGCTGACACGGCAAAACAGCGTTAAACGTTTGCGTAACGAAATCATTTGTTATCGTAATTTATGAACCACAACTGCAGGTTGAGCTGTCTGTCAGGAAAAAAAAACATTTTATTCAATAAACAGTGAGCTTTCATGAACACGTGCCAGTCAAAGCCTGACAGGACAGACATCAGAGCTTTCTATTGGCCCTAACAGGTTATAAAAAGAGGAATAATTAAATGAATGTCCACCAGAACGCTTGTTAGAGGGTCAAAATAAAACAAGATGCCACCAAAATGATTAGCTTAGTATTTCTGGAGAGAGGTTCAGTATAAGTCTGTAGGAGCCAGGCCTTTCTGGAGCCAGTATTTAGTGGCCGTCAGCGGTATTACACTTTAATATACTTCCACACTGGCTTTACTTTGAAGCCGCTGCGGTCCTTGTCCCAGTTTGTAAGATTCAGGCGTCTTTTTGTTCTTATGTGAACTTTGCGTAGGAGTGTGTTTTGTGCTGGAAGCTGGTCATTTGTTGACTTTACTACCTAACGTAATTTCTAAGACTGTTTCAGGTGTCTTCATCCACGATAGCAGCGCTGATTTCTATGTAGAGGACTCGGATTGGTTTTCCCGTGAAAATCCTTAGGCTCAGTATAATTAATTAATTTTGGCTGCACTAGTTATTTTTATTGCCCAGTTACTCACTAAACATAAAATACTGTGCCTGTTCAGTTACAGTAAAAAAAAAATACAATAATAACAACAGTCGCTGATGCCATTTGACTGTTTCCTTACCTTCAAAAGTTGTCGGAGAAAATTAAAGGAGAAAATAGCTTGTCCTTCCTGCACAGACCAGCAGATCTAATCCTCTTTCCCAAGTCCACTGGTTTGGCTGCTCTCTGAGGAATTTTGTGGAAATGTTTCCTTTTTTATCCTTTCAACTGTGCTGACTTCTGGGTTCCAAACAGCGTGAGAAAACATTGGCTGATCTCAACCAATATTTTATTAATGTCCAATATTTTCAGGAGAACATTTCTACTTACTGAATGATTTCAGGTCTAAATAATTATATCAAAAGGAAAAGGATGCTATTGGGAGAAAAACATGAATAATTTATTCATTTCTGCACAACATTTTGGAGACAGTGATAATAATGTTAATGTGGATTCACTGTGATATAAGCTCCTGGGAAGTGAAAGGGCTTCTCACAGGCAGCCTTTTTGTTTAGCTCATTGTAGATATAACAAAAAAGCAGTCGAACAAATCGCTGTATTCTGGGGTCCAAAGTCCCTGTTATGATTAAAGATTACCACCATAAAATGTAGAATTATCCGCAAGCTTTAAAAGAAGACAGAAGCCATAAAAACACAGTCTAATACGTAGTCTTAACGTCCGCTCACGCTCATCTCTGTATCCCCTTAAAGGATTTCGTGAATGGTTCTTGGAATCTGAGGTGTGGTTTATTTCTGTTATATCCTATGCATTGGAACCTGATGTTGAACGTTCTCTCAGAGGTAAAGGGCAATGTCAGATGAAAAGGCTATAGTCCAAGTGCTGCCCTTTGATATCTGGCACCCCCTGCTGTTAATCACTTTCAACAAAGAGAAGGAGACAGTGGGAGGGAGAAGGGGAAAGGGCAGTGTTACGGTGTGGTATATGCCACATACCAGTGTCATTAACCCTCAGGACACCCTATAAAAAATCACACTTTTCCTCTTAAGGCCCTTTTAGGTCACTAAAAATATTAAACATCAAGAAAAACTCATTAACTGGTCATTAACTCCAGTCCTCATCATGTATAGCAAATGTGAAATCATTTTCATAATTTTAACCCTTTAAATGCCAGTTTATTTACATAATGCCACTTTTTTTTTTACACAAAAAAAGAATTATTTTGTACTTGAATGCAAAGTAGGTTTTTTTGTACAGGGACAATCAGTCTGGGATATGTCAGTGATTAGCACTGGTTTTGATAGATTTGTGCGTTTTTGTGCAATTACAAAAAAAAATCAAAAAAAATCACACTTTTCCCCTTAAGGCCCTTTTAGGTCACTGCATCATATTTAAAAATATCAATGATAGTCAATGGGGTCAAAAAGGGCTCCAGGAGGAAGAATGCGAGGCTTTGGCCTAGACAGTGGAAATTTGTATTTTTTTAATTAAAATCCTGCAGATCACAAACTGGTCGAACTGTGTCAGTATGTATGTGCATCATCATGTCGTGACAACGTGGAACACCAAGCCAAGCTGGTGGGAAATCTCTGAAAACGTCGAAGCGAATTTTCAAGTAGGCTCTATCTTCATAAATTGACCCCAGATTTGAGTCTAACCAACTATATTCTTGCCTGAAAAAATTTAATTAAAATAATGTTTTGCGGAAATTAGAACTTACAGTTTTAAGTTTCCTCCGTCATTTGCTCGTAGCTGCAGTCGCACTGAGGTTGACGTCACATTATGGTTGCATCGCTATGATGACCAGCCACGCTTAGGGACTACTATACCTGCAGTGGAAATGCAGCTCCCAGCACAAAACAGACTCCAACACAAACTTCAATATTGAACCTGTTAAAGGTTCAATATGTAGTCTCTGTGTTTTGCCACTTCTGCATTGGCTTCAGTTGTGAGCCCTGGAGGTTGCTGCTTGGTCAGTACTCCCCTGAAAAGGCAAATCCATCTCCATCATCCATTTCTTTTTAGTCTGCATTTTTTTTTGCATAATTATCAGTAGCAATCAAAATGATATGCTCATTCTACATAAACTATAAAAATTAAATTAGATTTTAAAAAATCAATTCAATCAAATGAGTATGTCCTTTGGTAATTGTCATTTTGTCTGTGGCTAAGGGCCTGTCATAACAACTTTTACGCCACTGAAATGCCTCTGAATAGTGGAAATCATATCAGGTGATTATTGAATGAATCACTGCTGATCTTCTGTTGAGTCACAATGTTCTTTGCTAAAAGTTTGAGTGGAAAAGAACTGAACTAAGACGTTGGAAAACTAACGGATTGTAAAATTTGCATTCCTTCCTTCCGATGACTGCGTGACATGTTGTTAATATAAGCTGATGATGCTCTTTTGCTTTCTGGTTTGTTATTGTTCATATCAATGACTTGATCCATCATACCGTGAAACTCAGTGACTTGAACTGTGCTCGGCCTCAGAGGTGGTTTCATAGAAAGACCTTCTGCTTTTCCTGTTGTTTTTACCCAGCCCAAATACCTCAGCTACAAATTCAAGCCCCAGCATGCACTTTTTACTTGACAGCACTCCCATTAGTCATAAGCATTTGGTCTCAGCAGACTCTGTTAAGCATTAGGAGCTGTTAAATCAAAATGCACTATTTATGATAAAGCAGTATTTGACCAACAATAGAAAAATTAGTTAAACAATGCTCTCTCCCCTTTCTCTTTTTATTTCATTTAATAATCAATACTATCCCGCATAGCCCATGTGCAGCCACTCTGCCCCCTCTGCCTGTGACTAATGATAACTCCACTGATGTCTGAAGAACAACAATGCTATTTGTTCATTGTTTCTGTATGGCACAAAGCCAGAGTGCATTTCAAATTATTACAATGTCATCTTCTCCTGCCAGCAGCGATAGGAAAATCAGCCATGCTCCGCTATTGAGCAGCTAATTAATTTGTCCTTTGCTGCAGTCGAACCAGTTGATCCTTGTACTGCAGATATGACCTCATTGATGGAGCTTAGGAGGAATTATTTTTAAAAGACAAAGTGCTCTCTGTTACGTAACACATCCTGTGTATTAAATATAAACTTGAATAAGATTATAGTATTTACTGTGTATGGTTCATGTTGTCAGTGGAAATGCACTGTCCATTAGTGTTCATCACCATCTGCGGAAGTATGCAGATTAATGCAAAGTTCCTTACTATTTATATAGTATTTATTTACAAACACATTACATCGTGGGCCTCCGGGAACAGAGTTATTATAGTTTTGAAATGTTCTGATTTTATTTTGTCTTTCAGTTTAGTTTTTGATTTCAGTGCAGAAGTAGTTTTACTTTTATTTTGAGGATTTTAGTTTACTTTTTATTTAGCTTTAACATAAGACAAATACAATATAATATGATGCAGCAGGACAATACAATTATTTATACAGGTATTTAAAAGGATATAGAAGATGCATTGACATCTTCTATATCTACATCTGCTATTGTATGTAAAACGCCATGACTGGACAATACCTGTTGCATTGTTCATTGTAGTTTTAATTTCATTTTCTGCCATTTTATTTCGCTTAAAGAGATTTTTTTTTCACTGCAAGATTTAGTTTTTAGTTGTTGTCATTACACTGTGTTCAAAAAACATGGACCTGCTGTTTATGAATTCATTTATGCATCTTGAATGTCCTTCACATCGTTTTAAGTAACTATTATTACTATTGTGCATTTTAAAATAGAAACTGATTATTGACTGAAATCAGAGGAATACAATCATGAAGGAGGAAAACACAGATGACGACATATGCAGAGAAAGCACGAATGAACCTATCCTACACATCACATAGAGGCACATGTGTAAGCCTTAAAAATAACAAAGCCTTAAAAAAAAAAAGAAATGACATGAATTTTGAGATGCTGCGGGACGGACTGCCACTTGACAACTGGAATATGCATATATTTGCATCTTAATATCACTGTTTACTGCTGTGTGGTAAACACGCTGCTGTTAAGACAGGGGGGTTACTACATATTGTATGATTCATCGTTTTCCCTTGTGCACACTCAACATCACTCTTCCCCACCTCTGTGATTTCAGCTCAGTCTGAAAATAATGTTTAACCACATTGTCATCTTTACATCAGTGTATCTAATCTACAGGCTCTCGCTTTGGGACTAGATCCGCCATCTATTTTGTCACCGCTTAAGCCCTGTTCGACAGCTACTTGACAAAAACACTTTATCCCTGTGTCAGTACGCCAGCAAGTCAGACTGGGGTCTTGCGCCATTGCACTTGTATGGCCTGATGCACTGAGTCATATTACCCATGATGCTTCTTTTTC
>JAPQRN010000016.1:16768585-16794512 GCA_037367275.1 Coranthus polyacanthus | reverse complement strand
CCCCCCCCCCCCCCCCCCCCCCCCCCCCCCCCCCCCCCCCCCCCCCCCCCCCCCCCCCCCCCCATACCCCTGGAGTCTCTATGAGTGGATGGGAGACACCTCTGAGTCACTGCTGTCGCATGTGATGTCAGTAGTGCGTCATACAAAGAATAAGATCCCCTGCAGCCACATTTTAAATACTACAACTAATACAAACATGTCAATGTATCAGTGTATCTCTGAATAGGTTAACGTTTTTGGATGAATGTGCTTTTCCTGGCAGCCTTCAATACAGAAATCAATACATATTGAAATATAGAAATCAATACATATTGATGTATTGATTTCTTGGAAAGCAAAATTATTTGAAAGACCTTTTCACTAGCAGAAGTGGATCTACAGACATATTCATGGATAGAGTTGTTGTTAAGAAGCTACACTAACAAGAACATTAAAGGATTTTGCTACACAAAGGTTTTATGAGGTGTATGATTATTTAATTACAATGCATGGCCTGCTAGCATATGGTAGCTACATTAGCTAATTTTAGCATTAATTCAGTATTCAGCCAGCCTGCTAATTTGTACGTTTGTTGCATCAGTGAATGTTAGCATTCGTTTTGATAATGCATTGTATTATCTAATTAGACAAGCTAGCCTGCTAATTTTTTGTGTTCATACATTATGTGAAGTACACATCACTGTTATTAACAAACCTTTATGTGTTAGCATTTATCAAGTAGCTGAAAGTAGTACTTGGTGGCGTTTAACATAGCATTTCCTAGTTAGCAATGTGGTCAGTGTTTTCAGTAGGTTGGCCATTAGCCATTAGCTTAGCGAGTTTCACCTCTCGCTCTTCCCCAGCTCCACCCTCTTGCCCAAATGTGTTCATTTCTGCTTTGTAAATTTCTGTCTGGCCACAACTTTTCATATTTTGAATTTGGTAGATCTGACCCTGTGCCCTATTATTTGCCCTTCTGGATGCTCTTACTTTTATTTCTTTCAATAAATTGCCTTAATTACACACTGTGCTTTCACCACATCCTCATACCGAGAGGGTGAGATTCATTATATTAAAACAGAAGGCACCATAAACAGTGAAAAATGGTCTGCATCAATCTACCGCTATCCTTGGAGAGAAGATGAGGAAGTGGCAGTTGTCCATGTACATAATGGACAAGGGAGGGAAAAAAAATGAGAAACACCAGATGAGAAATGTTGTGGAAGGAAATGGAGAAGAGAAGAAACAGCAGCGTGGCTGCACTAAATAACAGAGACCAATATGGCATTATGAGGTACCATGAGCTTTCTCCAAGCAGATCCATCATGGAGACAAATCGATGGGTTAATGTGAGCTTTGGGATGCTGTGACTTTGAATATTACACACGATGTGGGGATGATAGATAACCCTCGCCATGGAGGTTTAATCTCACCTTCCATCTTTGACTAGAGTATTATAGATATAAAAAATAAAAATACAGGAGTTCGCTGAGTCTAAGAGATATGACAGAAAAAAGAAGTCCACGTTTGCCTTTTTCTCCCACTATTGACTTTCTTCGCGTTCCCTTGTGTACAGACATGCAGCGAAAAGCAAATGTACATGAAGATGCATCTGTTGCATCTATAGGCACAAAAAATATTCATGGAATCAGGTTAACATGATGTAGAAATATGGGTGAAGTGTTTGTAGGGAGATAAATGGAATGTATGAAAAGGCTTAAATGAATGAATATGAGAGTGTTTTTCTCCAACAGATGTGTTACATGAGTCAGGGACATGATAAGCCAAGTATGCGAGATATTTGAAGAATCTATCCATGACATACGGCTAAGAACCACAGTAGGAGGCGGTGTGATTAAAAAGCTTCTCCCATGCTGCAGCATTAGACAATACATTGGCTCCTTATTCTGCTTCACTTATACAGTTCATATCGTTAACTATCTAAGTCAAAATATCACTCATTGTTATATCTGTACTCCTCATTCCACCATATATGTTCATGTGATGAAAAGTGCTGATAAGCCACAGATTTGGTTGTAATTTAGTCAAAATATTGACTCCAAATATATAGATACGTGGCATGAAGTTATATTTGGATATTTGGAATAAACCTCTGATGAAAAAACATGGATCAAAAGCAGGGCTGGGTATCGTTCAAAAATATTTGACACCAGATACAACATGGATTAAAAAAAAAAGTTATTTTAATTCAATTATTATAGTATGTCTTTATTTGTTTAAAATCACACTATGCCTACATGGATTAATTCTGCATCATGTGTATAAACTTTATCTAGGCTACTGATACAAAAACTATCATTTGAAGGTAAAATAAAAAGGATTTGGTAATCAAAAACAAGATATTTCATAAAAAACCTGAAATATTAAATGAAAAATAAATGTATTTAAAAAAATATAGCAAAGAAGCCGTACATGAAATGAGTGAAAATGAATGCAGGTCATTTTGAGCCACGTTGTGCATTAGAGGGAGTTTCTGTAGCTCATGCATCAAAGGTTTGAGGCGTATGAAACATTAGATGCATCTGGAGATTGTATACTACAGTACTGATACAACAACGCAAGTCAAAAAAAAAAAAAAATCTGCAGAAAATTCATAAAGATATCTCTGAATGCGTGGGGTTTTGGTTCAGTGTTTGTGTCTATTAACTGCCATTCCTTCATTTTAATTTGAATCAAAAATGCATCTGAACCGCGGACAGGGAGTCGGATGCTCTCCAGTTGCCAATAGTAACCAAAGCTAGCCGAGAGTCAGATCCACTCGGCAGTGAATGAAGCACAGAAGTGTGGAGGGTGAGGGGGTATTATTATTATTATTATATCACTGAAGATTACAAGGACTATTACAAGAGCTGTTGTCAATGAACAGGGAGTTGCAGCAATGTGTTGTCTGTCACGACCCAGATGCTATTTTATATTAGGCTCTGCTTTAAATTGCATATGTTGTGTAACACATTATGTTATATAATTTCTGCAGAAGTGTGTGTAGTTTTTAGCTCCTTGAAAAAGTGGGCATGTGCACTAAATATATTGTCAGGAAATCAGAATCAGGGCTAGAAAAGTCCAGTGTTTTGCGCAGGAAGTGTCGTTCGCGATCACATTCCAGGCCTCATGCAGCTTCATCTCTCTTCTGTTCTCTCTGGCTGGTGATTGACAGGTTTCTCCTCTGAAGGCCGATCAAAGATAGAACACATGCAGGGCTGGTGTGCTGCACCATCAAAGAAAGCAGGCCGTTCATAAATAGTAGGCTTTTCAGTGTGCATTACGTATTTGCAGTTCCCATCTCCGCCAGATGATGGCGTGAGCAGACCTATGGGCGGAACGAGTGGGAAAGGGGGCTGGATAAAATCCCGTTGGAGCCTGCCAATAACAGCTCGAGTTGGAGCCCTGCTCGTACTACACGGAGCCGTACTGAGGTCTCTGCGCGCATCGCACTGCTGGGACCCAAAGCGGCGGACGCGCACACACACACACACACACAGTCGCGCACAGTCACGCACAGTCACACGCACGCAGCGACGGGCTCTGGCTTTCTGGTCGGGAGAAATCACACGCACACAGGGAGAAAGACGCAAGATCAAACCCGACATCGAACGCGGACTCCTGCTAATTCCTTTAGGTGGCATTGGACTCCCGCACAGTCCTGTCGTTCAGGGAGCTTGGATCACACTGTTGGTTCTCCTCTGTCTCTCTCTCTCTCTCTCTCTCCCGCCTGTCAAAACCCCAAATCCTGAGTAACCCGCGCGCACTTACCTGGAAGGACAAGGGGGTTTAGTTTGCGTCTCAGGTGGATTTCGACAAACATTCCCAAGTGGCCAGCAGACGCCGGAGGCAAAAAAAAAAAAAAAAAAAAAAAAAATCAAGGGATTACAATTGTTTGGGAAGCTCTTGTTCGTGCTTGCTTCCTTGCCTGCTTGGCAGCGTATGCGTGCGCGTCTTCTTCTTCTCCGAGCAGAAAGCAAAGGTGCTGAGAAATCTGCTCGACCCGGACTTGGGACCCGAGTTAAAAAGGGAGCTTCTACTCTGTGAAGTGCACTTGACAGGAGCGGCGACGAGAGCAAATCTGAACTTCTTTTCAAGCGGCTGAGAGGAAACTGACAACCGTGCGAAAATGCCTCTTGCACAAATCGCGGAGCCATGGCCCACTATGGAACTAGTGCAGCTTGAGACAGAGGTAATGAGAGGTTAAGTATGTCGACTGTGATTTGCATGCATTTTCAGACCAGTCGTTGAAAAAACGGGCTGATTTTTTTAGGTTAAGTTAAAATAAAACCGACGGCCGAGACGTGGGCATATTACATTTTAAATTTGGCACTTAAATTCCCATATGAAGGCGAGCATTTGTCACCGCTTTGCACACAAAACAGTGTGGTTAAGAGTGAGCTTACTAAATGATTGAATACCTACTTAGTGGTGTTACGCTTTTGGCAGCACGCATAGGGTGAACAGACTAAATTAAAACGTGTGGAACTCCAAATAATAAATTGGCTGTCCGCTTCTCCAGAAAAAAATGTCAACTCGCCACTTTTATCCTCAGCAGTTTCCCAGTTTGTAAAAGATAAATGCAGGCACACGTGATGTACAGTTTATTATTTATTAGTTCTTGGTGTGTTTTTAGTTCCCCTCCCTGTTATCTGAGGTTCCCCGAGGTAGCCGGCAGAGCTCAGTTTTCAAAACCTTTCACTTCCTGCTTCGGAGCGTTCTGTGCGTAAATGTGCAGACTGCATCAAAAAATAAAAATAAATAAAACAAATAAGGGTCGTCACAACCTCTTCTCTGTCTAATGGGTTCACTGAACTATCTGCTCAGCTCCAGAGCAGTACATTTCACATGCAGTAAGATGCATCTTTAATCCGTGTCAGAGGAGTTTTGTTTGTAGAACATTGTGTAGAACCCTTCTTTGGATTATGTTTTACTGTTTGAACAGGATTGCAGTAAAGGCATCAGGCCTGTTTTGTTTTTGTTTTTTTTAAACCAGCTTCTCCTGTCAAAATGTTTGATTACTACACATAATTACAATGGGGGGAAAAAATGTGAGCACGGGTGTAATTTTGGATATCAAAACAGAACAGTAGGACTTCGCTGATTTCGCTGATAAAATTTCAAGCCCTTCTGCTACCGTTTGGCATCACACGCCTTTTTTGAAAATGACTTCTATTAGCATGTTTCAGGTACAAGCATGGTGACCATTTTGCACCCAATTATGGTTTCAGTGGTCTTCAGTCCAAACAAGAACACGCATTTATCTAGGATTATAAAATGGTACGGATTCATAGATGACATCTTTTGTATAATGGGAGTTGTGATGAATGGACAGATTTAGTTTCTCTGCAGAAAAGTCTTGACCGTTACCTACAATTGACATCAAACTATACAGGGCTGCAGTTTCACTGTTGATTAGTCTGTCGATTGTTTTAACAATTAATCGATGAGATGTTTGGTCTGATGAATGTCAGATCAGTCTTCCTTAAATGTCTTGTTTGGCCTCCATGCCAACGATATTCAGTTTACCGTCATAAATGAGTAAAGAAATCATCAATTAGTCACATTTAAGAGGCCTTTTGGACTGTTTTCCTTACAAAATACGCAAAACAATTAATTGATCATCAACATAGTCACTGATTAATGAAATAGTTGACATCTAGTGGATGAATCAAATAATCAGCTTTAAAACACAGTGAAGAAGTGAATTTCATAGATATGTGGGACCTGAGAAACATTGGCTTCATCATTACAACACTTTACCAGAAAGACAGAGATAAAATCATCTTATTGCAGGCTACAGGTTTGGAACGAATGTGTCACTGTAATTTAGACTGGTTATTCTAATGTAGCATCATAATGAATGTAATGTTCAGACGCCTCCTGTACTCACAAGTTGCAAATCAAAAGCTCGAACTGCCACATTCATTACGGGTCTGATGAGCAGGCAAAGGCCGTCTGCTCACGCTGAAGTGTGCAAAAGTAAACTCCATTGTTTTTCTGTTTGTAATCGATCAAACCATCTCTGCATGAACAGCCCCTTTTGAATCCATCTCTTCATTAAGCAGGTGTGTGTTTGACATCCATGCTCTGTTTATTCGGTCTCACTGATAAATAGCTCTGTGCCCTCAGTTAGTTTTACAAGATATAAGGCTCATTCTTCTATCTTGCTGTCCTTTATACTCTCTCTGATTAGGTGGGAGGGGAAATTTAATCAGTGAAAGATCCCGAGGAACTGATTTGCAGCAACTCTGAGGGGAAAAATGATTTTCTTTATTCTTAAAACCTGATTTCCTTATTAAACATAGAGCCCAATTTGTGTAATTCCAAAGAAGAGGTAATGAGTCTCGACTCGTTTAGGCATGTAATTAATCTGAAGAGTACTACTGCTATCAAGGATGTAGGAAATTATTAATGTTTTACTTGCAGCTAGAGTTTTTGTGGCTAATTTTAGACCAGGCTAATATCAGTATGGGTGTTTATGATGAATGAAAACTTGTGCAAAATGCAGGAAGGAGCATTCTGGGTAATTTAGAAACAGTGTCACCATGACTTAGTCTGTCCAGCAGACTCCACTATTCACAGTATTCTGCAGCATGCGAGTTGGCGGAGTAGCGTATCACAGCTGAACAGATGGTGGTGCAGAGACTGTGAAGAGTGCTAAGTTTAATATGGTAAGAATCCCCGAATCCGGTGTGTTTAATGGTCGAAACTCTTTGAAATTTGTGAGGTCCCTGCAAAAAATGATGTATGCACATATACTGTAACGAGGCATTTTTACTCCCAAATAGCAGCAGCCGCAGCCCCTGAAATTTACTATCATTGTCCGAGCTGTAATTAATTTGATCATTGCCAGTCAGAGTGGGATTGGCGCCATTTATCTCTGTCACCAACCTACCAGCCAGCTGCACGCTTTGATTCCTGATGGCCGACTAGAGAGACAGCTCAGGGCACAGATTGATTGAGCCGAAAGAGGGACTGAGAGTGGAGGCCATGCCAGTGAACATGTTGGAAGAGAAAGGGGAGGCTCTGCACTGGGAATCTGCCTTGTCATATGGACAGATGGGACAGAGAAAAACAGACTCCCCATGTTTACATGCACATAAGATTCCAGTTTTTACCCTTATTTGGGAAAAGACAAAATTCCTACTAAGCTGGACTGAATATCCCACTAACATTGGTGTTTCTATGCAGCCATGCGCGCTCTGATTAAAGGTGCAATATGAGAAATTTGTGTGTGATTGTATGACGTTTGTGTTGGCGTCTGTTTTGTGCTAGCAGCCATTTTTTGGGTTTTTTTTTTTTTTGTTGATGTTGGTCAGCTCCATGTCTAAGCTAACGGTAGCTAGTGTTACTGCTGTAGAGGAGCAGAAGAGAGGCACTGAAGAACTTGGAAGTGGAGTCCTCCACATAGAAATCAGTGTAAAGGCTGTTTTCGTGGATGCAGGGAATCGAGGCAGCCGTTAGCTTCGTTAGCTAACATCAGCTAACGTCAACAAAATGACTGGCTCCCAGCACAAAACAGCCTTCAACGCAAATCTCACATTAGCACTGACGCACACGTGAAACTTAAATATTGAACCCTGGGGGAAAAAAAGCGGCTGGAACTGCATGTACCATTTTGTTTCTAAAAGAAGTGGACGTAGCCACAGTGTCGTCACCAACTGGTTTGTGGACAGCCGTTTCAAAGCATTTTACTGCTAGCGTCTCTAGCTTACCACTAGCTTACTGAAAACACTGACCACACTTTTATCTAATACTGTTATGTTAAACGCCAGGTATGTTAACAGCATATTACTTTACATTACTTTGTGTAACGTATAAACACACTAATTAGCAGGCTACAAAAAGCTATAGACGATATAATGCGTTACTTTAATCAATGGCAACATAAGCTAATATCTAAGTTATACTAGCAGACCGGGTAGCCTGTTGTACAACGAAAAAAATTAGCGGCAAATTTCACGAAACACTGCACGTCACATAGCAACTGATAAGTGAACTAGAAAACTGTCGTGAAAAATCAGTTTTCTGATGCTTTTATTCCGGGTTTCATCTGCATGAAGTTACATGCATGCACATACTGACGCGCTGTGATATGCCAGATGATGAGGAGTCTGCTTACTCATTACTCACTGCGACTGGACTCATGTGTTTGGAAACATGAATGAAAATCAGAATAGCTGCCTGGTTGATGCAGGTCGTCCAAAAGATGTGACTCATACATCTGTCACTATTTAGTCATAGATTCACATGCCTACAAATCAATCTCTCCGCTTCCACCTTAAAACAGACTTATATTTGATCATTTTGCTTGTTTAACAGATTCATCCATCACTATTTTCACATGGACGCTGTTGTTCAGAATATGAACATATTCCAAATTTGATACGGTCATGTAAACACGTATTCCATTTTGGATATTCTGAATTAGTTCCTTTTCCAATTAAGACGTGGGATATGCTGATATTATTCAGGTTTTAGGAGCGTTATTTGGACATGTATACAGTGCGTTTGGGTTGTTATTTTTGTTGTTGTTTTTTTTTACAGCCTTTTGCCTTAGGGTCAGCTCTATGCGTTGTACACAAACCAACTAATCAGCAGTTTGGCCGCCGGGCTAGAGATTTACGCCCAAAATAAAAGCACACATTTCTGGACACAAGGTGAAACACACCTACTTTTCAAACATTATGAAAGACTTGGATATCAACAGGTTTTTGGATATGCACAAATACTTCAACACCAACCTTTCCTTGAAGGTGGTTGAAGGAATGAAAGAGGGAGGCTGTGGTTGGACATTTTACAGTCCTGGTTTTGGTAGCAGATTAATGCATGTAAACGGGAATATTCGTGAAGTATTCATTTTCATTAGCCATATAAACAGCTTAGTAGGAATATTTCTATGTCTATTTCCAACTTTCTTGTTCCCGATATATCAGTTTTATAATCTAACAATTACTTCTGTTCTCTTAAGACAAAGCTGAGTAAAAATTCACACAATTCAAAATTCTTCAACAAGGTTTCACACACCAGGTCTTCAGCACGACTGTACAGGCCTTGGCGGTGACAAAGAGGAAAAAGAGTTTTATTGCATGACTGGCAATGCAAAGTACAACACAGGGTTAATAAATGGAATGTCTGCCATGTTTGTTCATCAGGCGTGGTCAGCGCTGTACCCTCAAGTACATGTCACAGTGTGTGTGTTCACTCGGGCTTAGCTCCTGCTAATCTGGGTGTGACCTGTTGAACACCTGAGCAGGAGTGAAGGAGGAGGCCTGAGTGGGCATGTGATAACACAAATCTTTGTTTGATAATCGCCAATAGAAAGCAAGCCTCAGGACCTTTTTGACTTTAAAGTTAATTGGCTGCCAAATCCAAGACAGATTTAGAGCCGCTGAATCCAATACCTTCTTTCCTCACTTTGGTTTTTGGAAGCTTTTTCACACAGACTAAAAAAGACAAATGGCGAAAAGTACAGTTCAGTCGCCGCCATTGTCCATGTTCTGGCACTGTCCCGTAGAGGACATTAGTAACGTGATCTGCTGTCAATACACTGGCAGGTGAGATTACAAGAAATTTAGACAGATAGGATTGAAGGCGTCAACAAAGGACAGTTATTGTATTTCTTAGTTGCCTAGATACAGGGCAGCGCTGCTCTAATCAGGCTGTTAAAACACAGATTTATCTACCAAACACACACAGTACTGTCGCTGAGATTGTTTACTTTGTCTATTCATATAGGAGCCCTGTGAGAAATTCAAAGCCTGGCTCCGGCTTCCTTTATACCGTAGGTTGACCCGGCTATTAATTTCAGCGGCTAAATGTGTCTCTCTATTAATATATTTCCTTACAATGGTTTCAAAATCACGTTTGTTTACTAATGTATTAAACTTTTGGCATATTTATGAGCTGTTCGTGTGTGTGTGTGTGTGCATGCCTGTGCTCTCATTGAGGAAGCCCATGGGAGGGAAAGCACCATTAACTGGGCCACTTGGATCAGCCATGCAAAGCTAATGAGGTTGAAATGTGTTGAGCAGCGATGTTGGAAATGCATTGCTGCCCACACACACACACACACACACACATAGATCTAGGAATCCCATTCAGCGTCATCACCATCTGGGGTTAAACAAAACGAACTGCACACCTCAGTTAAAGCAAATACATGAAGATAAGACGGGGAAAGTCGGGCGGGGTGGCAAGATTTCACTTCTTGTTTCTAAAAGTGAGATTTTTCTTCAACGTGCATGTGACTTCCTCGTGTTGTTGGTTTTTTTTTTTTGGTTTTTTTTTTTTTTAAATCTGTGGTTGATTTTACCTGCTTAATTGCTTCCATTTTTCTCAGGTCACCTCTCATCGCTGTGTACATATTTTATTACTGGCACAGTTTGGCTGAATTAAATTACCTCCCTTGAGATGATGGTAATTAAAGTCCAACCGGATCTGTTGGTCTGTAAAAGAAAAAAAAAAAAAAAGAAATGTCCAGGAATGTGGAAACGAATTTATAGCTTTGTTGCAAGAGCAAAGAATAAGGGAATGCGTCCAGTTGTCAAACATCCAGTTGTTCAGCACAGAAGAAAATGTATTTTGAGGTATTACAGCAACAGTAAATTAGAGCTGTGGACTTTCTCTTCAGACCTTTTCACTCAGACAAAAGCCTTCTGTTGTCACTGCCCGTATGTCCCTCCACATCCTGCACCGCGTAGCATTTCTGTTTAGTGTTTGATCGTTGAGGCCACTGCTTGTCATTGTGTTGAGCGACTGCGCTGGCCGTCTTATTTTGCGCCGTCTAAAGGAAAAGGGAGAGGGCACAGAGGAAGTGAGAAACCTCAGGGTCAGCCGTCTGTAATGGAAAAACAAAGCAAAACAGTGGCAGTCGTTATGTAGGGTGTTCTCCTTTCACGGGGCTGTCTGTTTGATCAGTGGAAGTGGCCAGTCATTTAGTTTCACTTATATCAGGTGAAAAAGAAAATATTAAAGTGTGACCTCAGATAACACAGAACTGTAACACTGTTACTCTGCCACTAAATCAGTTATGTTATACAAGTAAGGCTGTATGATTTCTATCTCCAAATAATGATACACATCACAGTATATTTTCATGTAAATTCACTGAGTAAATACTTAAGTGATGGAAAGACCTATTTCTTATTCCATTTTTAATTATATACTTGACAAATAAAATGTCTCTTACTCATATTTGATTTCATCTTTTCCCTTTTATTTAGAATCTGGTGTGTGTAACCAAAGGTAAATAGAAAAGCTCTCACTTATGGTTGCAAACAAAATAAATATAGGCCTAAAATGCCCATGTCAGACTGTTCAGACCCAAACCACATCCATTTGGCAGAGCCTTCTTTTAGGTTCAAGCTCCTCGTTTTATCTCAGCCGGTCGGGGTCCTTTTTCCTGCTCGGAATGACCTCGTTCCATGTCACGTTCCCTCTCCTCCATGTGTGTTAGTGTTGCGTTCATGCGGATTTCCTGCCTGCATCTGTGCAGAGTGGAAGAACTCAAATGGGCGTCCAAAAGATGAAGTATTGCATAAAGAGAATGATTTGCAACACAGTGAAATAAACAAGTGTAATATGAAACGAGAGATGTTTTTACATCATCACATAACATATAGTACATTTTCGTATTGCAGCAGTAGATCATGTCATTATATTTGTTTAAAGGCTGCACGATACTGGAAAAAAAACTGACACTGCACTAAGAAAAAGTACTGAAATTTTTCACCAGAAAACTCACCTATTTAGAAAACATGTATTATTCTAGAGTGACGGGGGTGTTTTTTTTTGTATAAATGAGTTTTTACTCTGCATGTCACTCACTAGCAACAAACTCCCAAGGGTCTTTAAATCGGAGTAAATCATGTTATATCAGACAGACTTCTCGTGTAGATTAGTCGTAGAAAATTAAATCCATGCCAAGTTTTCCTTTTGTGTCAAGTTGCAAAAAATTGCATGTCCCGCAATGGGATATTTTGCGACGCTGATGTTGAAACGATGCACAGATGTATCGCCCGAACATCGGGATCAGCCTTAATAACTGGCTATCTGCAATTAAGATGTCATTTCGTCGAAGGCAGTGGCCGAAGTTTATCTGTCGTGTTATATTAAAGGTTGTTCCGTAAATTTGTAATGTCTGTCTGATCATGAGTCAGCGAGACAACACAGTTAACTTAGTTGCCTCGCCTTACCATGGAACTCTACATCACGTTGACCTCTGCTTTGTTTTTGGCTTTGTTTATACCAGATACGCACCTTATCACCTAATCTGACTGAAATGTTCGGTTCAAAGGTAGCCACCCACTCCTGCCACATGAACAACATGTTGCCCCCCCCCCCGACTAGCCCATGGCAAGCCATTGTTTTACAAATAACAATGATTACCCTTTTCAGACACACTTACCTACTGGGGAACAGATAAAGGATGTGCATTTATGTGCCAGCCTTAGATTATTAGGTTTGCCAGTGGAGGAGCAAAGTGCTGGATAGAATGGATTGTTGCCACCCACACAGTCTTACAAATATTCTCCCCTCCTCTCTCTCTTCCTGTCTCTTTTTGTGCCTTTCTCCTTTGCTCACACTGAAAACACACACACGTGATACATGCACTGTCACACTTACTGACTGTTTTGTCACATCTGCTTTCTTGACAGAACGGGCAGAGCACTGCTGAGGACGGAGTCACGCCTGCTGTCAAGGTACGCAAGCATCTGCAACACAAGCAGTCATTCGCAAACGCGAGGAAAGACACGCATGTTCGCACAAATGTGACTCGGTGTTCATTCAGTTTAACATCCAATAAATAACGACGCGGAGGCAAATCCAGCTTAGCGTTCTTGGCTTTTGTTTGTGTTTTTCTATGCAGGCGACAGCAGAAGGCGAAATTCCATCAAAAGGCAAATTCTTGTGTGGATCTTCATTTTCGAGCCGTTTCAGTCCAGCAAGGCGTTATGTTCTCATGTGTTTCTGCTCATAAATGTATGACTGCGCGTTGATTTATTAATTTAGCAACGGCACTGACGGCCCTCAGGGGGCATTAGCTGGCTGGGTTTTAATGTGTCGAATACTGTCTGGCAGTCGGAGGGACTGTTGAGCTTCGGTGTATACAGTATAGATGTGTCTGGGTCAATACGATCACTCCATGGTTTCACATATGGTGCGTGTCCTCATCTGTCCTGTTTGACTATTAACACATCATACGATGACAAATACACATACGGCAATGCACACACTGAGAATCGTTGACTCAGCCCTTTCCTGGCCGGCCTCCATGCTTTATTGTCCACTCCTGAAACGCGATCCTGTTTCCTCCGGTAGACTATTACTCTCCAGCCATGTAGCAGAGGACAGGGAAATGTTCCTTCTCACGTTGCCTCTTTTTTTTCCCCTCTCTCTGCTCGTTGCTTGTTTCTGAAGGGGGAGAGGCTCTGGAGAGCACGTCGGGCCAAGTGTCTTTTCTTTCATTTCAGAACAATGTGCTGTGACTGACTAAGAGCTGAGTGCGCTGGATGAGAAAGATGGGTTTCAGCTGAAGCAGTGGGTACACAGAGGCAGAGCCGGTCAAAGCTATTAATGTCTGATGGCAAGAAGAGATAATGCATGCTACAGAGCTTGCAGTTAAGAAAATGTCATTTTATGAACAGGACAATGCTATTAATTTATACGTGCTGTTAGGGGTTGATGATCTGGACAAATGATCACATCACAGTGTCTTCAATCACAATCCTGATCCAGGATTTGAAGTGTACTTTAGAGCTCAGACAGCTGATTGATTTCTCTATTTTGGTGTAAGATGTAGAGGGCTTTATTTGTAGAAATTGAATCTAATATTCATAATTAAGTTTTCATTAGTGTCTAATAACCTGAAAATAAGAATTGTTGTGTTTTTGCTGCCGAATGCGCCGTTTGTATCCATGTTTGAGTCCATGTTTCCTCACCATGTATCTACAGTAACTCGGACTGGACGTCTTCTTCTTCTTCTTCTTCTTTCCATTTTGTGGTGGGTGGTATCCAGCGTTAAGGTGCATTACACTATGTTTGTGTATGAACCAGAGTTATTATCCTGTTCAGCAAAAACCCAGAACGGGGCAAAACAAACACTGGCAAGGCCTTTTGTTGTCACATTCCTAGAGGCCACCGTAGGGGAAGGTGAGTTTAGGTATTTTTACACTTCTCGTACTAGTTCCCTCAGTGAAGCATCTGTAGGTTTACCGTATGATCAGATGTTTACAACCACCACCAGCATGAACGTGATCTGAACCATGACTTCATTCCATCAGCAGCAAAATAACATGAACTAATACTTTTTGGTGCCGGCAGACTCTAAAGAATCACTATAAATGGACTTGAATACACTCAGTAGCCTAGAACATCAACTCTACAAACTACCCATGATTCAATGCTCTGTAAAATACCGTAATTACGCCGGTACTCAGCCCATTTAAAAGTAATATGAGGGGGGAAGTTTGGACAGCACTTTTATTTATTTACCAGTGAGATCTGTATGATTCGTCTGAGAAGCAGATCATATGACAAAGTAAGTTCGTCCATGATATAAGATCGTGATGTGTTATTTACTGTATTAGTATTTCATTCAAAAACATTTGCACAACATAGCGAAATTTTAAAGCATTACGTGAAACCAGACTAAAAAAAATTCAAAATAACACACTATTTTTGTCTGGTTTTTAAAGCTATACAACAGCGGGAGATTAATGGACACAGAAAGCTGTAAAACAACAGCATGAACCGACATATCGTGTCAATAGGACTATGCTAAAATTAGATAATATTTGATTATCCCTCAGGGATAGGCAGTGTTGTAATTATCTACAATGCATGTTGTGCTAATTGATTGTGGAGAAATCCAGTAATCCGATCATTTATATCATTTGTCATGTGTAATAAAGATACATTTCTCCATGGGATCTGCATGAGTAGTCGATATGCATGCAGTGAGAATAAGCCAGTAGTCTTAAATAATCTCATTGTCATAGTTGTCATTGGGAATGGGGGTAGACGGTGTCTCTAGACCGCTCTGGCACCAGGCAGGGCAGCTGTAACCAGCCGCTACAGCGGTCGATGCCGAGCTGCTGTTTAAATGCTGGGAACCTGATAATGGCTGCTCTTATCTACTCTAGCCACGGGAGTTACCTGGCTCCAGCAGACCTAATTGGGATCGACGGAGGGTAAGTGAGCGGGGAGAGGAGAAAGGTGAGGATTCAACACAAGGGAGAGAAGAATCCGTCCTTGGTGATTGAATTCATGTTTAAATCTGAAATAGGCTTAAAAACAGTAAAGTGCTGTGTGTGTGTGTGTGTGTAGCACTGAGGTTAAATTAGTCCTCCTTGCCTGGAGAAAACTGTCACGGCACTAATGAGCTATTCATGGTGTCCTGCATCCCCTCCTCCTCCTCCTCCTCCTCCTCTTCCTCCTCCTCCTCCTCCCCCTCCTCCTCCTCTTCCTCTCACTTGTTCTCTCTTAGTTAGTACCAGTGCAGTTTTTGTCACTCCTAAGCCTTTAGCAAAAGTGACCTCAACTGTTAAGGCTCCCTGACGGACTACTGTTGACTCTGCTGTTTTATTTTGCTCATTTTTCTTTATTTGTCTGATTCAGCATCTAAACTATGGACTGTACAGAGAAAGGGCTGAGATGTCACCCGTTGGCTCACGAACTGCTGTCTTGAAGCTTTGTGTTTGGCATTTTGGCCGTCGCCATCTTGGGATTTCGGAGCCAGAAGTGACCATATGCTTGCTGAAAACGCAACCACATCGTCTTATATCATAGAGGGGACTGCGATGTGTCCTTACGTCAATCTAGCCATTTTTATAACATCCAATAACTTATTAAAAACAAACTGATCAGAAAGATGATGAAAAACGAGTCACCTACCAAAAAAGTTAGAAATCACCTTTGGGGGAAAATGTATTGAAGGTGGACTTGTCAAGTTTGTATAATATCATTAATTATAATAATTAGCAGGCTAGCTGACGGACCATATAATGCAATACAGAATGAATGCTAATGTAGCTAAGCTATGCTAACAGGGCAGGTATTCTAACTAACTAAGAGCCAGTAAACTTTGCAAAATCCTCTGTCTTGTTAGTGTAACTTCTTCATCACAATTACAGCAGCAGGTTTTGGCAGGTTTTCCACGTCGGATGCATTTTTCAGCAGCTTGCTATAAACCTTGAACTGAATTGTGACAATCAAAGTGCGTCAAAGGTTCCCAGAGAGTTTGGTTTAGCCCGAATCCAAAAATATTTAGTCAAGTTTTAGCTTCATAAAGCTTTAAAAATGACTGAGATTACTATGACTAATAGACGACTAACATTCTGCCGCATTTTTCTATAAGGCAGTCTCACAGCTCTCATCGTCCTCTTTTAAAAGCACTAGAAAAAAAATTAAATAAAACCTGTGAAAGTACAGTAGCTGTTGACAACAAACGGCCTCTCTGAGGTATATTGATGGGATGATTAGAAAACAGAGCACAGTCACTTGAGAGAATACTCGACTGATCCGTCTCGTCAGGGGGATAATATTTCCAAGCAATTTACCACCTGACAATAAGCTCACCTCACAATAATGTGCTCCTACACAAGCGGAGAAATTTTCCTATTTCTAGCAACGAATCACATTAACGTCACTTTAAGGACACGTGGGCGGAAGATTAGTTGAAAAAGGTTAATCAGTTTCCAACAAAGAAGTGATAGAGTAAGGCAAGAAAAGTGTTTGTGGTGATAGTTTAAGGACAGTTTGGAACCCTTCAGAATGATGTGTATGGTTTGCCTGTAGACCTTGATCTCTCTTGGCTAATGAGAATGTCTAATTGATTTTCTTTTCTACTATAATTAATGAGACCGTTGAGTACGGACTAACAAAGTCAGAGAATCACCAACGTGTAGTTCTATCACTGAGACAGATGAAGCCCAAAAAAGCGGTAGACATTTCAAAGCTTGTGAAGGCTGTGAAGGATTGCACTATTTTATTTTGAAAAAACGCTGAAAATGAATGGGCTGCTGTGTGTAAACCCTAATGCATCATATTGTACGTCTCAGTAAAATCGACGACAGCGTCTGAAACGAGGAACCTTTTGGTTTGCTGCATCTTCAGAACACAATTGGTCCGATCTGGCCTGAAAAAACGGACCTTTTTCCCACTATATATACAGTATATTGCAGTATGGAAAAAATGCTGGAATTTGTGTGTGAGTGTATCTCCTTAGAAAACAAAAAAAGAAACAAAAGCAGGTGCTAGGTTGCTTTTCTTGTCACAGTCAAATCTTCGCTAAACCCATCAAGACATCAAGAGTAATTGTGCTCGGTGGTTCACTCAGCAGTTAACTCCTCAATCTGAGGAAATCATGTTCTATCAAACAGACGTCTTTTGAAGACATGTTGGAAAATGTGTCAGGACCGTGTGAGGTTTCCTTTTGTATCCAGCAACAAAAGAGCTGTAGCGTGACATGCTCTAGTTAATTTGGCCCGACTTGACTATTGCACATGTGTACATCATAATGACAATAAACTATATATTGTTCAGCCTTGAATTGAACCATAAATATGAACAGGGTTGTGTACATGACATACGTCGGCCTGCCTTTATAACGGACACTCTGCATTAGAGAGGACACATAGTGGGGTTTTAAAGGCAGATGTACGGGACAAAGCTGATAACCGACTTTATTAGAAACTGTTGAACTGATCAAAGTCAAAGTAATAAATATCTAGATGAATAAATCTGAAACTGAACATCAAACTGACCGTAAATCTATTTGCTGTTTTTATTTTGTGAGCTGTTATTTTCCGTCAAAGTCAGTCATTTCAGTTGGTATTATCCATCAGCCGCCATCTGAACCAAGTTCTGCTGATGCAGATTGTAAAACACGTCTTCCCAAATAACCCAGTGGTAAAGTGTTTGACTTTCAATCCAAAGGTCCAGGCTTTAAAATCCCACCTCACCGGTTCTTGGTGTGAAGTCTTCATGCTATTGTTCTTCAACAATTGCATAAATACAGATTTAATGCACGTCTCATTGCTCCATGGACGTGATTGATTGCCACTTGTGGCTATGTTTTTAATTGCGTTTTGCATTAAAGTTTAATATCTTGTTCTAAATGAAATCGTGCTGTTGGCTTGTGTGTCGTGCACGTTTCCTTGGTTGTTGAGTTGAATCATTGTTCATGTCAACTCTTTTACCCTGCTGAAATATCTTAAACGTCGCAATTTCAACTTTCCTCAGGTTTTCAGGCCCTTTTATGGATCTAAATGACATATTCTCCACTTTATCTAATAGTGATTCATAAATCTCGTCATCTCTTCACGAAATTGCTGAATTAACTAGAGCTCAGTTAAAACCTTCAGCCCATACTTTACTGCAGGTTGTGACAGACCAAAGGTTGTTTGTTTTTTTTTTATTACATCTTTCAGCACAACATTAAATTATCGCCTGACTTGAAGACGTAGTAGTATGCCCCGGGTCTAGGAAAAAAATGGTCGCCATGGTTTCACATCAAAATAACTGACAGCCAGCCCGGCAAAAGGAAACAGGGTTATAATTGAATAAGTCGTGATTTTTCATGTTCGAGTAAATGGAGGACACATTCTGAGACCACAGCTTTTGTAATTGCTGTAGACATGAAAGGGGAGCACGAGGTAGCTGCTGCAGCCATTGTGGCGTTCAGTCATTATAGCCTAAATAATGGTAAAAGATGACGAGAGAGAAGAAAGGCTCGACGGGCGCCCACATGCACATGCACGCCGAAATCAGACAGTTATGAGAAATAATGTGGCTGGCTGCAGTGCCACATGATGTCAGGGTCTGGTTGACATTTTTACATCCTGCTGGAGATGCTTACCCTGGTGTTTTTGTAAAAACAAAGTACAATGCCGCTTACTGGCCTGAGGCATTTTAAGTCAAATATGACTAGAGTTTGATCAGTCATGTGACATAAAGTTCATCATCATTCAGAAAACAAAGATGTTACCGCCGTGCTGCTGAGAAATGCTAACGCTGCCCCCACAGGAAGTAAACAAAATGCAGCTGTGTTCATTTTTAATAGCCTTAAATATTTAAACTTAACCGCAAACATTTAATGCATCAATTTACGACAGGACTAGCAAAAAGCAACGTTTTTGAAGTTCTCAAAAAATGGTACATTTATTGTGTAAACTACATCAAGTGCGGGTTTCATATTTGGAAGGTGTTAAAAATCAAGACCAGTTATGTAATGTTTACTAGATCTTGTTGAGAAAAACGCAGCATGTCGTACAACAACGTGCATATCTTATGTGTGCTCGTGTGAGTCTGTCTTATTTCTGCCGATGTGTATCCCACACCAATCTAAACTCCCACCTAACACCCTGAGGGCAGAAAGTAGAAAGAGGTAATGCCTTTTCCATTGGTGTCAGTGACATTTTTGTTGCCCTTAATGCAGATAATGGCTTTTTACTGCTGCTAGGTGCTGAGCGAGTGCTATTTGTGCTTCGCTAACCGAGTGACGGGAGGGCAGTTGAAACGAGGGGAATTGTCAAGAGAGCGAGAGGAGACGGAACAGAGGGTGGAGCGAACAGCGCAGAGCAGAGCTGCAGGAATAGGCCAGTCCCTGCACGGATCTCCCCGCAGTCAGATGTGGACACACATAGAGACACAGTTCAGAGATTTGTGACTGAAGAATAAGTCAGCGTGCAGGAAGCCAAAATGGAGGAAGTGGCAGAATAACTCAGCATTTCAGAGTCTGATGATCTAATGAACCACTCGCTTAAACATTCTCAGAACACTAACGTTGCGCATGCGGCGCATCAGTGCATTTCTGAAGTCTCGGTGCCGAGATTCCAGGACTGATTAAATATTTACAATGGAGAGAGTGTGTATAAGCAGGGATTGCAGATTACACCAGGAGGGTTTTGACCTCTGGGGCCACCGTACAGCGCTTCAGGGCCATCGATTCAAGAGTGAGAAATGGGAGAGTCAAGACTGCATGTGTCTCTGTATGCACATGCATATCGTAGGCATGGCAACCGCTGTTGTTCACAAATCTGACCTTGCAGTTGGGTTGTGACAACCCCCCACCCAACACACACACACACACAGTCAGTTCTCACATACATTTTCCAGTGCTGTTTCTCTATGTCCAATCTTAAAACCCTGGATTAAGTTCAGATTAAACCACTGAAGACGATCATTGTAAATCACACTGCTTGAATCCTCCGTCTCTTGTCGTCATACGTGTTCTCTGGCCTTTTCAACATGTGATGGGACATGTTTTAAAAAGAACTACAAGAGGACACGTGTAAAGTAAAACTGGTTTTGGAGCTAATCATGTACATCACGGCTAAAGCAAGTAGACTTGCACGATATGAGTTAAAAACGCGATGTGTGAGAACGTTGTTCAATATTGTGATGAGGCCACGACTTCTGGTGATTGAACAAATATTGAAGTGTTCATATTAGCTGCACAGGGCCTGAATAAATCCCATAAAACATAACATAGAAACACATAAAACAACATATAAAGAATAAAACTATTAAATGAACCACATAAAAAATCACACATTTAATACACTGCAAACACAGACCTCAAACAATGACTAGCCTTTGCCCACTGAATAAAGACATCAAATAAATTATTTTCAACATGCTTTTATTGAACGAATTGCACATTAATTCCCTGCGAATTAAATAGAACATTAATTTAAACAAGGAATTATAAGAAATTAAAAGTTCAATTTCCCCTGCTCCCTCTTCTAAACTCAAAATAAACATGAAAAAAATAACTGGAGTCATTCAATAAATAGAAATTAAACAGGGCAATTTAAAATAACTATAATGTTTTCCCTTGACTCCCACCGACAAGGTTCAGAGATCTCGTACGAGGGAGATAATGTATAAAAATGTTATTTCTTACTCATAGCATTTGAGGCAGTCTTATGCAATGTGTTTATTACACAGGTTTATATTGCAATGATGATGAAAATGCAGTTCAGCTCAGCACTAATAGCAACTTCTGCAAAAACCTCCAGTTCCTCTGTGTATTAGGGTCGTCGCCGACGGCGAATAGTCATCACGATGTTGGAAAAAGTCACGTTTTCACCGACGTTAATGAACCGATTAATCAGTGCCAACAGGACATTTTACAAACTTGACTCAGAGAGTGGTATAAAAATAGCTAAAAAAATGTACATTTCATTTAGTTTGACGTTTAGTTCCAGATTTTTTCATTAAGGTAAATATCATTTTGACATAGATGTTTAGTTCAACAGTTACATATTTCCTAATCAAGTCAAAAATAAGTCCATAAGTGGCTGAACGCTGAACGTCTTTAAACATCCACTATGGGTCGACCTCTAGTTTCCGTTTGGGTTAGAAGTCTGTAACTACTTTTGCCAGTAATAGAATAACAGAATAACACACTCATAGTGTTGGTACAGTTGGATGTATTTTAATATGACAGCATAAGGCTGTGTGAGGTGAGTAAACACAGTAACTCAAGCTGCACATGTGTTGCTTCGTTTTCTTTGCCCCCCGCGGTCACCCCAACCCTAGTGTGTTTGCACAAATTCTCAAATTTATGTGAAAGTCAAAGGAGCGCAGCTACCTGCCCCTAAATAAATAGTTGTGGTTGCTCAGTTACCGCCACAGACGCTAATTAACAAGTCTGAGCCATTACAGACCACAAGAAGAGGAGAAAGGAATGTAAAAGTAATACCATGTGAGGCAGAAAAGGAGAGAAGAGGGAGTGAAAACAGAGGCTCAGTCAGCTTCATTAGACAGACCAGATACAGACCAGCTCTCTGCAGTGTATGTACCTCTGCAGAAATAACTGGTGATTATCAAACTAACTGCGACCTGGCGTCATGCAGCGGAGCTCTTTTTTTTTTTTTTTCTTTTTTTTTTTTTAATCTCCGCTCCTAAATTGGGCCGTCTCCGCTTTCCAAAACGTGAGAGAGAAAATAAGATGTGATAAGTCAGTCAACACACCTCGATTTACCTGAAAACATCTTGATTTAAGTGAAGGAGAAAGAGGCCAATTAAAAAAAACTGTTCCCTTGATCATTAACAGAGTTTACGCTATATATATATATATATTTCTTTTTTTCCAATTTCTGTACGTCACAAATCTAGATTACAAACAGGATTTACCGGTGTATAAATATCTTACCGGTATACAGAACATTACTCTAGTTTTGGTTTTCAGAGTTTCTGTTGTTTGTCGTTTACCGTCACTTACATCCTGACAAGCTGACGAGACACTGAAATGGCGGACTGAGTGACAGGGAAATGGTAAAAGTTCTGAAATAATAATACAAATAAAAAGACGAGCGATCGAAGCATTCCTGGTATCTGATCAACATTAGTGTTGCCAGTACCAGCAGATGGTTGCTTTTATCCCTGACGTAGCCCGATGTACTGCAGTCTCTAAATGTTAACTTACCCATATTACACAAACTCGGTGAACACCTTGAAGTTCGACCGTGGAGTGGTGGGTCCAAACACTGATAACTTAATCAGGATAAGGAAAGTTCGCCGTCTTGTTTTGCCTGTGACTCACACAACCCTACTCTGTTCTTGTGCTGTAGATGCAGCCAGTAAAAGATACAACCCACGTAGGGCTGGGAAATATATCAAATTAATTCGCTTAATTGAGTTTCTGCTTTTTAATCGAAGTGTTTGCTTGTTGTAACGCTCAACGTGAGCGAACATGCTTCTCCAGTCGTTGCCTACCAGTGGTGCTTCATTTTATTTTTTATTTTTTAACAAGTAATGCACGGTGACGCCATTGCAAGTGCTGCTTGTTTTTGTCATCGTCGTTAGTTGTTATTACACACACACGCTGTGTAGATTTAATAAAGAAAACTACTTGGGCGTCATGAGTTCATATAGACAAAAAAATTAATAAATATCGTCCACAGAACGCTGAAAAAAATGAATTTACATTTTTTTTGGCCATTTCTCCCAGCACTAATTCTATGGCGCATTTGTTGGCCCATCATAAAAGATTATATTATATGTTACCAAGCACAGAACACATTTGCATAAGAGGCCTTTAAGTTCGTATTTAAGTTGTCTTGTCTTTTATACAGAATAGGTGGATATTTTCACCTGTCGCACACCTGTACGTGACGCCGGCCACTCTACATACATCAGCTGCACGTTCTTCATCGTATGCGAAAGTTACAGAAAAGAAAGGAAAAAAAAAAAAAAAAAAAGCACAAACATTTTTGACATTGAGTCGAGTGAAGTCTCCTCTTGAGGGGTTTTGTCCACTCCGCGCGTCTTTTCTGTTTGTGTATCTTTTGTGACGAGCAGACGGACTGCAGCTACTGCTCCTTTCATGGCTTTCAATCTGGTGAATTCACTGAAGTTTTTTAAAAGGCCAGACGGACAGAGAGGAGATACAGAATGATTCCTTCCTGCACTTTCTCCGCTATCCGTCTGTCCCTCTCTCCCCATCTCAGCTGTCTTCACCCGTCTTCAGGGCTTCTGTATGAGATGCATTTCATTATTTGAACCGCTTCGCTTCCTCGCTCCTTTTTGAATTTTACTGACTAATAGATATGTGAACAAACTGAGCATGTGCGTAGGATGCTTTAGCAACAGAGGGGTGTGATGTGATTTTTATTTCTTTATTTATTTATTTTTTTTTTCTTATTCTGAAGCTCATATTTACACTGGGATCAAGTGATGGTGGCTTGAAACAAATGGATGAACAACATGCAAGATGGGACACGTACACTACAGCACTCGTCATGTGTTTAATAATTAACCTGAGACTATCTGAATATGGCTTTAATACTCCTCAACCATCTGGTGCTTCTGTTTGCCAGTAAAATAATTATTTCAATATACTGTGATAATCACATGACTGAACCTGTGTTCCTAAACGGGCTTCCCACCGTCGGGACAATTAAAATCTCATTTGAAATTAAGTAAAATAGTCTAAAGTTTTGGAAAAGTCATGGTATTTAGTTTTGTACAAATACACGATACTGTGTTTGAGCAGTGCTGTCACATCTTGTGGTAAGGAATATAAAGCCCATTTTTAATGCAATTTTGAATCCGTTTGAAAGTCAGAGCCGGACTTTGTTGCAGGTTCTCTGCAGGTCCTTAGAGAGTTTTAACCTCTCTTTGATTTGGAATGGATTAGATTATGATGTTAACATTACCTTTATGAAGTTACTGTACGGGAACCCTGCTAGATAGGTTTGAATTCAACGTATCATGATATATTGGGATACTATAAGCAATGGGATCAAATTTTAGGAAAAACTGTCGATAGTACGCCACCACGGTTACTGTGGCTGTTCTAAAAGTTTGCCTATTACATACATTGAATATCATCATGGAGTTACCTCGTCAACAAATGACCGGCCCCAAGTACAAAACAAACATCACGTAAGCACACAAAAATGCGCAATTCTTACATATTGAATCTATAAACACAACATTAATGAACCACTATCTAACAAAGCTTGTATCCTGCCAAACTGACATGTCTTTTTCTGCCGTTTGTTTCCACTTTCATCAAAATCTTGGCTTGAAACCAATCCAGCCGCTGCAGCTGTCTATACCAGGCAGCTCTAAGGTATGACATTGTGCAAATGAATGATAACAGGACATGGCTGAAAAAAGGCATGCAAGCTCAGCGGGCCTTCCGGAGCTTAATAAAAACTTTATGGAGGTGATCCATGAATCGCTCAGTACGACCAGCATTATCAGTTCCTCTCAGAGCTGGAAAGCGTCAAATGTTTCTTAGAGAATCTGATCATGTTGCAACAGAGAGTGAAATCCAGCAGGAGGAGGTAATCCAGAGGAGTAATGCATTATGCCCACATCTGCTTGGCTATGATCCACAGCGAATAGAGGCCTGTGTTAACAAGGTTTGGACACGCCTTGGAGCTGCACAGAGCCAAACACTTCACATTCCACTGCAGGGTTAGGGGGAGGGGTTAGCCGTGTGTTAGAGGGGTTGAAGGTAAAGATAAGAGAGTTGTCTGAAAGTGATTATATCTCTGTTTCAGGATGTAGTTTCGCATGCATTAAATGTTTTATTCATCATCTAACATGAATGTGTGCATCTGCCTGTGGTAGTGTGTTGATGTGTTCCTGTCCTGTCATGTGGAGTGTCTTCAGTCCTGCACTTAGACTTGCATGAAATCAATAGATCATATCCTCAGTTTGGGCTTCCTGTTGTTGCTAAAATAAACCCTGAAATCCTGCAGCTGTCGAGATTCGTTTGTTTCTGTATTGAGCCCTGAGTTTTTTTCTGTAGAAATGCACTGGTCTGACTTTTTCAGTTCTGATACCAATACGTGGGGTTTGGATAACAGCCGAGTACTGATCCAGTACCAGTGTTTAATTAATAAGCAGTGTGTCTCAATGTATGGACATCAGGCCATGTTGATGTTCAGGCTTGAGGGTCATTATTAAGTACAGATGATAGAAAATAATGATAGATTGTATATGTAAGAGGAGGGAATGTGACGGAGAGAGAGATATTTTGTTGAAATTATCTACTGGACCTGGAAGAATTTGGCCATGAATAGGTTTGCCGATAATAGTGCGTAAAACCCAAACATAAATCTACGTTTAGACTAGTGGCAGTGGCTTTGTGGGCTGTTTGGTTGAGCATTGCTGGAGAATTAACAGATTTCCTCTGATTTTTCTTTACTCTACTGTGGTTGCTCCTGATGAAGTTCAAGCTAACGCTAAGATAGCTACTCTGGTGATGTGCTGGTGGAATAAAACAGTCTTTTCTGAGCTCAAGTTACCAAGTAGATGAGAAAAGGACAACATTTGAAAGTTTTGAGAAGCAACTCCAAGCAACAGGTACAGGGCTATGTCTCCTAGCAACAGTTACGGGTCCACGTCTCTTAGCAGCAGGTACGGGTCCACGTCTCCTAGCAGCAGGTACGGGTCCACGTCTCCTAGCAGCAGGTAC
>JAPQRN010000016.1:16749980-16766445 GCA_037367275.1 Coranthus polyacanthus | reverse complement strand
CGCTATCGCTAACGTACTGAAAATAACCACCACACTGCTAATTAACAGCATCAACTAATTTCAGCTACTGTTAACACATACAGTTGTAATGTCAACTTTGTGCAATGTAAACACAGCGCTAACTGTCCTACTCATCAAACTAGTTGACAGACTACATATACTACAATGCTAACATTAGCTATTGACAGCTAGCTGTTGACAGGCCCGTACATTATCAATAACCATAACTTAGCCTCATTAGCTAAGTTATGCTCACAGCATTACAGCTTAACTAATGGAGCTAACCAGCCAGGTATTGTAATAAACGTAATTTGTGTTCAAGATCCTTTGATGGTCTTGTCAGTGTAACTTCTTAACCATAACTATAGTAGAGCAGGAATAGTTATAGAAGTCCATCAAACCTGTCAATCAAAGCCCACATGGCAACCACCTGTCACGTGGCCACACCCATAATTATATGTAACTTTAATCTTTAATGTAATTTAGATCAGTGGTTCTATAAAAATATACCCCAGTGCAGTGGCTACAGAGACCATAACTTCTTCTGTACCAGGCTGTAAACATATTTATGCTCTAAAGTTTGGCCTTTTAACATGGGTGGGTCTGTGGTGACCGACTGCAGGTTTTGACGTTTTTGACACTGCGTTGGCTCAGTTTTTCAGCCCCAGAGTTTGCCAAGTTGTCTTGTATCTTTTATCGCCAGAAAGCTGTAAAACTGCTATACTGTGCTTTGCCTCGCAAAATAAATGGTGACTTCTGAGATAAACATTGCAGTCAGATTGGAAACCTTGCAGCCATTCCGTACAGTTTTTCCTTCCTGCTGTTTTAGACGACATCAGAGCTGCCTCTTAAGACTTATGCTCTGTCATTTTTTTATTGGCAGTGCTCTCAAATAGCTCTAAGAGCTGCAGTACGGTTACACACAGACTACACTGTTGATTTTTGTCTTTGTAGTGTATACCCTCATACCAGTGTCTGTTCAATGCTTGTAACACTTAATTGCACCAGCTGTCCTCTCAACTCTCTAAGGACGTCATCTGAATAAAGGGACAAGCACAGTAATGGCGTTATTGTTGCTGGAGCTTTTGTAAAAGGACTGTGAAAAGATTTTAATTTTTAAAAATCACAGGGTTTGTATTCTAAAGTAATAGGGGTTAAATTAAGTGATAAAGCTTTTTTTTTCTCCTCCCCAATTGCATTGCTGATCCTTTTGATCGAATTGCCATTACTTGCATACTGTAACTGTCAGTAATAAATGGTCCAAAAGAAGTCAGATGTTGAAACGGGGACAGTAACTTAGAAACGACTGGCTCCGAACAGAACTCCAACCGAAACTTCATATGAGCATGAATCTTACATAGCGAACCTTTAAATGCACCAAATTTCCTGTTAAAAGACAAATTGATACGTAAGTAAATAAATAACATAAATTCCCACTTACTGTAATTGTAATCACAGCAAAGAGGTTTTTCCCAGTAGGTTGTTCACTACAGGAAATCCAATATGACTTGGATGTGTCATCATTGCATTACTTAAATCTTACATTTGCTAATAAGCTTACAGTTAGAGTGTTTCTCATCTCAAATCAAATTTAGCAAGGTTCTGCTTGCAGTGTGCTGCAGTCTTTAGAGGTTCTGTTCCTCTGTTGGACTCTGGTGGATCACAGTCTGCACGGTCACGAGTGGAAGATGTTAGCAAAACTAAAACACAGGAATGAAAAATGAACCGAGTTTCTGTCAAAGGAGTTTCATTCAAATCAGACGAAAAAGTCATTTTCTTTCTAGATCAGAAGAAAGGCCGATGAGTGATCTGATAGCTGGTGATAAGTGAATGCTGCAAACGGTTTTGATCAGAAAGGAAGGAAATGTCAAGTGATAGCAATCGTACTTTTGTCTGATTTTCTGCTTGAGAGGAGGGAAAGTAAACAGTTTATATACTGTGCTTTCAGTTAGTTATGAACACGAATACAATACGCCCTCATGTTGAAAGTTATCATGGCAATCTTGCAAAGAGAAATGGGTGATTGTTGAAGCCAGTGACACCAAAACACTATCACTTTTGTGCTGCTGAAATAGCTCGGCACATTAAGCGTCTGCAAAGACGGATGATAATGAGTTGTCTCTGTGTATTGACCGTCTTAAATCATTTTCTCGCATGTGCAGATTATTCTTTTCCCCCACAAGTGCACGACGTCATGAAGGATGATCTTGTAGTTCCATGATAAAAGTGGCTTCTAAGGTGTTTGAATTTTAATAAACATAAGTCACGGCTCTGAGAGGCAGAGCCCAGATTTGAAGCATCCCACTTTCAAAGCAAGTGACCTTTACATGAGAAGGAATAAGCCAGGATCATAAAATGAAAGAGGAGTAAGTCAAATGCCTTTATTTATGAATATATTCTTCATTCGTGTAACAATAACTTACTTTTTATTGGGGCTCGGCAATCTGGCCAAAAGATCATATGAAGATCTTTTGAGGTAGAAACACGATCCATGATCTGAATCACAACTTTCTCATATAAAATGTAGGCGAGTTACAACCAAACTACAACAAGCTCTCCTCTAGTTTTCTTTGGTTTATGGAGGTTTAAGCTGTGTGTGATGGCTTTTTGTTGTTTTTCAGGATGAAGTAAACACAAGACCCTATGTGCAACGCTCTCTGTAATACCGTAATTACACTGATAGACGGGCCATTTAAAATGAATGTCTTGACAGTGCTCTGCATGATCTGTACGAAACGTCTGAAAAGTAGATCTAAGATTGTGAGATCGCCCAGCTCTGCTTTTGATTGTGGACTAGACACATACGTTTTAAATGTAGAATAGGAGACTGTGGTCTTTAACCACTGCTGACTGCTGTATAGCACTGAGAAATGTACTGTTTATCTGCAGTATATTAATTCTGCAGAGGTTGATTACGGGTGTTATTGCAGCATCTGTGCTGAAACAGAAGACGTGAACTGTGGGAAAGCTTTCTAAGTGATTGGCTGTAATGTGGTTTAAATGATGATTTATGTGTCTGCACAACTGTCTTCTCAGTGAGACTGTATTTGTTGTGTGGGGTGGATATTTTCCATTGTTTGGCTTTTGCCCAAGTTGTTGTTGTTGTTGTTGTTCTTTTCAAAAGTTAAATGTGGGTACATTAACATCTTCTCCTGCACCCTCATTGAAAAATGTTGGATCTCTAAATATGCAAATCTTGTTTTTTTTTCCAAAGTTTATCTGCTGAGAACGAGATGTTTTCTGTTTTATTAAAAGCCCTCTTTTAGTCTTTCAAGTTCCTACGTCACCTTTAAAGTCAGATTTTTGCGAGCACAGAGAAACTTTCTACATTTAGATACAGTAAATGTTCTCAAAGTGGCAAAATTTGTTGAGACATTCTGCATAATGACAGCTCAAAACCAGGTACTTTTCGATGTTCATTCACTGTTACCTTTGACTGAGGGAGACTTTAAATGTCCTTCTTAGATCAGCCCCATCATTCTGTGTACTTTAATTAAAGCAATAAGCCTCAAGAGGCTGTGGTTTACAGTGGTTTTACAATAGCTACAGGGCGTTGTCAGACATGACATTATTTATCTTTTATTTAACCAGGACGGGCTCACTGAGATTAAAAATGTCCTTTTCAGAAATAGCATGAAGCAACACAGCTATTAACTATTCTAAACTCTCTGTAAATCACAGCCTCGAGTGGCTTACTGCTTTTATAAAACACTCACTACTTTGTACCTGGCGAAAGTTTCTCAAAATAAACAAACAAAAATGCAGTAATGCACTGATAATAAATAAACCTTCATCTGCCAAACAATGTAGCTCTTCAGCGATGTTTAGCAGAATAGTTGCTAAGCAACACACGGACGCAGCGACACACAGATGCACGAAGCATATTTAAAGATTGAGCTGATTATTACAACGTATCTGGATATCGCCATTAGCCTAATTGGGCAGCTGAAGTAGTGTTACGTTAACACTGGGAAGGTGCCTTTTAATTGCATGACGCTAGAAGTGAGGATGTGGCTGCAGCATCTTCTCGACAGTAGGCTTCGACAGTTCACATTTCTGCCCTGTCACTGACATGATTCCTCTGCCTCTGGTCAGCATCAGTCTTTGTTCAGTTCTCTCACACGCCAGGTTCGAAAACGGCGAACAGGACACACTCCAACGCTCCCGACTTTGTATCTTGACTTTTCTCTCTCATTAATTTCATTGCGTCTCCTTTCTTTTTTTCTTTTTTTTTATCTTCCTGCTCTGTCCTGTCCATCTCTTACCACCACTCATCCACACTGAGCTCACCCAGCAAATCACAATTCACCATGAAATTGGACATTTTAAAACAATTTCTATTGGAGCAGTAATAAGGATGTGATGAGTATTTTGTCACGGCTTTGAAACGCGGCTCACGCAATTAAAATCCAGAACCAGAACTATCCATTTTATAATGATTGCCGCCTTGCACAAGTGGCCGCTGCATTAGAGGCGATTGTTCTATCACTTTTATCCGACAGTGTGGAGCATGACTGAGTTAACATTTGAATTTCAGCTGATATATGGCAAACGTGACCCTTGTCATTTGCATTAAATGTTCAATCTGATCATGACGGCTTGACATTATCGGGCTACCAGCGTGGGTGACCTGAATATGTCCACGATGCCTCTTTTCTTTCCTGTGATCTCAATCTGTTTTGGCATCACTTTCTGCTTCGGTGCCTCTCCGTGTTTTTCCGTCGTACTTGATACTGGGACTGAATGTGTCAGTTTGAAAGATTTGGCTCATTGGATTTGATTATCACACACACACACACACTCTGACGAGGAACAACCAGACCTGCCAGTTGTTGCTTCAATTCTTGTTTGAGCCGACGATAAAAATCAAAGCGATGAAGAAGTGGAAACAACAGCTTCTGGATTCTGTCAAAGTGCTGCAGCCGGCGAGTGGTGTTCACTTCAGACGACGATGGCGATGGCGACGATGACGACGGGGGAGGGAAACCTGATGACGCACACGCGCGCGAGCACATGGACACACACACATCCTAAATGAGAAAAAGCACTGAGGCTTGACGATGCCCTCTTTTACGCTCTCACTGCCCCTCATCATTTTACTCTGTACATTCCAGTACAGCATCTTCCTCACTCCGTATCTTCCATCACTACTCTTCAGCACTTCCCCTTAAAAGTCTAATTCATCATCATGTCTTAAAGTCCTGATAATGCCTCGCTGTTTAACGATTTGTTAAGCAGGTGTCCTTGACTTGTCTTGCCCCCCTTTTTTTTTTTTTTTTTTTTTTTAGCCTGTTCACTTTTGTTCTCGCAAAAGTTTTACGCCAAACTTCTCTCCCTTCTGTGAAGTTTTTTTTTTTTTTCAGTCAGAAACGAGGACGAACTGAAATTACGCGGCCCAAATGCCTTTTGTCAGATCCTGAAAGCTACTTTTACAGCAAGGTCGTGTGAAGTCTTGCAGAAAGGATGTTTGGCATTGTGAGGGCTTAGTGAATGGCGGTGGCGCTCAGAGGATCAATAGCTTTTGGTGAATAGTCAGGTTCTGCGTTGTGTTCATCAGTTATGTATAAACAGCTCTTAGAGTGCCTACTCCAACAAGGAAAGTTAGTCTGTTAACATTAGTGTGGAATGGAAAATCAGCTTCATTACGCAAGCGGGACAGACTTTGCTCTGACACACACGGACCTGCGCACACGGTCTTCTAGGTACAGTAAAAAAAAAAAAAAAAATCTATTACCTAGGCTTCCACACAAACAAAACGCACGCACACGCCATTGAAATCTTATCGGGTGTGAGTCATAGAGTTGTGTTTATGCGGCAAGTTAATTGAGCCTCTCCAGAAGGTTTTAACACAAATTAAAATGGCTCCTTACGCTTTGCAGTAGCTAACAGACCTTGTTATGATTACCTCTGCAGACCCAGGAGAGGAGTGGTGTGCGCCGTTTAATGTGTGTTTGTTTGTGTGTGTGTGTGTGTGTGCAGTATTGCCTGGGGGAAGTAAATCAGTGATTGTTGTGCAGTGTCTGCAGTCTGGTGTGTGTGTGTGTGTGTGTGTGTGTGTGTGTGCGTGTAGGGGTGGTTTGGTCACTTTTGATTGAACTGATTGTCAAGCGGGTTTCCACTTATCTGTTTTTATCATCATTCGAAAGTGATGTAAAAAGGAGCAGCACTTTAGGAGTCTGTGGGTGCTAGTGGGCACAAACACAAATACAAACACACACAAGCAAAGAGATGGTTTACAGTGCAATTACCCATCCTGCCTCTGTGCTTGAAGGGAGCTTTAAATCTCTGGATCCTCCTCTACACAGAATAACCTCTACTACCCCCTCTCACCGTCTCTGTCTTTGCCCGCCAGCAGGTTTTCATCATTGCTCTTTGCTGCATCATGAGATACGGTCATCCTTTTTTAAAAATGTTTTTCATCGATCTCAATGAAGAGTCTTTATTATTTTCATGGATTTCAAATTTAATTTATGACATCTGGGAAATCAGTGTCTAATGTAGGTACAAAGACAAACCTTTAGTCAGGTTGTAAATATTAAAGCTGCCCCCGACCAAAGATTCAGGTATTAGTTTTTAGTTCTAGCGATGAGTCGACTGTGCCACATGTTTGAAATTCATTAATTTATTTAACTATATGTTCTTTCTGGGGCTAAGAAATGGTTTGTACTCCACAGCTGAGAAAGTTAACACTGTGCTACGTTACAGAGAAATGCGGACAATAAGATGTCTTTAAAATATAAATACATTTCACAGGTGAAAACCCAAAGCGAGCGGCTCGTTAATGGCACTGACGGAAGCATTATTGATTCTGAATGTCTCGCAACAAGCAGCTTTTTTGAACACAGTGTTCATTCATTTCACTACAGTTAAACATCCACAGTACAGTGGATTGAGATTAATTCATCCCTTAAGGGAAATTCAATTGTCCTTTAGCTCAAATAAAATTATATAAAACTAAAGTAACTGGTACATTATTTACAGAATAGTCAAAGTCATAAGTAGAAATATGCAAGGTAAGTCAAAGCCGTTGTTCAGTTCAGTGTTCGGTCTACGCAGTCTGCAGTTAAGGTGTTGTACAGTCGTACGTCTTCTGTAACGTTCAGTGTTTCAGTGCGGTGAGGTGAGGTGAGTCGACCACTGCAGCTGCTCCTCTGCTTGATCAGAATGTGGTGAAGAGGATGATCTGCATAATCTATTATCTATGACAGCCCCCAGTGAGTCCAGCAGGATGTGCCTATAGAGGGAAACGCACATTAAGTTAAGCACGTAGTAATAGATCATTTATCTTCCCCAGTCCCCACGAACACTGGGATAAGCCAGTAATGCATATTTATCTTAGGCTTCTTACATGTTTCAGATGATAAGCCGTGTTTGAGGTTGGTGAGTGTTTGCCTGTAAAGTTCGCATTTCACTTTCACGGGGTCGACTATTTAACGTGTCAACATGTAAGGCGGACCACCTTTACCTGTGGTACATTTTATCAAACTATCGACCTTGAGAGCTGAACAGGAAGACGGCAGGCACAGATCAATTTAGTGGATGATGGTCGACAGATTACTTTGGTACAGATGACCTACCTCACTTCAAATTTGGCTTGAATTACTGCACATAGTTTTTGCTAAATCATATTGTGGCTTGGAGATAAATGCTCCAGAGGCCAGTGCTGGTTATCTGTGTGTATGACAAATAATGGCAAGTAAAACCAGGTAGTTGATTTGTCCATTTGACCCTTTTTTTTGGGCTTCAAAGCTTAAGTGAGACTAACTTTACTTTTAAAACTTCCTAAACCTTTGTCAATTCCTTAAACTGAAACTGCTTATGCACTTATAAAACTAACTAATACTGAATAGAAATCTAAAACCAAACTGAATGATTCAATTAAAATCAAAACTATAACTGAGATGTCCTTGTCTGAGAATAACTAGAATAATGACGTATGTTGCATTACTCCCTTGTCTTTCATTTTACTTCTTATGCATGTGTTTTTTGTGGGAATGCAAATTAAAAAGCAAGCACCCAAAGCATTCAAACACTGAAGTGGACGCTGATTACCATGGCACCAGGAGAAGCTTCGGACCTGAAAGGCATCATTCCGCTCAGCTCTCACGCTTCCTCCTTTACCAACGATGTTGATGAGATCCCGCATTCAAGAGATTAACTTGATACAATTTTATTTCACTGGCATGAAAACTAAAACTAGACACCAAAACTAGAATTTTCTCTTGAAGAATCGTGTGTTCTTGACTGACTCCAGCTGGATATGAATGGAAAAAAAAAAGGACACATCTGCAGAGGGTTGAATGGATACCGTGTGTCAATACAGAGATCACAATTTTATTTTCCCAAACGCTTAACATCTACCAGACTGTAACCAGATGTCCCTCAGACTCCCGATCCGTCCATCTATTCACTCCATCCCCTCCTCCATCCATCCATTCATGGCTGCTTCAGGCCTAGTTGTCATGGTTACCATGTCCTCAGCGTCGTCGCTAAACTGTCAGGGATTCTCATTCATATATCAGTTTTGGTTTAAGAGTGCGTATGCAGTTTCATTCCGTTCAGTTTTTCTCTCTCACACACACGTGTTACTCTGTCTTAGAGTCGGGCTAATTAATTATCCTGTGTGTGTGTGTCTGTGTGTGTGTGTGTGTGTGCGCATTATCCTGTAGATAAGTCTGCGTATTCTGAAAGGTCTCCGCTATTACAGTCACATGTTACGCTGCCAACCTTAAAGGCCATCATAATAAATAATTTCCAGAATAAATGTAGACACATTTTTCTCATGCAGGTTTGACAGCCAGGACTTGGCGTCACACTGCAGAGTCAAGTAGAGCGTGCAGGCGCAGAAGTGCTCTACTCGTGGAGACCGACAGCAGCAAATGTTACCTGTGAGCGTCATCTTCCTAAAGATGTTTCCTCTGTGTATGTGGCCTTGCCTCTTGTCTTACAAAGAGGATGGTGGGAGATGAAGATGGAGAAAACACGGTTGCCATAGTTTCATGCTTTTTCCTCTCAGGGTCGATTAAGGGAAATGTTCCAACCAGTTCCTTTCATCCTTTATACTTCTCATTAATATGAATGCTGATGGTGTTTAGTCTCTGCTCCGTCCTTCTTTGTCCGGATTTATTAAAACCTCAATAGCATCATCTTTTTTTGTAGATTTCCTTGTGATCCTTGAGCTGTTTAAGTTCCAGTGTTGCATGTCGGAGCTGGGTGATCTCACCGTCTTAGATCGTGATCGCATATGATCATAAGAATCGTATCATTACATTCATTTTAAATTGCATGAGTTTAGCAGAGAGCGTTGCACTCTGAGCTGATAGCCTTAACAATAATATGTGTATAGTGATTCTTTAGCCTCTTTCTGCCCTAAAGTGTTCGGTTTTCGTCTGCGTTAACTTGTAGAGTTTGTGTAACGTGTTGTTTTGCTGCTGCTGATGAAATTACGACTTCAGACGGCAAAGAATTGCTGTAAATCCATGAGTTTCTCGCCGGGAAACTCACTAAAACTAAATCCCCTGCGGGACAAATTAGAGCCACAGTCTAATGCTAATTAATGAGAAACACTGCAGTGTCACAGATGTACAGACAGGAAAATGTGGACGAGTGTTTACCTCATCAGCTATTGTCAAAATATTGCAATGAAACGTTGGAGAAAGAGGGTGAGGGACATCAAACGTGGGAAAGATGGTAGGACAGTGACACGCAGCAAATGGTCGAGTCAACCAGGAACGAAACTCTAACTGTATTTCATAGTGACATTAAACCTCACACACAGGAGCAAAGAAGCCAGTTTGAGTTTTTAGGCTCGAACAGGGAAGAATGAAGGCGTTGCCGCTTGCGCGACTCTGTACATTAGTTAAATGCTGCCATAAATATTTTCACCGTAATCTTGCTGCCGGTGAATTTACGTTGAGAAAGAGGTGAGAAATGACTGTTTTCAACTGTTCTGGCTCGTGTGAAAAGTTTAAAGTGTGGGAGAGGGAATGATATGATTTACATTAGAGATGAATAACTAAGACTCTTGTGCGTCGTTATTGTTTGTGCGTTTGTGGATCGTAGTGTGTGTGTGTGTGTGTGTGTGTGCGTATATTGTGCTCCACATTTCCACTGCAGTCAGCCAGCTCGGGCTTTAACTCCGATGACCTCACTGTTTATATTACCGACATCCATTCTTTCTTCTCTCCCTCTGCCTCCCTCTATCTCTCCCACTTATCTCGCCATCCTTCTCTTCGCTTGTTGTACTTTCTTACTCCTTCCTGCCATTGCTGCCCTCCTTTTTATCTTTTTATTGACCATTCCTGCCACTGTGGATATTACACAAGACCATTATGGCCTGATGTCAACCAGCCAGGCGCTCAGCTGACTATCATCTTACCGCTATCCTTGCTTGTGCTATTAATATTACAGATGCCAGTGCAGGATTTCCTGTAGCATCAGTGCTAATCCTGTGCTTCCTCTGTAGTATTTCCTGTAGCAGCCACCTTTAACTTCATGCCATTTAATTTAGAACTGGCCTCTGTGACATGCCAGACTCCTTGCTCACCTGACATTTGTTGTTGTCACTCAATGATGGCTGCTGCGGCATAATGTGACACTAGATTAATATACTAGTGTTTACATTAGAGCATGTGTGTGTGCTATAGATCTAATTGGATGTGCAGATGGGACAGATGGCATGTCTGGTAAAGAGTGGGTATTAACCCTTGTAGTTCTCACCAAATGGGCTAAAGTTCAAAGTACACTCAGCACTGAGCTTTGTTTTATGTGTCTGTTAGAACGACATGTTCTAAGAGGCACTATTTCCACACAGAATAGTGGGGATGGGGCAAAATGTAACAGGGATATATTGTATTGTATGATACATGCAATATATTGTCATGTACTGGCACCTTTTATTGAAACATGCAGGCGCCCTAAACCGATTCCCCCGCCAATTTGACTTATCTACCACTAGTTCTTGGCGGAGGTCGAGCAATCGGGGATTTATAAATGCCAGTATAGTTTCTAACAGGAAAAAGCTGATAGCCGAGTAATTGGCCAATATCTCCGTCCCCAAGGAATGAAATTCAACACTGGTGAAATTGTACTAGCTTTGACTTTATTAGAAACCCCATAACTGTATGACTGGAAATCAAAGTAATAAATACCTAAATCAATAAATAATCTGGAATTGAACATCAACCTACGTCTTCGACATGGAAGACGCAGTTGTGAGGGTGTGACCTAATTGAAGTATTTCTACTTTAAAACATTCAAACATTACCTAAATCATCATTATTGTGAAGAACTAAGAGTTTTGACATTAAGTGAAAGATGTGTATGTATTGTATTTTGATATCTACAGCAGTCAGTCGTGTTATACCACTTTGCAACAAGAGAGTGAGTGTTGGATCAGCGGGAACAACGCTCTGCCCTCATTAGTTGCTTCAATATGTGGCTGATTGTTTCTTTAGCTGCTATGACACTGACGTATGTGCTAGCACTTTGCATCTCACTTTAACACGCTACACCTTGATGAAGCAGTACAAACACACACACATTTACCTTCTTTAAGTTGCAATTTGTCTGGTATAACATCCCAAAGGGAGTTGATATATTGATTAAAACTGAGCTAAGCAAGCTGTACCGCTCTGTTCAAAGCTACTCGACTCCCTTGACAAGCACTGTTATTAGACCACACAGATCACAGGAGCTGCTAGTCTGCCGCGGTGTCCACTGGTTAGATTGTTCAGTTAGTTGGATCCGAACTGCACCAAAGTCACGCAATAACAAAAAAAATAAAAAAATACCAACAAATGAAGGCAGCGGTAGACCTGCAACTACTGTGTTCTGCAAGGTGACATGTACAGCTTTCGTCAAAGGAATCTGGTGCCTTTTGAAGAGAGCAATACAGCTTCCTTAGCTCAGTTTTTAGCAACATATAAACACCATTTGAACTGCCACAACAGACTTATGGCAACCTAAAGACGGTAAATGTTCCTGTGTATGTTTTTACTGCTTCATCGAGATGTAGAGTGTTAAATGGGTCGCTGATGACGGTGGACACCAACGCCATAACGTTCAGGTGAAGTGCTGCCCCCTGTTGATAGTACGAGTTAGTTTTGGAATCTTAATCTTACAAACTGTGCTGCGAACAAACACATAATTCCTGCTTTTTGCCTTTTTAAGGATGTTTGTTGTTCGTAAGTTACACAGACATCATGACGTGTCTTATACGATTGTCGTCTAATGCGTTGTATCAAGCATCGCAGGATCACTTGACCGTCACATGTGAGCAACGTATCGCAGCATTCCTCCAGAATAGACGTGTGTAATGGATGTCAGAAGTATTGCTTTTTGTCAGCAATATTTTAAAGTGCCTCCACCCCCCCACCCTCATCCCCAAAATTTGCTGATTTTATTTTAGATGATGTACTGTAGGTGAAGCCCTTGTCTCCCATTTTTCTCTGGGATTACAGCTACCTCAGTGGCAAAGACGGGGATAATCACGTTAAGTGGTGAGGGATTAGAGCTGTAAGTATCTGCAGTGTTGCTAGCTCTTTGTTCTTTGTGAGCCTTTGGGATACTCTACCAGCTTGAACCAAAACATTTTATTCTTTTATTTTGTATTTTTTGTTTGGTTTTTTTACTGTTATTACATTCCATAGCTTCCCTCTCCAACCTGCCCCAGGCTAAGCTGGTCTCAAAGCACCATGGGATGTCTGGGGATTGAACTGGGACCAGGTGAATGTCCATTTGCAGCACTGCCACCTCCCACTCTTGCCTTCCTTCCTTCCTTCCTTCCTCCCTCCCTCCCTGCTCTTTCTTTTTCTGTCGCAGCAGGTGTTGGTAGAGGGCAAAAAAGAGGGAGCGAGAGAACAAAATGGAGCAGAGCAAAGGACAAAATGAAGTGGGCATATGGGGGGTGGGGGCTGTATCATAAGATGGTGTGTCTTAAGGATGGTGTGTCTTAAGGAGAGCCAGTTCATCATAGAATGGAAACTCAAAGGGAAATAAATGAGTCAGCCCTGCCCTCCAAATTACAGCGGTGCACTTTGTCCTCTCTCCAACTTCAACTCTGAGTACTTGGACCAGAGTTTCAAACTGATAAAAACAGACAGAGACAGACATTCTTGTTTCTCTTCTGACAGATTTGGCCTCTTGCCTGCAGACATGTCAAACTGACCCCTGTTCAGAGTATTCTGATACGTGAATATCACGCAGTAATACCGTACATTTAGTCCCGATTTTTTCATGAATTACTGCGTCTGTCGTTCTCACTGTGCTCCTCAAAAAACCATGAGCTGCCATCTGTTATATCAAGATGATGATCAGGAGGGTATTTTGTGTGAAAGGACTGTATATCAAAAGTAGAAATAAGCAACACTTATAAGCAGGGTGTGAACTTCATCTCACATGGAAACATGATTTGTGAAATTTGCGGGGGGGGAGGTCTAAAACATCAATAAGATGCTATTTTTCCATGTATTTCTATTTCTCTGTGTCTTAATCATTGTGGATCACGCATAAATGCATAAAATTATGATTAATGAATGATTCAGGCATGAGTATGATTCATCACCAATTCACTTAATATCATTAAATACCCTGGCATGCATGCTGTTCTTACATCACCAGTGAAGCGTGACAGCTTATTATCAAACTTCACTCACTTTAAATCACGGATCAGAAATAAAAAAACGTCTTGATGCTAACTGCTGTAAAACAACACAGAAGAAAAAGAACAAACTCTCCCACTCAAGCCCCACTCGCATGGCACTAGTCTTACCTGGAGACCTGATGTGTGTCTTCGTGTGACGCGTTCACACGGGATACGCGAAGTTTTACGCCAGTTTGCTGACATTATCCCTCGGACACGACGTCAAGGCTCACTATTAATAAGCTACCGCATAACTGTTGTGCCTGTTGAAAGATTCAAAAAGATAGAAAAATGTTCATGTCCCACTCTCTGTCATCCATCTCTTTATCTTTCCAGATGTTGCTGTCCTGATGGATTTGAGTTTGCTCTGTCTGTGAGCGGGTCTCGCGGCCTCCGAAATTCTCGACCGTAGAAAGGAAAATAAAGGCAAAAGAGAAAAGAAAAAATGTTGCGAATCACCCCCAAATCTCAGAGACACCGATTATCGCAGGACCTTGGTCTTCGGCGAAAATATGGTAGCTAATTTGCGATGAAATTTTTACTTCATAAATGACAGAAATGGCAGATTTGCAGGGATTAATATCACAGACGACCTCCGCAATTATTACAAATGACCTGAGTTCTTCGTTGCCTCAATTTTGCTCCTGTACAGGGGCAATAGTGTACAACGCAAGAAATGCAGTTAGCCAATGTCAACAAATGACCAGCTTCCAGCACAACACAGATCCAACTCAAACTTAACGTAACTATATGAGCAAACGTGAATCTTACATATTAAGCCTCGGAGCAGTTGCACAAAGACGTAAAAAGGTTAAAAAAAAAAAGTGCTGAAGAAGAAGAATCATATATACCTTTTAATCGTCACAGTATATAAATGTTCTATGAAGTTATTTTCGCAGCACTTAAAAATGTAATCTAATTCTCATAGCGATGTTAATATCAACTGCCTACTCTATTTTCAAGAGTCTCTTCTTGTCTCCAGCTCTAATTATGCAATCACTCATTCTTAGTCATCGTCAAAGCGGTGAAGAGTACCTGTGCAGCGTGTTTTAGCCCAGCGTGTGCTCACACATGTAGTCTAGTGCAGGGTATTTGTTTTCACAGTAATGAGACAGGGTCGCTGCTGTTTCGGTGGATGTTTAGACTGCTCTGTCTCCTCCGTGTACTGTAGTCTCACTCGCTGTCTCCCACTCTGGACTTTGTTTTCTCCTCCTCTCTGTTCCCACCGTCACAGCTGTCAAGCATTTGAAATCGTGCAGGTGCTGCTGCTGCTGCTCCTCCTCCTTTTTCCAGGAAAGAGGATCGGCTACAACGAGACACAGAGACAAATGCTGTTATTGTCTTGTAGTTTACTCATAGCCTGAATGAACTTCTTCACTAGAGTTTATACTGGAGCGTTTTTAACTCTAGGCAGCGCTCTCTCTATGTCCTCCCTTAATCTCAGTCTGTCTGCCTTTTTCCACATCCAATCTTCTTTTTTTTTTATGACTCTCTCTTTTAAACATTATCATCATTTCCAGCATGGTAAAGCCCCAGCATTTTGCCTCAAGACATCATGATAAGATCTGGCTGTTCCAGGGCTTATAGGCTACTTGTGACCTTTTTTTCAGCTCCAGACTGGCCTCTTACCTCACACATGCTCGTCTTCTGTTTCACTCCTTGTCTCCCTCACTGTAATTGATGTTAGATCCAGCTCCAAGATTTAAAGAGGCTTCAGCTAACAATGTGAACATGGCCTTACTTGGCCACAGCCACTATCTAATATCCTCCCATTACAGGAGCGCTGGCCAGTGGCCTGGCTGTAGACCTGCACTGGCCCCTTGTGTTTATTATAGTGCATTACACCACCTCTGTCTCTGAATTAAAGGATGCAAAGGCCTGTTAAGACCAGGGTTGTAGTTAACAAAAACTGAAACTAGCGGTAAAAAAAGTACTTTAGTTAACTGATAAAAAAATAAAAACAAGAGTTTTCAAAAACACCTTATTTATGTACTTATTATACAGTGTTATTGTCAGCCATTTTGGTGTGCGAGTATAATAAACTTCAAACGGATTCTCATTTTTGCGTGTTTGCTAACAGGACCTTGTGTAATTCTTCAATGCCTGCCAAGGTAAAATGGTGCAAAGTAATTATGCAAGTACATTACCTTATACTTCTGATCCACTCCATTTCAGAGGTAAATATTGTCATTTCTACTCCACTGCAGTTGTTTTTGTTTATTTTTATTTATCCGGGAAGGTCCCATTGAAATACAAGATCTCTTCTTCCAGGGAGTCCTGGGTTAAAATGGCAGCAGTTTCGCAAAAAAACCCACTAAATACGTAGAAGCAACATGGTAAAAGAATAGAAGAGAGTTAAAGAAAGTAAGAAAGAGGGGAAATGGACTATACCAGCAATATCCATCACTCACACCCCTCTGCTCTTACATGAAGTTTGTTTTGTGCAGGTTTTTTTGACGTTAGCCGACTCCGTTTCTAAGCTAACGGTGGATAGTGTTGTACACCGTTGTCGCTGTAGAGAGACACTGAAGAGCTCAGTAGTGAACCTGAGGATTTTTGCAGAAAAAGCAACCTGAGTCCTCCACATAGAAGTCAGGCTGTTGTAATGGATGTAGGCCACGGAGACGGTTGTTGGCAGCGAACGCCAGCAACCAGCTCTCAGCACAAAACGGACTCCAACACAAACTTCACGTAAGCACACAAGCATGCGTGAATCTTACATAGCAAACCTTGATTAAGTAATGATCTTTTAACCCCTCTTTAATAAATGATGCTTCCCTATTAATAATGTAATGAGGGACCAAAGCAGTACTTTTTTCCGTT
>JAPQRN010000016.1:16710248-16731089 GCA_037367275.1 Coranthus polyacanthus | reverse complement strand
CTCTCTCTCTCTCTCTCTCTCTCTCTCTCTCTCTCTCTCTCTCTCTCTCTCTCTCTCTCTCTCTCTCTCTCTCCCTTCGCTCTCTGCTTTGTCAAGTCACTGGTATATAAAGCAGGCCTGCCCTCTTGTGTGGAGTATCTTCAGCAGTCTTGTATTTATCTTGCCTGTTCATGATCTTTGAATCCCCATCGATTCTGTTGATCAGCTGACTTGTTTTTCATTTTATCAACACAGTCAATTTGAAGAGAAAAGCGGTGTCTCGTTGTAAGTAGCTTCATAGGGTAGGTCCTGCTTTCTGCTTGGTGCCTATAGGCCTACCGGTGAGGCAGAATGTCTTACGTACACGGAAAACAAAAAGATAATTAAAAAAAAAAACCTAAACATCCAGAAGATACTGTACATGTGAAGAAGGCAAAAAATAATGTATGAACCAGCTGTCTTACCTCAAAAGGGATCAAAGTTATATAATTCTTGTTTGGTGGCAAAACTCTTCCCTCCTTTGACTAAATTTATGGATAAGATGTTATTGTATGATAAAGATGAAGATTTTTATATCTTACAAATATTAAAAATTCAGTTGCTACAACAAACTGTCTCTCTTGTTCTGTTTTAGTCAAACATTTTTAGGAGGAAAGTTTCTCATGTACTCTGTAGATCTTGGAATGATGATTTATGTCCCTTTTTTTCATCCGAACTGTAGTTTTGGTTTTTTTTTTTACAGTCATTTTCACACTTCCTGGGAGCCAGCCGTTCCACTTCTAAGTTAAAGGTAGCTACCGTTGCTGCCGTACAGGAGCAGAAGAAAAAGGTATTGAAGAACTCCAGAGTGACCATAAGGAGTCCTCAACATAGGAAGCGGTGTTCGGGGGGTTATCGTGGGAACTGAGACGGTCCTTAGCTTCAAAAAAAAAGGCTAAAACACAAACTTAACCATACCATAAGTACACAAGCTTGCGCAAAATCTTACATCTTGAACTGAATTCTGTGCGGCAAATTTTGCAGTACCACCACAGCACCAATAAGACTCATTTTGCAAAGCTTAGAAATGGTTTATAAATAGCGTAAGCACTTTATAAATCGTTAATGAGCTGACCTGTTGTTTGCCAAATAGCGAGCCCTCATTTACCTTAACTGTTAAACCTCGGATGTCATGGGTTACTGAGCTTCCTTTGTCTCCGTCAGCAGCGTTAATACCCGTCAGCGTCCTCTGATATCAATGGTTTTAACGTGTTGACTGGAAAAAAAGGGTCAAGATTAAGTAAACTGAGCAACTACCAAGATCTGAGATTTAAGAAATAGAGCGCAGCAGTAACTTTACACTCTAGTGAACTCAAATGACAACTTCTACCACGTCTTTAGAACAGTTTAATAATGACCTATACGTGTTTACAACCTAATTATAAACATTTATAAACCCTTTATAATAGGAGGTCATATTCTAAAGTGGTACCAGTTTTGCAGACATTTACATCTTCTGTCCAAAACCTTTCACATTCAGTTCAAAACCAACAAAATGTAGATCACTGTAAATGGGACGGTAGATTTCTATTGTTAATCTTGTGTGTTTTACTCGTTGTGCTACACCCTTGTTGCACCATAACATACCACAGAAAATGTAACATAAAGCTGTAATGAAGCAGACAGCATTTCAGATTTAACTGTATTTGTGTCGCGCTTTCTTTTTATTTTGCAGTGCAACGCTAAACTATGCCTAAACCACGCACACAAAAACATAATGTATGTATTGTGCAATGCTTCAAGATGTTTGTTTTTTTATAGCTCACTGTACGCTGAGTGATGAAGTCTCCTGGGAGATGTACTGAAGGCAACATGAGTCATTTTTGTCACTCGTATGTGTTTTTTTTTTTTTTTTTTTGGTGGGTTGAAGTGCATTTAAAGGTTAACTGATGTGTAAAGCACACTGTGTGAAGAGCTTTGAACAAGTGGACATGGTATGAGAAGACAAGTGTGAAAACAATTATGTAGAAAGAAAAAAAAATGCTGTAGTACCTTTTTGACGCCTCGACTTGTTGTAGTTCCTCAGTTTTCCACCAGAGGAAGATAAAGAGCAAGCTTGTTTGTTTTTTTTTGTGTTTTTTTTTTTTTTGTTTGTTTTTTTATGGAAACTAATGAATTCAGGTCCACTTAGTAAAATGCTTGACAGTCACTAACGCTGCAGTTCCTTCTTCACTGCATCAAACCCTACTGTTTTAAAACCTGTGAAAATGGCAGCGTCTTGTGACAACTGATCCATTCCTTTTGAATAAATACACATTTAGTTTGCCTGCATCTGCACTTGCATGAAGTGATGAGAAGGCGCAATATTAAGCGACCCGTATTCACCGTCAACTGGAATGAATTAAGTAGGAAATCAAACCGGAACTGATTTATATTAGTGCATGCATATTTGACCCAGTTTACGACACCGCTGTGTAAATGACTCGATGTGTCAGCCCTCTCCATCTGTCTCCTCTCGCCTGTAGCATTTTAATTACAGTCTTATTCTGTCTACTCTTCCTCGTGCCTTCTACTTCTTCCTTTCACTGCGAAACCTTTGCGGCAGATAGTGTCAGAGCTTCACATATTTCTACCTGCCGTCGCGCAGCCTTACATAACCGAGTAACGGCTGTTCTCTCACTCATCTGCGGTGACGTGACGTAACGTAGAAGACGTACTGAGATGGAATCATGACTAATTCATGCGCTGACAACACACTCATTCTCATTGTGATGTATTCCCACTGGCCCCCTGCACTTTGACGTCATCTTAGTAGTCATTTCATACTGCAGTAAATGACTTCCTGTTGTTTTAAACACATTCATACTGTTGATGTGAAATGCGGCAGCAGAGTGAGGCTGCTGGTATTGATTTGCAGAACAGCGGAAAACTAGTATCATCATCATCTTCATCTGTCTCCTGTCTGCCTGAAGAAAGCGCTGCAGTTTTTTATCCAGGTCCCGTCTCCTCGGTTTACTGCAGCTGTCGGCTGAGGCAGCTTTCCTCAAATGGCTGAATTTTCGTTCCTGTGTGAGCGTCATCTGACCTGCAAGAAAGATACTGAATATATTCCTTTCCTCCTCTATAACCTAATTTCCTTAATTGGGCTCCAGCTGATGTGAGTTACTGTTGTGATTGACACTTTGTCTTGCTTTCACTGTCGTTGCGCCATGCCTCAAAGGTGATAGATCATTTTTATAGGAACATCATGGCCTCTCGTTATTTATTCTAGCCTGCTGTAAAAAAAAAACACAAAAAAAACAATCGAACATATAACACAGGCTGAAAGTTACATAAGGAAAATAGATGTCATCAATCAGCTGCGTGCATGTTATATAAGACACGCAACATGTATGCAATGAATGCACCAGAAATGAAGGTTATCCAGCTCCTACTAAAACAGTCACTGTGTCTGTCTCTATAGGTTATTTTACTCTATAAGGTTTTATTCTTGTTATAAAGGGTTTTATTCACTTTGCTTTGAGTTTTTTTTTTTAATTCACTTGTTTGATTTGTGTGTTTGTCGTGATTGCGTTATGCTTTTTTGACTAATACCTCACACTTAAACTACTAACAAGTAGAAAAATCACTGCGACTTGTTCCAAATTACAAATACTTGCTCATATCAAATGTGTCAAAATAAAATACAAAACGCTGGCATTAGAAAATGTATCTGAAAAGTGCATTTAAAACAAACGGAATTCAACCTTTTATGACAAACGCAGCAGATGGAATTAGATGAACTAATGACTCAATTCGCTGTAATATACATGTGCAAAGGAATACGCTCCGTCAGTAATGGAGTCGTGTTATACTCATCAGCGCTCTGAACCCACTTCCGAGCAGCAGAACAACAAGTAGAAGACAAAATGTATTGAGAAAACAGTTCAAACGGAGATGCATCGGCTACAGCATGAGGTATTCTAATAAAAATGGGAAATTGGAAATAAAAGCATGTTTCAAAAACAGGTCCTTCTCTCTGCAGTTGAGTTAAATAAAGGTCAACTATTTATGTATAAAATATCGTTCCTAATATGCTTTAGTGTGTATGGAGGATGTTGGGACTTCTAAATTGTATAAATTGTATTTTAAAGACACTTTTCCCAGTAGATATCGATGCACCCTCATCATCCTGCACACGTGCTGCTTGTTGTACAGTTTTTTTTTTCTACAGTCCGACAAAATACAAAGAAATTAAATACGTATTTTAAATATATTTAATTGAAATACAGCCCATCCCTGCCTTTCTATCAGATTTTATTGGGAGTTTGCAGATGCCCCCCCACCCTCACCGCTGCATATCGGACATTATTTACTGAACCCAGATCAGCTGATGTAATCCTTTGATAACTATAACGACTGCCATGTCTCAACAGTTCTGCACATCGCTCAGCTCTGATACTAAAGATAAACATCTCAGGAACACCCAAAAATACTCGGCCCTTTTTAACCTAAAACAGGAAATGCTCACAGATTACACTTTCACTTCTCCACGTGCACACAGACACACACACACACACACACACACTGCGGAGATTAAATTAATCTGGAACAGAGGGTGCAGCATGAGAGATTGAGACCAGGCTTTCATTTCCATCAAAGAAAGAAATAAACAGGAATGGGTGGTCGAATGGGGTGAGATGATGATTGTATTTTGAAGGATTAGGCACTTAAACACTTAATTCTGGATAGTCAGACAAGAGATTTTGAAAAACACTTTGTCAGTGTCTGCTGTGCGAATCCAGTGTGTCCATGTACGTTTGACTTCGTTAAAACAAAACAGTTTTTAGTTGAGCTTCCCAGAGCCAGGTCCTGCTGCTCAAAAATGTTTGCCAATGATGATGACAATCTGTGAGTGTAGCGCTGTGGGCATCATGTGGGATTACTTTAGAATGAGTGTTTTTATGCGTGATGTTGCGCAACCAACGGGAGTCTTCCAAAAACACACACTGAGGCATCTTGTCTTGATCCCGAAAATCTTACTTAACTCAAGCAGTCATGTTTATGTTGCACAACGTGATAAACCTAAATTAAATTGTGCGGCACATGCAAGAAACCCTCTTCATTAAAGCCGCACCGTTTCGGAGGAGTTTAGATTCCTGTGCAGACTCTGAAAACATGATTGTTTCTTCTCACAGTGTCCTGCGTTTCATATACAGTGGTGGAATGTCGCTACGCTTTAACCCCGGTGCTTTAGTGACAGGTTCAGTATGGAAGATGTGCACATGCTGTTGTACTTGACGTTAGCGAACTCAACTTCTAACCTGACGGTAGCTAATGTTGCACATACTGTACGTTGATGCTGTAGAGGAGCAGAAGAGAAGTACTGAAAAACTTGGGAGCGAGCATAAGGATATTCATGGAAAAACTGACCCAAGTCCTCTACATAGAAGTCAGTGTACAACTGTTGTCTTGGATGTAGACAACCAAGACAGTCGTAAGTAAGAAATCAGCCTTAGCTGTTGTGAGGTTAGAGCATCTGTCACTGTGTTCTTTCCTCTATCCCTAAGAAACAAAATGTCTCCAGAACAAGGTTTGCGGATGGATATTATACCCAAACTATCTCCTTCCGTCTCCTTTACGAATGTGCATATGTGCATTAGCTGCTGTGTTTTCCTTAGGTTTGGCGTATGACCAGGTTATAGGTATATTTACACTATGGAGATCCATCCCCTATTTTGGACCAGTGACTGACTTATGACATTTGTAGAACATAAACTTACACTTACTCAAGTAAAAGATCTGTGTACTTCTTCCATCGCTGTTCATGTGTATATTTCAGTGATATTACTGCAATAAAGATTCTCCATTAAAATATTTCAACAGTGCAGATTAGTCACAGTGCTTTTGTCTGCTCAGTTCTACTTCACAGCAGCGCAGACGTCCTTGAGCCTCCCGTAATCCTTTCTTTTTGTGGCTTTTTGAACAGCATGAATGAACGAAGAGCACCTTTTTTTAATGTTTCCTGTCTTTTATTCTTCCTCCTATAGAAACGTGAAGTAAGCCCTGCTCCTGTTGTTCCTTGTGCTTCTCTCTCTTTTCTCTCTGGAGATCAGTTCAGCTAAAAGCATCAGGAGACAAGTCAGTGTTACTGCTAATGCAATGCCAGTTCCGAGATAAAAGCAGAAAGCTCGGTGAACGCTCAATTATGCAAACACACACACACACACCTTTGACCTGCTAAAAGCTTCTTTGTTTTGATCCACTCCAGCTAAAGGAACTTATTTAGAATATCTTACCACACCAAACGCATCAGTGTTACCCTTATCATTTTGTATGTACGTGTGGTACTGAGTCAAACTATCCTGTCGTACTTTATACTCTGATCATATCACTTCTGTAATGCTACCGAAACACCAGTCAATATTTGTCTAGACAGAGAAGGGGTAGATTCATGTAATGGGAGAGGAAAACAAAAGCTGTGGTCGTATCATCTTGGTGTAACAAATACCAATCAGTAAAGCCAAGTCCAAACTAATTTGAAAACAGATTCGTTTGGGTTCAGTGTTCTGAAAAAAAGTGTGAGCATAGCATCACAGTGTAAGATTACACTGTATTTTAACGGTTCAGTGTGAAATCTTTAGTACCACCTAGTGGTGAAGTTGCATATCGCAACCAACTGAATACCCCTCACCTCGCCCTCCCCTACGGTGGCCGTGAACGTGAAAGGCCTTTATTAGAGTCAGGGTTTGGTTTATCACGTCTTGGACTTGGGTAGGATTTTCTGTGAAAATCATTACGCTTGCTCCTTCTTCAGTGACTCTCCTCTGCTTCTTTTCAGCTTGCTTAGAGATGACTAACATCAACCAATAAATGGCTCCCAGCACAAAACAGACACCTACACAAACGTCACGTAGGCACACACACAAATCTTACATATTATATCTTTCATTTTTTCCATCGTTGAAGACATCACACTGGTGGTCGTTTGGGTTAAATGTTCTGGAAAATTGGAAGCTTAACATCACAGTGCTCAGTGATTATTGGATTACTTTCTACGTGTACACTTTGTATGTTAACTTATCCTCTTGTGAGGTAATTCATACAGACAGAGAAGGGTATATAGTTTGCAGAAAGGCTTGTCAGGTGGGTCAAAAGAAGGAGGGATTGTGGGAGAACAGGAGTACTATGAAAGAGTGATAATGCTGAGCAGGAAGGTGATAAAGAGAGAGAGAAATGAAAGCGTCACCTCCTCCCTCCTGCTTTTGCCATCTGATGTGGAGACAGTGTTGCTAGGGGCAACCAGAGAAAGAGGAATATGGATAGACCGGCTGGTAAGAGACAAGGCAGCAGAGATCGTGCCTGGGAGAACGAAAAATGAGCCAAACGGCGTCAGCAAACGGGAGAGAGACCTGATACCTCTGCATCCTTTCCCTCACTTTTCTCTGCTTTAGTGAGCTCAGCTGATCAAAGCACAGCTGAAGCAAAACAGTCAAACGGAGGACACGACAGCCTGCCAGCATCAGCAGCAGCAGAGAGGCAGGCTGCTGCCCAATCATCAGCTGACATGCTCATGAGTTCGGCAGCCAATGAGCCGCTGGGAGGCTCCTCCCCAGCACAACCTGCTCAGACACAGAGGCAGCAGAGATAGAAGCCCTGGCTCAGATCTCTTATTAATGAATGGAGCAGTTCCCAGGCTGCATCACTGCACATCTCCGCACTCTCTGCTCGGCTGTGACACAGGAAGACTGGGAAAATAAACATTAACAGAGGCAGTACAGACGACAGCGATACATCAGGAATTAAACAGGACCAAAACTGGCAATGGCAATGAAGGGACGACAAACGGACACCCATCAGGACGACACCACCGAGGACATGGCTGTAGCTATTGAAAATCCCCAAGCACCGGATGCACCTTCTTCTTCATCATCATCATCTTCTTCTCCTCTTCCTCCACTACCACCTTCTACGTCTGCCTCTGCTCTCCTGGCGCTGGCCTCTCCCGCTACCAGACGATCCATTTCCATGGGGGACTTCCGGAGGGTAACAGGGGCTCTGCTAGCTACTTCTGAACCCCCGTCCACATCTGCCACAGCCCCCTCTTCCAAGCTCGTAACCCCCAGCTCCAGCATGGAGTTCGAGGCGGCCCGGCGGCGCCTCCTGGAGGTGGAGGAGCGTCAACGTGTCATCCAAGAGATGGAGCGGCGACTGGAGGAGCTCAGGGAGGTGTTTGTGCGCTCCGAGCAGGAGGTGGTGGTACACGGGGAGCTGGTGTCGAGGATATCCACTTCAGCCCAACAGGGGGAGCTGTATGTGGCGGAAAGTAGCCAGCGCCTGAAGAAAGGCCTGAGGTTTAAGAAACACCGACCCACCATCGTGTTCTCCTCCATGCTCGGACTCCGCACGTGCCTCCCGTGGCCTGTGAAGCTCAAATAGAACGGCAGATATTAGAAATGTGCTATGGAAGGATACTCTTCCATTCTTTAGCTATCATTTATTGACACAGCTGCTCTCTGGTTTCCACCTTTCTGCTCTTGTATCCTGAGGCTGGCCCTACAGGTCTTTAGAGTGCCTACAAAAAAAAAATTCACATATGCTAGTAAGGAGCTCAAACAGTACATCTTTGAGGAATTTCTCTGGCTAGCAAACTGGTCAAGCCAGTCAGTACCTGTCCAATGTGTCGGATGTCGTTATGTCTTCATTTTTTTTCCATAAATGCTTTGCTGCTTGCAATTTTTTGCGGCTTGGGACTTTGGTCGATTGTTTATCTGATATAAAATCCGTGCTGCATGGATGAGTCATTTTCAGGTGATGTGGGAAGAGAGGTTGAGACTCGTGCGTGAGGTAACGAGAGCTTTGCTATGTAATCTTATGCAGGAGTAAACAAAGAGCTAGGAAGATGAGGAAGAGAGAGGGGGTAAGAGGTAAGAAATGAGAAGAAGACAGAAGACAGACCGCCTCTCAAATCTGATTGAAAAAATCGAATTAAATGACTGAGAAGAAACGGCGAATCTGCAGTATGATGGGAATTGCTGCATTGTTATATAAAACTAAGGATTCGAAAGTGTGGAAGGGAAAAGGACAAAGCAGAATTCTGAAAAAAAAAAAAAGACGATGCACAGAAGGGGAGTTTAGAAACGTGCCTTGGCCTCTTCGTAACCACTCGTCCACATACAACAACCTCTGTTTTCGGCAGCATAATAAACAAGCAAAAGGAGAGAGGAGAGGGGAGTTCATACTGGGACAATTACACCTGTGGCCTCTTTTCATCCAGTCACCTAGCAACCACTCATCTCCCAATCCTCGATCCGCTTCCACAAACCTACAGACGAAGAGCACTCCTAGAGAGCTGTAGCCCCCTGAGGGATTTAGGATTGAATATTTCTGCTGCTTTTTATTGAAAATATAACGTATGATAACTGGCTCTGTAGTTGCAGATATAGATGCTTGTGATTGACCCTGCCTTTTGATTTGATCACTACGGGCTGCACTTAGGTTAAGCCATGCATGCATCGGCGAGGAAAAGTTAAAGGGAAGGCCTCATCGTTTCCTGGTTGCGTCTTGGCGTTGGTACACACTGCACGTGTCAACAGCATTGGCAAGAGATGACGCCACTATAACGTGTAATAGTCAGAATAACAGCGTTGTTGATTTTACGTACGGAAGCCTACTTCTGCCGCTGTGATGACAAAAATATCCGTTGAGTCAAAATAATCATTATCTCATAATTGCTCATCAGGTACCTCATTATTTTGAGGTCCTAAGACAGAATCTTGAGGTACTGTCTCATTATTTTGATTCACAGGATCTTTTTTCTCAACACAGTGGCAGAAATGGGCCTCCACAATCATGTCATTGTATTCGGTTTTTTAAGATAAACTGCCAAAGCTGTTTTCATTCAGGGATTGTTTGCTGAAGCCAGTACCAGCATCAACTTGATCGCATCTTTGTCACTATGTCAATGATTGTATTCGCTTCCTAGATCGATCAGTGATAACGTTGTCATCCTTCATGTGCACAGTGTGTCCTGTATGCAGTAGCTGACCTGATTTCCATATATAGATCACGCTAATTTTTGGCCTAATTCTACTCCCCCTTTTCATTTCTCTTTGGATTATTAGTGACTCTGCTTTCTCTCTTGTATTCATCTACTCCACCAATCCCTTGCTTGGGCTGTTTTCTGTGTGTGTGTACACAAAGCATAGCCAGTACACAGGGGATATCTCTATTTTTGGCATTCGAAGGTTATGGCAGGGAGACGGGCATGCAGTCAGCGTTTAGCATGTAGGCTATAGCGATGTATGAATGCATGTCAGGTTCCATCTTTGTGTGCTACTTTCCCAAAAATGAAAGGGGATTTCTTGAAGTGTAGAATCCCTGATGGTGCTTTGTTCGCTCTTGTATCACGAATGAGTTCACTGGAGAACAAAAGAGCAGGGCTGTCCATTAGAGAGGCGCACGCTTTTGCCTGTAAAAATGCTCCGATATTCCATAAAGTCATCGCTTAGATATTTGCTCCACGGTTGGAAAGTTAAACGCAACTGGGGCACTTTACTGCATCGTTTAAGACGAATTACAAATGTATCCGCCTCTTTGTCTCTGTCAAGTCAAGGCCGGCAGAAAAAAAAAACCCATCGCTGAATTTGCTCTGAGAGCCGGCTGCTTGCATCGGGACTGCAGGCAAAACATGCGGTGTGCGGCGAATAAGATGGGAAGGATTAAAAACTTCATAGCGCAAGTTGACGCAAATCACATAGAATGAGGCCCCAGGTGAGCGATGGGTTATCTTCAAAATTTCCAAAAAGGGCTTCAACGATCAGATCAGTTTGTCTGAGTTCACTGGGAGCAAAAACACAGCTCGAGTGTTACTGACATTATCAGCTTTTAGATATGTGATAGCCATGATGACCTCTTCATTGAATGTTGACTATATGAGCATTCCAGACGACTACAGCTTGCCGTGTTTGTGCATACCAAACAATATTCAGCTACGACAGTAGGCAGCAGGATGCTTGTACAGAATAAAACGGTCTTATAGGCCTTAAACATGTATCCACGGTCCTATGTACAGTATATAGCTGCATATACTGTTGACTTATCTAATGCTTCTCATATGCCTTATGCAGTGTTTGTGCATTGGCAGTGATAATATAACGATGATACGTGAGGTGAAGGTGATGGTAAACCGGTGAACTCATAACCATCGCAAACCTCATCCAGAACTATCATTACCTGGGCAGAAAAAAAAAACAAAAATACACTGTACCGTTTGTGTTTTTCTATGAATGAATAAGAAGACTACGTTTCCCAAAGATCTCTGGGCCCACTTGCAGAATGAATGTAATGTTAATTGTCACTTAAGTGTTTCTGTTTTTCCTTTGCACTGAATGTACAGTATAATCACGTCGTTTGAACCTGTTGTTGGCAGTGAACACTCTGTTCATTTTAAGGACCACGGGACATTTAAAATTTAAGGTCACACGGTCTTTTCATTTGAGGAAGTTCAACCTTCACATCCAACAAATGGTTGGAGTATGACAGAGTATTAGGGCCACACTGAAGGGGAAAATAAATCTGATATTTCTGGAATGAAGTCATAATTTTATCTTTGTGACATTTCTTAATAGAAATTAAGAAAGCATGTAGCGTCGAATAATGTAACACAACAGCCTGCGGAATCAGGAATGAATACAATATTTATCAAATACAAACAGCGGCTGCTGGGCTCAGACTGCTACGTTTGGTTCAGCTGTTCATTTTCACAGCTCTTGTAATATTAAACCTAAAAAAACACCTAACGTAGACACTAAAAGTAACAACGTGACATTGTGAATTCTCTCAAAACATTCACTTTATTCTCGTGATATTATGACTTTTTGAGTGTTACGAATATGTTCTGGTAACAATGTGACTTTTTTCTCAAAGTGTTACGTCTTTATTCTTGTAATATTGTGGCTTTTTTCTCAGACTTTTATGACGTTATTCTCGTAAATAATATGGCTTTTCCTCCTGGAATATTAGAGTTCTTTCCCTTTTTTTAATCCCTAATACTCTTAATGGAGGAATGGGCACCGCAACAAAATAAAACACCCACTTCCAACTCGAGCAGCCCTTTACTCGCACAAACGTCCAACGACAGGTCCAAATCACCTTTTGAATTGTTGATTATCCTTCGAATGTTTTCATATTTTGTGTTAATGTGTGCTATGTTACTTATAGATATTTCGGTGGAATAAGCACAGGACTTTTATTTTTCCTTCAATCAGGTGTTTATTATCTTTATTCGCTGGCTGATGATGCTTTTTGGAGACTGAGAGCTGTATATTCTACTTTAGTATGAATGTAAGGTTTATCCCATGTATGACTTTAACTGTTTGCCAAGCGCAGGTTTGGAGACAATTTGCTTTCGATTCCAAATGTGAAATAAAACAGGAATATGCATAATTGCAGAGCCTGAATCACACAATTTATGATTATTAAGACTTCCTTCAAAGGGAAGAAGACTGATGAACTGGAAGTCGTTTGTCCTCAAACCTCTTTTCATTGTGCTAGTGCCGCTTGAGAAGGCTTTTTTCTTTCTGCTGCGCAGCGAAAGAATGAATGTTCCGCTGTGTTTTCTGCTTATATTTGCTACCACGTGTGTAATTCTCTCGACACTCTCACTTACTTGAGCACAGAGCTACAATGTACAATGTAAAAATTGAAAGTTAGTTCATTTGAAGCGTTATTAGATTTTGTAAGATAGGCTGAATTATTAGAATAAATGGACTAAATGACTCAAGTGTTGCAGAGGTTTTGTTCTTACCGACACATTTAGGCCAAAGTGTCTCTTTAAGTCACACCGGACCACATCGCAGCGTCTTGCATCTTCATCACAGTGTGTGTTTGTGTGTGTGTGTGTGTGTTTGTGTGTGTGTGTGTGTGTGTGTGTTTGTGTGTGTGTGTGTGTGTGTGTTTGTGTGTGTGTGTGGGGGGGGTGTTAGGGTCACCTTGAAGCAGCTCACAGCAGCGTAGTGCCCCATCAGCAGAACACTGCTCTCTGACGCAAGAAAAACCTGCAAACCAGAGGAACAGACTGTAAAAAAGAAGCTACATCAGGTACACGCATTTATCAAACCTTTCTTTTTTTTTTTGTGTCCATTCCTGGTTGATGATTTGGTTACATGGAAGTTGGATAACCGTGCGTTCAGATGGAAAGTGCAGAATTACTGGAAACGGATCCTATTTCCAAGCGCTACTTATTGAAAGACAGGATTTGTGAAGTTGCATTAAGCTGATGTTTTTGCTGTTGCTCACTTCATGAAAGGCATTATCCACGTAGAATGGTTTTCGCCAGACAGATGTGAGTATCTAGGGCATTAGAAAGTTACAGCATCCTCTCTTATATTTTATTTGAGAGATTACAGACCCACATGCAGACAAACACGTATACAAAAAATGCTAATAATGGAGCCAGACCACACTTCCTTTTCACTTGGGAACCACAAATCCAGAGATTAGCAAAGGCTTTACTCTGCATTTTAAGGATTATCCTATGCGGTGTATACATTACATTAAATTATAGCTGTATAGTGTCTGGATCCATTAGTGAATAAATACATTTGCTATGTTTTTTAACCAACGTTTTACTGGGAATTCTTGTTGTATAAGTTGCATTAGTGACGGGCAGACGGGCGGATGGATCGATGCGTGGGTGCCACTCAGCCAGCAGAGGAGAAAAGGACGTAACATCACTTATCCTGGCGGTTAGTGAGGTGGCCAGTTACATAAGTGACAGGTTGGAGTTTCATCATCCTGTCTGCAGGACGGACGGTCAAGGCTAAACATCCGGATAAGAGACAAAATGAGGTTGGAAGGATTGACAGGGAAAACTGCCAGAAGAGATAGATGGGAAGGTACTTTTATCAGGGACATATAAATTAGGTCAGGAGGATGCGGTTTTGAGGATGGAAACATGCAAATGTGACAAGTCAAATGGAAAAACACGGTTGATTTTTAGCCTTTCTTTCCCCCAGTTTCTCTTTTGGAATTGAGCAATGTCCGTCCACAACCGTAAACTCAGAAACTACAGCACATTTCAACTTGAAAATTGAACACAAAGTAGGTCTGTCTCGTATCTCTGTCCTCCTAGAAGATGGTCTGGATCCGGATCCAGATTCTTTAATTTTTTTTAAAGGATTCTTCACCACTGAGAGAAATGAAGACAGTTATTTCACACACACAGGCTTCATAACAATATCTATCGACGTGATCTTTTTCTTGCTAATCTGGAAGACGATCCAGAACTGAGAGCATATTTTCATTTCATTTCTAAATCCAGTGTATTTGAAGGTCGTTCCTGACCGTAGTTCTGAACGTCGTAACTTCAGATTTGGTTTTCAGGCTCATTATTCATTCATCCTTTTTCACATCAGACCTGTTCATACTCAGTCTGATAATAGAACTGACAGCATCGACTCTAAAAGCAAACCCACTGCCACCCCGAGGAACTTTGAAACAACTGATGACAGAAACACGTATTTTAAGGGTCAAGGAAGTGATTTATGTCATATGTGCAACCTCCGACTGTCTACTTTGCAAATGTTATGACTTCTTTCTTTTACTAAAGATCACAACTTAGAGATGCAATGTGAAGAAATGTAATAATTGACGTTTTACGTCATGTGAGAACGCGTCATAACGTACTTTAGAAAAAGGAGCTACGACATCTCGCTTGCCTTCATCCACGATCGCATCCTTGTTTCTGGGAAAAATCCAAAAATGTGACCTCTCTGCTTTCTAATTCATCACCTTTCAGGGAGTCTTTTTGCGATATGTTTGTTGCATGTGTTGAAATGAATGAAAATGCGGTTTATCGCTCAGAGCACCACAATCGAAGAATGTCCCACAAATATATTACGCAACAAAAAAGGTCACAATCATCTACCTGTGATATCAAACACCAGTGTATACGTATAGTTAGTAATAACGGCATTTTAGTGTGATCCGGATTTTAAAACTTCAAATTCATTGCCATCCCAAAGCGAGAGCATTCGATGATATGTGTTTTTCAAAACAGTGTAAAGGGAAGCAATGACCACTGCGCCCAGTGTTTGATTCTGTGCCTCTAACACATTACTCAGAAGTGCTTTCATATGTCCCCACACCAGCTAAATAATTCAAGCAATATGTGCGAGAACTAGACATAAAGAAAGACAAAGGTCTGTATTAGTTGTCTGGCTTCGAGCCACTTACAACACCCACCCTTCTCACGCTGGATACAAAAACACATCAGCTAGAATCTATGAAAGGCTGCAGGGTGTTTTATTTGACATGTTTAATATGTACATTACAAATCGACTCATCCTGAAAGGAACTCATTTTCTTGGTTTAACGTTTCACAGAGTAGCCACCCACTTACAATCCACAATCCTCTGACAACGTGCCTGGCTCTGATCGCCTTTTCATCAACACTGTAAAACGAAACAATCTCAGCACAAACGGGGACAAGTAAACACACTCCTCTTCAATATGTTTAAATTCAGGAATGATTAAAAAGAGAACACCTGCCGCCTGGATTGTCTCAGACACGTCGGTGTTTGTTTTCCAGACAGAATCCTTTTTATCAGCGCTGATGTGTTCTCATCTCTTTTCCGAAGAGAGAGCACATCAAATTGGCAACACAGTAACACTCTCTGTAATAATACAATGTTTTATAATGTTGGACAGATATATATAAATATATACAGTGGACATTTTGAGATCAGTATGTACAGGATCTTGTGTGTTTGCTGTGACATGTGTTACATGACGGTAACGCCTTTCCTTTCTTCCCTGTAGGTTCATAAATCCCGCAGGCAGCTCTGTGTACTTGTGTGTATAGCTGGCGTGATGCACACGTGCCCACAGTAAGTGTGTGTTCACAGAACAAATTACTGCATCAGGGAGCCGTTACCCACAAGCCCTCTTTGAGTGCCATTTCCTGGTAGAACAGAGGGTCTTTTTCTTTTTTTTTTTTCCCTTCCCGCACACGGTCATTATTCCAGGTTTCTCCAGAGACAGAAGCCCGGAGCCATAGGAAACTGGATCCTCCGCTCTCTCTGTGCAGCCATTGAGCTGTGCCCACATTCAACATGGCTGATCTAAAGGCTCAGATCTCGCCACAGGCTGCTCAGACGCCTGCCGTTCGGTTGGAGACAGACTGGTAGGCACTGAGCCACTAAGGACCAGACAGTTTCTGTTTGGAACAAGACTCATGTACCTCCCTATGCAGCAGCTGCCTACGTACACGTCTGCAGAGAAGATTATAGGTAACACTGTACTACAGCTATATTAATTAACATTAGTTAATGCAAGAATAAGATTAACTGACGTTTTAATGTGTTCATGTTAACTAAGGTATTCATTTATTTATGTTAAGAAACAGCTAATTAATGTAATAATAATAATAATAATGGTAACTTAACTAATGGATTTATCAATAGCTTACATGTTAAGGTACTAAGTTAATTAAGTTCACATCTGAAGCCATTTCATTGCCCTGCGTGCTGAAGATGAGCAGCGTATTGTTTTTGACTCACCACACACATTAATCTTCATGAAACCCGGTGCATATATTGACTGAGTGAACATCTGGAGACCTGTAGTTTCTCCTGCGTCTATCATAAGAGATAAGCATGGACAAAAAGCCCCCGTTAAGTAAAGCTACACTGTTAATACAAACACCACTTCCCGCAACGCTTCCTAATTAGAGGACCTCTAGTGTTTCATTTGACAGAATGCCTTCATTTCTTAACAAGGCTTTTATTGTGAAAGAGGAAAACGCATGCTGTCACTTTGTCAAATACACCAAAACTCCATCTATCATTCGCTGAATAATGAATAGAAATGCAGGTTTTAATCACTTTTAAGTCTTTTTAAGTGATCTACATGACTTTTTTTCAGCATTGGGCGTGAATTTCAGGCGATTTGAGCCTCTGACTCATTGTCACTGTGGACTTCGATGAATGAACCAATGAACGTGCATCGTTCCGTCACATTATGTCTCTACCTGTCACACAGGTCAGCTGCGTTTGTATCGGGTTCGTCTGTTAAAACAACGCGGGACTAGATGATGAGATGAGGTGGGTTCGCATCCCCTCCAAGATGCATTTTTTCAGAAATGTTTGTTTTAATTAATGGTTATTTAAAAGGTAATAATTGTAATCTCTATTGATTAATGCATAACTTAATACCTTAGTTAACATGAACAGCTTTAGTAGATGATTACTTCACACATTAGTTGACTGTTAGTTAATGTTTATTACTGCATTAACTAACGCTCCTTGTTGTAACGTGTTACCAGGTTTGTTCTTAATTAGTTTAAAGTGCTTTAAAGTGTTTTGCCCTGCGGCTAGGTTTTGATTCAAAGCACAGATCCTAGATCAGTGTAGACAACTTTAAGAGCTGCAAAACAGTTTGTCATTTAAGTTTAAATGTACATTAGAAGTTCTATGTTAAAAACAAATGCGTTCGTACCTATGAATAGTGGTTCATGGTTAAAAAAAACTCACACAGACACACACACAACTGGAAGATCACGTTGAAGTTAGACCAACAGGGGAAATACTGTCCTTGGATTGAGAAGCGGCGAAAGCTTTCAGTTCCCCTCTTGATTTCCAGGAGTAAATGTTTGTGCTACAAAGTCTTAAAAGTGCAATTTATCCCCATGTATCCTGTTGTAATGTTCAGTTTGAAATTTTGTAGTTTAAGTAGATCCAAGTTAGATTCAGGAGAATTTCACTGTCCTCTCCTGTAGATATAGTCCACTGTGTGATAAGGATGAGGGTCCTGTAAGCATTTCATGCCTCTTCTAGTTCCTTTAGTATGTGATCATACAGTACTTTTATATGTCCATCTTTAGTCTGTCAGTTTGTGTACGTAGTTGACAGGAAAAGTCCCGCTCCTGGACGAGTCTCCTTCTATGTGACCGACCTGTCAGAATGAAAAAAATAATACCGAAATTAAAATGTGAGCACGTGTAAAGCGCGAGTCACAAAAAAATAAAAAATCTTTCTCATTTCTACCCAGAGAAAAAAAATGACATGGTATGAAATGAAATAAAGGAGTTGTAGTTACACTTACCCACCAGTGGGTGTCATTAGTGGCTGTGACCACAATGATCTCATCTTTGAAAAAGGCAAGCTGTTCAGCACTGACAGCTCTGCAGTCCACCAAGGCCTTGACACGCTTGTGATGGGGTCTGCTGCCAGAAACCTGGAGGAGACATACATAGGTGTCACGTATTTCTCAGTGAGCCACCAGTAAATGTATATTGACTGTGAAATCTCACAGGCGTTTTTGGATTTTCCAGAGAAAAGAAAATATGATGGTGGTGGTTCAGTATTTTTAGGCTGAACGGTGATGAAAGATACACATGTTGGTATTTTCTGCTAAGTTGGGTAGATTTAAGCATTGATGTTGCCAGGCTAGCGAGTGTATTTAAGTCAGTTTATAGTGATTCTTCTGAGTCTGTCAGCACTAAAAAGTTTTTGTTTAGTCCACGTTAACCAGCAGGACTCTGCGTAACATGTTTTTTTTCCTGCCTCCTGAGTAAATGAAGGACGCTAGATGTTAAATGAATCCAGGCTGAACAGAATGAGGTGTCTGTGTGATTGTACCATGGCGTTCCTCCGCGGTCGTGGGGCAGAGGTCACCGCAGGTGAGGATGAAGAGGCTGGAGGCGGAGCCGGGCTGAGGCCGGGACTGTTTCCCACTAAGCTGCAGTACAGCTCCTCCTGGCTGCCCACACAGCTGGGAGACAGCACGCCACACTTCCCCTGGTTGCCTCCTCCGCTGCTGGTCCGACGGTACGATGTGGTCTTCTCTGAGCTGGAAAAGGACACAGATGTCACAAATACTGACTCCTACCATATGGGCGGCATTGAACCAACAAGGATTCTTGTCCAAACTAGCTTAAAATTATGAAATGTTCAATTTAAATCTCTCTATAAGCCTCAGTTTAGTTTTTACTCTACCTTTTTGATATGGTTTAAGGTAGGTCTTAAGGATAGTTTTAGGGAATATCAGCATTTTCATTTTTAGACAGTGTTTACTGTATCCTGACAAGGCCGCCTCACCTTACAGGTCCTATGTGGTTCTGGGAGGATGCTAGTGTTTGAGACCCAGAACTAGCACCAGGTTGGCTGTCCCAGGTTTGTTTCTGTCCCCGGAGCAGACCTCCCTGCCCATGGGGGGACCTAGGTGGTCTCCCTCCTTGGCTTTGGCTGTCAATATTTGGAGAGGGAGGGCTGTGTCTCGGCTGCGTCTGTGGACTGGAGGAGTGGGAGGCCGGGTTCGAGCAGCGTCGTGGAAGAGGGTTGACCTCCTGTGTGGTGACGGAGATCTGAGGATCTGAGCGGCCTGGACAGGGGAATAAGTGCTCAGTAAGTGTTTATTCAGAGACAAGTGTGGAATCAACCAAGAGCTTCAAGGAAATTTTAAGTCTTTTTCTTCTCTTGGGTGTGGTTTTTCTACCAAACCCTTTCATACAGTTTCTGCATTTCTTTTGTGTGAAATGAATACATTAAAATAAATATTATACATGAACCATACATGAAACTATGTTATCTTTTTTGAAAAATTCACAAAGTAATCATTACAATGTTTGAGTGTAATTAGTTACATGTAACTATGCGATTAAATGACAAAATAAATGCAACTGTAATCTAATCTAATTTGTGATTACAAAGGGGTTACGTCAGAATATATTCTTCTCAACAAAATGTTTGTATGTAGAATATAACAGCCGACCAAGCCGAGGTGGGGCCATGTCATCGGACAAGGATGCCTTTCACTGCTGAAAATTCAACAATATTTCCCTCCTGAAATAAGAAACGCGCTCTAACGTCACTGCGCAGTGTCGGTTTAAATTGCCAGAGCCACCTCCATTGACCGAGGAAGAGACATTTCATCCAAGACTGGATTAAAACCAAAGAATTTCTTTGCACAGTCTGTAAACCAGGCAGAGTTAAACCCACTAACTACAGGAATGCTGTTGAAGATATGCAACAACAACTGAGTCTGTTGCTTTCATTAAAATGAAATAATTCAAATAATACGGTTATGTGGCATAAAGAGAATTGAAGGATACATTTAAAAGTAGCACAAAACTTACTGAAACTACTCTCAACTAATGACCTTTATATTACGGTAATTCCTAAAATAATTCATCTATTTTTCTGAGAAGTAACTAATTTTCAGTAACGAGCTCAGCACTGTCTGTTTCTACCTCACATTAGCTTACCTCTCTGGATGGATTTTGCTGGCAGTGGTGGTGGTGGCATTGATGCTCCAGAGGGGGCGCTGTTGGCTGGAGGATTTCTATAGAGAAAGTCCAGGTTCTCGTAGGTTTGACAAGGCCTGCTGGCAATGGCACCATTTGCCACGCTCCAGCGGGCGAAGGAACCTCCCCCATTTGAAGGAACAGGAGAGCGACGGGCTTTGGGTAACGGGCTCACCTGGAAGAGAGCAGCAGAGAGTCGATTTGTAGACCTTCCTCTCAGCTTTCTTTGTTTAACTTTCCCACATTGAAAGATCAGACTGGAGTGGAAAATCCCTGCAACGTACATCAAAGTTTTCTAAAGGCGTTTTGGCAGAGAGAGACAGTCTGTGTGTGTTGTTTACCCTCTCATCCAGGTCGTCCTCGCTGTCATAGAACTCCTGAGACTGCGTTTCCCACATGAACTCCACATGGATCTGAGAGTTAAACTTCCCACTCTGGGCTAGCTCCAGCTAGAACACACAAACACAAACAGACAGTGTACTCTTTATCCAAATATGACGCTTAACAGTGTACCTGATCAACATAAACTATCTATCTATCTATCTATCTATCTATCTATCTATCTATCTATCTATCTATCTATCTATCTATCTATCTAT
>JAPQRN010000016.1:16663888-16710148 GCA_037367275.1 Coranthus polyacanthus | reverse complement strand
TTAAAGATTGTTTTTAGCTCTTGCGCCTCTGAATTAATTATTGTACTTTTTGTACGTCGGGATAAGAGGAACAGGAAACACTTAATATAATGTTACAATAGGTCTATATTGCCGAGGGTCGACTGATACTCGCCCCAGTGATTTGAAGAACTCTATCGTGATAAACTAACCAAAAAGTGTAGCCATGCATAAAGGGTTAAAAGCAATAAACTCACATGTCACTTTGTGGCAGTGGTTTGACAGAATCGTTTGGAAGACCCGCCTCCATGATGTCATTGAATCTGGTGTTTCCAATGCTGACTGCCAGCTGTGATGAGACACATATGCAACCACAAAGATGGGACATAAAGGCATTGAAATGAAAGGAGAACCCTGACAATACAAAAGACCAAACCGAAACAGACTGTTTTTAGCCGGAATGTGTGATTGTACGTACCAGAAGCTCAGAGGTGCTCAGGAGGTCCAAAGTAAGCGACTGGATCCTGGAGTAGTGCACGCCCAGCTCTCTGTGGATCCCAGAGCACTCGATGCAGGTCAGGATGCCCAGGTTGGTGGACAGCCATGTTGGATCTGAGAAACACAAAGCAGCAAAAAGGCAAAGACTGTCAAACAATATATTACGTAAAACAACAAACGCATGTCTGAAACAAATTATGTATTTTTCGGGTCATTAATTAGTGAGGAAAACAAAACCGATAAACTGTAATGAATGAAATAATATAAGAATGAAATAGTCGGAAACCGATATAATTTAAGCACACGAGTCGACAAAATTTAAAACACAGACCTAGTTGTTTTTAGATATTTTAATGCAGAAATGCTCCATACTATACTAATACTAATGAAAAAATGTATTCAAATTCCTTTTGTTTAAGCTCTTAAGTTATAGTTCTACATTCAATTCTGTGTTGACTGCCCCTCATCCGTCGTCTAACCTGGGGCTCCGCAGTCGGCACAGGCCTCGTTGCCAGGCATGTGTCGAAGCTCAGCGATGATGGCTCGGGATAATTCCTGGAGGCCGCTGTCCTGGAGGTGCAGCTGGTCTCCTCCCAGCGCTGTATTCAGAGCCTCCTCCTTACTGTTCTGTAGCACGGACACCCAGCTGAAGTAGATACATACACATTTACCACAGTTAGGGGAAAAAGTTGTTTTTCCAGTTTCCACATTTGAAACGGCTAACTTGGAGGGGGAATCCAGAGGGCTGTGGTAGCAAGGGAAACCATAGAATCAATCACTTCGGCCTTTTCCCACCGAGGATCAAAAGTAGTCCACCATGTGTTTTGCATGTGTTTTCTGCCCTGCTGTCTAGTCATAAGTCACTTTCACTTTCTCAGCTTCATGACTTCTCCATCATCCAGACTCATACTGAACCTCACGTCTGTCATTTCTCGAGCCATTTCAGAACAATTTTTCTCCCCCTTAAAAACCACGTCCCCCTTTTTTTTCTCTCCTGAAGTCACACTCGCACATAAACATCAAAGAATCTGCCTGGAAGCCCGCACACATAGAAAGGGCAGGGGACAGAAAAAACCCTACATGCAAACCCCCTGCATCCCCACATCACAGCTCCCTCGCCTGCTGTCTGTGGTTAAAGAAAAGTCCCACCCAACAGCAGCTGGCCCAGGGGGCTCCTTGGAGGACAGATTTTCTTGCTGCAGCCTTTAGTTTCTCTCCCTTTTTGTCCTAAGTCAGCTCTGCTCGTTTCTTACTGCAAACGTCATCAGCATTTAACTGAACAATCTCCATCTGTGTCCTTACTCTGCACAAACTCCTCCCCTCTGGTGCATCTTTCTCTCTTATTTCTAAGACAACGCAGCTGAATTTCATGTGCCGACTTGCTTCCACGATTAAATAATACAAGAATAAGGAAGTGCAGAGAGGCCATGTGCAGCCTTGTTGCAGTGTCAATGCTTACATTATACATTCCTGCTCGTCTTCTGCCTGGAAATGATATGTACGATTATCTGTGGAAAAAGGACAAATGATAGACAGGGTTTGAAAGCAGAAACAAGAATCAAGAAGCAAAAAGTCACCTCTGTTTCAAGAAAACAGTCATGTAAAAGATTTCCAATTCACTTTTAATCAGAAATAGTTTAAATGATTTTCTCAGCATCTTCATTGCGTGTTAGCATTTTGTAGTTTAGCAGTCGTTCAGCACCTTTACCTTTACCTTTAGCACCTTACTCTCGGACAAAAGGTGGTAGATAACTAAAGTTTGAGTTGAGCTGATTGTGTTCCCAGTTTAGATCAATCTTAATCTCCAGAGTTAAGACAAATTTTGTCTGATCTAAAATTCTATATGGGTGGTAAATAAGTTTCCATACAGCTGCACTAAAGATGACTCTTGGGAGTCTTTAATGATGATATGTTGAGGTGTGTAAAGTGCAAGGGTCAAAAATAAGGCATGAACCTACGTGTGACCAGGTCAAAGGTCCTTCTGTCCTCTGGGTTCGGACGCACTTGACAGGTCAGCAGGTTCAACTTGGCTGGTGGTCGATTGATCTGAAGAAAAAGACACGTTTGTGTCAGTACACAGAGGTGAATTTCATCTCAGGTGTTGCTTTATGGCAGCTTAGATTTTAAAACAGTGCGTGTCTTATGGACTGTTGTTACTTATTAGTCCTCACCGTACTGTGGGAAATGGTCAAGCAGCCAAATTTGACTCCACACTTCCTTTTCTGCCACACCTTCCTGATCCTACAGGATGACACGCCAACGAAGGAGACACGCACAATTTGAGGAAAAAAAAACAAAAAAACACCAAACATATTTCACCTATTACAATAACAACACCGATTATTTATATGCTGCTAAGTTGAAAACAATGTTAACCTGTCTCGGATTGAGTAATATTATCTACACCATGCTCGCCCGCTGCACAGTGTTTTGCTCCCGATGTCATTATCTTGATTGAATCAGGTAAAATAGCTGAGAACGTGTTCTGTTTTGTGTCAGCAGCATGAGAAGAGTTTAGCCTCCGGTCTCCAGTTCGCCCTACTGAACCACAACTCCTCTCCATATCACACTGTAATCTAGCTGTGTGTGTCTGTGTGTCTGTGTGTGTGTGTGACGCAAAAGTTGGATGTGCTCAGTGAGCCACTCTGTCTACACCAGCTGGTCTTCATTATTGTGAGATGAAGATTCAAGCGGGGGCCCCTCCCGTGGAACTTATTTGCAAAGTTTGACTTCACCCTTTCTTTGTTCAGCCTGTTCTCAGTGCTTCTCCACGCTTTTTTTTTTTTCTTCAAGATACTTGCCTGCCATACACCTTAGTTAAGAAGTAGAGAAATAATCACATCATAACACGTAATGAGAAATGACTAGAATTACATTCATGTATGTCCAGACTCGTACAGTAAATGCAGTAAACAGTTAAGAATGAATTAAAATTAAGTGTATTTTTCATGGAGATGTCTTCATTTAGAGACTATGTTTACAGAGGAGCATGGTGTTGAATAAGTGTCTTTGCGCAACCTTATGATGTCACAATTAAGTTGACCTTTGACCTTTCGCATAGAAAATGTCGTCGCTTCATATTATCCTGCTACACATTTGTATGAAATGGTCGTTTTTATAATTGTTGTATGAATTCTTGAAGCGACATGAACCGTCGGCTACCACTATATTATCAGTTCATTCCTGAGACCAAGTGAACATTTGAGCTGGATGTTATTTGTAGTTTGTCGAAAAATGAATAACCTATAATTATGTTAAACCCTCAAATTCTGCAAAAACAAAACTTCCTTTAGTCAATGAGCTAGCACTAGCAGCGGGTCAAAATATGAATGCAGGGATATATTGTATTACGCGATACTGTATCATTTCTAACAGTATGGGAGACTCAAAGTGATGTTTTCACTCACCCATCACTCTTCTTGAGCAGGAAACCAGATTTCTCGGTGCCGTACTTCTTGTTGCCCTGCGGTTGGTGGATGCTGTACCCGTTGCCAGAGTTCTTTCTGTTTAGGTACTCCTGAGATACAACGGTAGGCCAACTTCAGATACGTTTTATATATGTCAGGTTTACAGTGTTGCATTATAATGCTGCAGGGGTACCTCTTTTCCCTCCACTTGCAGAAGCAATCTGAGAGAGTCCCGCAACTGAGTGAGTTGTTTCACCTCCTCGTCCTGGTCAAGACGAACCTGTAACACGCGCACACGCCACAAAGCCAGTTTATTAAGATGCAGCAATAAAGAAAACACAATAGAACCAGACAGCATGTTTTTTAAACTCCGATATTCATTAGATCATTTGCAATGTCTCTGATCTTGTTCCCAGAATTGGGTGTGGAATCACAATACATCAGAGCTGTGTGTAATGGCCTAAATAATGCACAACAGAGCTCAGAACTGGGGTGTGTACTCCTTGGAGCGTATGCTTTTGTGTGAAAGCAGCAGAGTGACCAGTCTTATGTGCTGCATTGGTCATTTTCACTGAAATATTTCACCGTTTTGTCTTAGTGATCACAACACAGAGTTTGTCTGATTTTCCTTGTTGATGCTGAGGTCTGGCATGTCTGAGCGAGTACCACTCTGCCCATGCAGAACCAGAAAAACCTCTAACGTTCCCTGTATTACAGTTAACAGCCTGTTTCCAGTGCTCTATCCAGCAGGAGAGAAGGCAACGTCTGTGCAAAGTGGAAACCAGTCAGAGTGGTTGGAGATATAGGTATGCACACAGGAAAAACATGAAAATGAGGGATGCTTGCAGTTTCATCTTTGGAAAAAAAGGGAGGGGGGGGTTATTTCTGGGAATAGACTCCCAATAACAGACTCTGCCTGTGGGTTTAACTGGAGGAAGTTTCAGAAGGGGAGAGAGAGGCTGAGGGTTTGGCTGTTGTGGAATAATAACAGTGAAATAGTGCTAAAGAAGTTATTGAAATGACATGAGCTTTACTATAAGTTCCTTTTTGGACACAGTTTTTGTTATAACTGAGCAACAAAGGTGGGATGAATGAAGTATATAAGTAATATTTTGTTACTGTATTCTGTTTTCAGGTATTTGTTCTTTACTTGTATTTATTTTTTTGACATTGCGCTTGACCTCTATATAAGTTTATATCTCCCAATTGGCAGAACAGATTCACTCGAAAATTGGTCCACGCGATCTACGGTCCTGGCTCAGTCGATGTATGAAGTTTTGTAATAATTGATTCATCAAAATTTCTACACATTCAAAGCTTAAAAATGAAAAAGTTATGGCCAAACGTTTCATTAAATTTCACCAAAATATTTGACAACACACATGAAACCTGATGTGTGATTTTTCATGTCATTACCAATATTTTGACCTTTGTGTTTAGTTTGAACACATGTGATGCCATGAGCTCAAATTTAGACAGATTCTCTGGAAATATAAAAGAATCCCCAGCTGACAAAGTCCAACTCGCAAACGGTACAACAATCATGGATGTGGTATGTTTTCAGATACAGCCTAAATCTAAAGTCCAGATTTAACCCAAATAACGCTGACCATATTATTTATACCATTTGTCAAAAGTTCCTGGGCCTTGAGTATTTTTTGTGTGTCTAAACATGCTGTGAATCACACCTCCCCAAATAGGTCAGCGAGAAGGTGTTTGTCTCTTGTCCAAGTGTCCAGGGTTCAAACCCAACTGGGCTCTGTGAATGATCGGCCTCGTCCTGGACGCATGAAGACTGGTTTGGATATTAGATGAGGAAGAGACAGTGTCGCGTTTCCATTGCCTCTCAGTGTACAAACAGCCAGTAGAAAAGTCCTTCAAAGGTCTACTTTTTAACTTTTGCACTTTGAGTACATTTCAGTGCGTGTTCTGTTGCATCGCTGCTGAGTAGCAGGCGTCAAATGATGAGTGTGTATAATGGGAGGATTTGGGGAGTCATAATAAGAATACATGTTTTGTGATAACATCAGACTTATGACTTACATTTACCCCTATAAACACAGACTGCATTATGCAGGTGGGCAGTAAACCTAGCAGCGATTCCAGTGTGTTTACCGTATGAACAGAAGCAGCCAGCTTCTCAATAAAGGGTGCGAGGTTTTCTGCAGCTTTCAGCCCGTCCTGAAAGAAACTGAGACCAGAAAGAACAAATGCTGAGTCATGGTGGCTCTTTAGTCCAAACATCCTCGTTCACACACCAACCAAAACATCACATGGGGAAGCTGTATAAGCAACTCTGTTCCCACATAAAATGGTTGGGTAAATGGTTAACAACAGTAATAGCATGTAGAGGAAATAAAAACCAAAGAACCTCGGCTATTATGCAAAAATCGCACTCTGAAACCCTGAGGTAGAATCAAATCCATATGCGTTTTAGAAAGGGAAAAGTTTAAATGCAGCTTTCAACCTTTACATTTCTGTTGGGAGAGAAAGCAGATTTATTGTTTCACACCAAGAACAAAATGGTAACAAAAAAGGTCATATTGGCCCAGACTGACCTGAGCTGAGCCTGGAAGTATTTAATGAGGCTCTGGAGAAGATCAGGGCCCTGGCGCACCTTTAGCTCCTGGATCTTTAGAAGATACTGAAAATATAAACAAAGAAAGTTAAAACAGCTCCAGAACCGGCAGCTACGAATAGGAAAGAACAGATGGATTCACCAAAACACAAAGCCTGGCATGAAAATATAGCATAGAGTTATGATGTTTTTTTTTATTATTATCTTTTATAGCATCTTTAATATCCTGTTTTGTGTGTGGCTGTTTGGTTTCTAGGTCACTGCTCCATATTGTTTCAAAGTTCACGGGCCTTATTTCAACACAGTCGGTAAACTTTGCAGACTGAAACTGGAAAAGGTCCCCATTCAGAAGTATCAGTAACACACACAGTCGTGGCTTTTTTTGTGAATAATTTCCATCCCGGTCAAAGTCTAAAGTTGTATTTTTAAAAGGTGGAAAAAAAAAAGCTTTAGGAACAAGTTCTGGAGTTCTTAGCTCTGTGGAAGGAATGACTGCGTTGTCTTTGCTTCAAAAAAAAAACTTGAGTCTGAATCCATCTGTCTCTGTAGCTGAGGCAGAGAGAGGCTCGGTGAAGTGTTTATATATGTTTCTTTCAATAAGTGTATGTATGCAGAAGGACAGACGGACGGACGGACGGAGGGGCGGAGCAGATTGCAACAAGTGGAAATTCCATTTCCCTGCCTCTCCTCCCGTCCCAACAGCTGGTCTTAGTCAGGATTAGACCAGTTTTTCTCAGGGTTTTCGTCGAGCTAACGTACTCGACTGACAATATACCACCTGTATTTAATAATCCTGCCAGTGTTTTTCCACAAGAATTTCCCCTAAATTTCATTTTCACTTGTGGTTCATAAAGCATGTTCATCTGCCTTTGAATTGTATTTTTTTTTTTTTTTAACATGCTGTACCTTGACTGCAGCTGCACAGGACTTCAATAATAATATTCTTTCTTGATTTACTAAAGCACATTGTTTCCATTATTGGAGTTACTGAAGAAACACAAAAGAGACGGACCCTGGCCATCCATCAGCCGTGGATGGAATATGGAATCCAGCAGGCAGACCACCCGTGTGACCTAAATCAAGCCTGCCTCAGGTATGTGAAAGGTGTCTGTCTGGGTCTTATATTTTGACTGGCACTAATCCCTCACCTCACACATTTGCAGCTGGAAGGTCCTCCTCTCTCTCTCCATGTCCTCCCCTCTGTCCGAGCCCTCCGTCCTGATCAGCAACAGCTGCCTGCTCTTCTCCTTCCTCTCCTTCTCTAGCTTTCCTCTAAATGGGGGAGGGAGGGAAAGACAAGATAAATAAAGGAAGAAATGTTTCACTTTATATTAAAAGGTTCAACATGTAAGAGTCACATGTGCTTGGATGCTTATGTGAAGTCTGCGCTGGAGTGTGGGGGGAGCTCCATTTCTAAGATAACGTCAGCTGGTTTTGTACAGTGTTGCTGCCGTTTCTGTTGTGGATCAGCAGACGGGAGGAGAACTTGGGAGTGAGCAGAAGGATTTTCTCTACATAGAGATGAGTGTACAGGCTGTTGTCTTGAATGTAGGCAGTCGAGACAGCTATTAGTTCAGAAATGAATTAGTTAACGTCAACGAACAGCAGCACGCAACACACGCACAAATCTTACATACTGAACCATTAAGGTACATGTTCATCCTTAACTAGTTGCTAATACACATTAGCAGCATGTTTTTTTAACCATCGCCAAGCATTATTATTACTTTATTAATACTTACTTATTCTGCATGACCAAATTCTACAACTACTCGGCCACTGACCGTTTACCTTCAATAACCTCCAAATTACTGCTTAAAGCAATTGTTATGAACTACATTCGGCAAATGCACCGCACATGTTTTACGCAATAATGGATTTACCAAGTGTGAAGGGGAGGCAGCTTTAGCATAGGGAACCTGTGTGGCTTCAGACATACTAAGTGCTATTAATCGTTGAATATGTTTTTGTTGGAGACAGTTTCATGCTGTAAGCAGGTCATTTGTTGACTTTAGCTAACTGCTAGCTCCATTCCTCAGCTAATGACTGTCTCATATGACTGCATCCATGATAACAGCCTGTCACAGTGATTTCTATGCAGAGGACTTGAGTCAGTTTTTCCAGAAACGTTCTTATGCTCACTCCTAAGTTTGTCAATGCTTCTCTTCTCTCTACAGTGGCGACAGAGAGCAACACTAGCTACCGTTAGCTTAGAAACGGAGCTAGATGAACGCCAACAAATGATCTGCTCCCAGCACAAAACAGACTCCAACACAAACGCTATGTAAGCCCTTTGAGGCAAATCTTGACTTGTGATATTGGGCTATATAAATAAAATTGAATTGAATTGAATTAAGCACACGAGTACGCATACATTTTACATATTGAACCTTTAACCTTACTTAGGCTACAGGCAATGAGCAGTAATAAGAAGAGCCAATATGCTACTAATATGTAGCCTATGCTAATAAGCAACTACTTAATGATGAATATGTGTACCTTAACCTAAAGCTTTACCCAGTTTTCATTCATCTGCATACACAACATGCATCACATTTATATATCCTTCTTTCTGACAATCTCTCTTTTTATAATAATTGTCCAACTTGAGCTTTTTAAGTAAACTTCTTTCCATCACAATCTTTTTTTTCCCAGTTAACTTCCTCTTAGGGTGGGGTAGGAAGTTGAATTAAAGACAATAGGGGAGCGCTGAAATCTCCTTACAACATTATAAAACACTTTCAACCACTGTCAGAATCAGATCGAATGATGGCTGCCTAGGATTTATTGCACAGCGATGTAATGGAGAATGTTCGCGGGGAATGATCTATTACCACATTAACCTTTAGTGTTACACCAACTTCTTTGGCCCAGTAAAGAAGAGCAAGGACTGTAAATGCGTGAAATGACTCTATAACAAAGCCACATCTGTTTGAGACTTTTTTTCTTTCTTTTTTTTGCTTCAAAGTGGCTAAAAAGAACTGGACTACAACCTCAAACGTGCAGCCATAGGAATGGGAGGCAACGCGCCAATAAATGTAAAAATGCGGTCCCTTACATTTTTATGTCGTACTCCTTCCAACTCTTCTCCATCTGTTTCTTAAGTTCCTGAAGAAGGGAGGAAAGTCAGTTTAACAGGTCTTTTGTGCATGGACACTTTATATACAGTATAAACAGTCCACTGTACAAAGCAAGAGTTTTAAATGAACAGTGAAGTCACCACAGGAACGCTGATGTAAACACAGCCAGACAGTTCATTGTCGTCTGTCAGACAATGAACTGTCGGGTGAGCAGTATTCTACAGTATTTTCTTATGTGATTTGTAATATCTGGGTAGAGCCAGACAGTTCACTCATTATGACACACTTGCTCGTGTTAGGCTAACTAGTCTATCTAGCTAACTGGCTGAACAGGATTTCAGTAGAACCAAAGTCAGGGCAGTGACAGGAGCTCACAGAAGCTTTAGTCTGTCATTACTCACTAGTCCGTTGGCATGACAAATGAAAAGGCCAAATACTGGGCAAGTTCAGTACTGAAGCATAGCTCTGTCTTACCGACTAATCTGCATAAACAGTTTTATCTTCTCCAATATCTCACTCGGCTCAGCAGTGTCTACATCACCGAGAGACAGACGGCATTATCTGCTCAAAGAGGATATCCACGCTAAAGCAGATTTTATATTGCGATATTTCAATTCTATTCATAGAGGAGTCATTGTTACGTCGCGTAGCGCAGATCAACCACAAATTCATACAGTATCGTATCAAATCTAGACTCACTAGTCTGCTGTCACGGAGCTCCGACTTTAGCACATTTTCTAAAGGAAACGCCATGATGTTGTTGAGGTTCTGCACCTGAAAGTTAAAAAAAGAAAAAGAAATGAGAAAGAAAAGTAAGACATCTCATGCATGACGTTACACATGGTTTTTATCTCCAGCAGTATGAGCAAACGTTCATATGCACACTCAACTCTACCTCCCTATGGACTTGCATTTCTGGGAAAGAGCGTGGATGACCCAAAAGCACCGATCATTAATTCATTTTGGACCGGTGAATCATTAAAAGAAAACACTGGACAATAGACTGCGCCATTACAATTTTGGGATTCAAAGGGAAGCATGATGCAATACTTTTTTAAGTGTAAAGTGGAAGCTGAAAGAAATTTGACGTTCGGTAAACTGAATTTATCATGAATCACACAACCATTATAATCTGCGGTTTTCTTTACAGTAAAAAATGCTTTAATGCTAATTTCCTGAATGGAAAAGCATGCAATCTGTAGTGTAAACACGCAACAGTTCTCTAGTTCACCATTCTCTGGGAACACTTTATATGAAGCTGTATGTATGAAGCTTAAATAGATAATAGTAAAGGAAGGATTTATTGACCTGTATTAGATAGTTAATAGCTTTATTAACTTTAATAAGGCATGGTCTCACTTTTGATCCAGTAGCTGCAATAAAGCATAGGTACTTGTTCATTAGTACATGGCTAAATGTTAATAAATCTATAATAAAATATGTATTAATCTTAAGGTATTTATTTACGTTCTTAAGTAGTTTATAAACTGTCTATAAAGTGTTTATAAACAACTTATAATCAACAAAAAACATGTGTATGATGCCATTATTAACACTTATTAACATATAATAATATTAAGAAGCATCACGTAACGACATATAAGGGCTTTTTCAACTACTGATTAAGTTTTATTACAAGGACTTTAATAACAACTACTGTCCAAATTCACAAAGTTTGTACATGTCACTGCAGCTTTTTTCCATGGATCCTAGTGGATTACAAGCAGGCAGGACCTTGTTCTTCACATAAATAATGTCCGAAAACTTCCGTGAGCCGGCCTTGATATATTGACACAGCGCCCTGGAGACTGGTAGGACTGTTTTGGTTGGCATCCAAAAAGCTGAGGCAACTAATAGATAATACATGGAGTTCTGACACAGGGAAATACCAACTCCCAGAGTGTCAACACACTGAGGTTTCACAGATGAATCAACACCTAGACAGTAGGACAGGCACGTGGTATTATGGGACACACTCAGGTTGCAGTAAAACTCCTTAAATCACTCTCCTGATAGTCCTTCAGACTTCCTCTTCACATCTGTGGGGCCCATTCTCCCCTGTGAGACCTTGATTGACACATGGGAGCGAGTTTGTAAGAAAGTGTGTGTGTGTGTGTGTGTGTGTGTTGACTCACACATGGAGGTCTGGGATGAATTATCATCACCATAGAAACTATCAGTGGGAGGGTTCCGGAGTCAAATGGCTTGACCGTGCAGCTGTTGAAGACCTCAATCCCTTCAATGCATTCATGCTGACCTACATGAGTTTATGGATGTGTGCATGTAGGTACCCATTTTGGCTCTGTCACAATGAACTGTACCGAATATCTTCTGCCTGACTTCTACCTGCTGCTTTTTCATGTTTTTGTCCTTCAGTTTATTCTATAATTTGTAGGCTGTGGAGCCAGGTTAGTTGCACTGCAACACAAACACACAGCAACACAGCTATTTTTCTGTCATTTTGGGCATTTCTCAGACAGCACCAAAGTTTCTACTCTTTGCTACTGTCAAACAACTTACAATGTTGATTATTGATGAGAAGTGAAAGCCAATTGTTTGTTCCATGGCAACATCAGTGTGAAGCAGCAGACCTACACCTGCTGGACTGAAAAGTGTTGTCAAAAAAGCACCCGAGTCTCACCTATTTGCTTATATTATTTAGGCCGGGTCGTTGCCTCGTCTTTTTGGAACCAGAAGTTACCATATTTGGACAAGAGGGTGAAACTCACCGAGCTAATGCTACTGAAAACACCAACCACGTCGCTAATAAACACTGATATGTTCAACGGTGCCATGTTTTGAAGTGTGTTTTATGCTGAGATCCAAACATTGGGTAACTCTAGTTCTAAGCTAACGACTGTCTTGGTTGCCTACATCCATGATAACAGCCTGTACACTGATTTCTATGTCGAAGAAAATCTGCTCACTCTGGAGTTCTTCTCTGTTCTGCTCCTCTACAGTGTGTGAGACCAGAATGAGTCCTGGTATTATACTTTAAGATACTTCCGCATTGACATCAATTTCAGGCCATGGTTTTTGACCCTTGTTGGAGTTCCTCTTTTTGCTTAAGCACAATTTTTTCATCTCTCTTCTCTAACTTCTTGCCAGATTTTGTGTCTAGGCTGTGGTTTGGACTCTCTAGAAAGTGATCTAATTTAAGTAAACCTATCCATTCCCCTTCCCTTTCCTCTTTCCCTCCAGTCTCATTTCCTCTTTTCTCACCAGGTTTTTAAAGAGCGCTGTGACCTCTCTGGTGAATACTGCCAAGTTGAGGAAGCCTGTGGAGACTTCATTGTTATCCTGGGTCAGGTGGCTATTCCCCAAGTTCTCCAGCACCTCGATATACTGCTCCTTGTTTTCTGCATGGGCTGAAAAAACAACAGACAGACAAACTGATTCAGCATGAACACTGCTAGTAAAGAGTGACTCAGTTAAGAAAATTAGAAAAGGCGGGCTGACTTGCTTTGTTGCAGAACTATTAAACTAGACAAGCATGTGGGATTAATTAGTTCTGGTTTTCTGCTGATCCTTGTCAGAAACTAATGTGTCTTGTTTAAAGTTCACTTTCTCATGGGTCATGACCTTGGCGGGCTCACAGTCTTTTTGAGTTTACATGAAAAGGAGGAGAGAAAACAGTTCTGGTTCTGACTGGCACCACTTTGGATTCTTTGAAACACTTTAAAACAAAAAGCTTAGACCAGGAAAGAACTGTTAGAATTGAAGTAAATCACCAATTCAAATGTCATAAACTTGTACACCAGATGAACAGTTGGAAACATATGAAATGAGTGGATACACTGCATCCACGTCTGTTATGTCGAAACAGCTGACTTGAGGGAAATTTGTGCAGGTTTTGCACACCTGCTGGTAGCAGACTAAACAGTTGCAAGCAGAAATAAGCAAAAGAAAAAGGTAAAGTCAGGTCATCTTTTGCTCCGTTTTCCTGATCATCTTGTGTGAAAGAAAAAATGTGAATTTATGGAAAGAATGTACTCATGCTGGAAAAGTCTAACTGAGGGGAGAAATTAAGAGAGAAGGAAGAAGGAGTCTTTTTGGCTACATGTTCATTAAAATCGAAGTATTATAAAAGACAACAAGCATACAGCTATCAAAAAACAAATAGCTGAGCCACAGAGGAGCTCAGAGGATGATTATACAGCTGACTTTTAACTACCAACTCTTTCCCTCTTCTGCCAGAACACACACTGACTTTGCAGGCCACAGCATCTTGGCAGAGAAGTGGCACTTAGCAGTTTATGGGAAGAGAGAATGAAAGAAGGGAATATCACAGCATGTGCATGTGTGTTTTTGCATGTGCGACATGGCAACGTGGTATCAGGCCAGCGTGGTGGAGGAGGAGGAGGAGGAGGAGGAGTGGGTGTTCAACTGTTTCTGGGTGGTGATGAGTCAGACCTTTGGTCCACGGCTAACATCGAGGCTGATTAAGGGGTTCAGCAACATAATGAACCCCTCATATTACTGGAACTAACCCATATGATTCTACTTAGATAAACAGGAATTGAGAAGGAGAGGGAAAAAAATCCTGGTGGTCATTGAGAACTTCTTTGCAGACACTTTGGTGCTGCTGACCATATCTGGTTCCCTAATTCAGGGCAGCTGGGTCTGTGACTCATTTTGACTCAAAACTATGAGCCTCGAAATGGGAAGCAGGCTTCTAAGAGAGTTCTGAAAAACAACTTCGGGATATGTTGTGCAGTAAGTTCCTCTGTTTCTCCCGCACATTTTTGAGGCGAACACTCATCTTGTTCACCGGGAGATCGAAGGCATGTTATGGTGACGTAGACCTATGTGACAGATTCAGAGCTGCAAAAACACTGAGTCACTGACCCCTCAGTTCGGGTCATCGAGAACCGAGCACCTCGTTGTTGGCGAAACCACACATACCATTTACCTTAGCAAAGACACACACACACACACCACAAAACCATACACACTGTATAGATGTAAACACAATCTATACAGAGTCATCCCATCTTCCCACGCAGGCTAGTCCTATAACAAGGGGCCTCACTCATAAACACCCCTGCCCACATGAGCTTGTTGAGGTCATCTGAACCAGGCTTGTACAATGAATTATGTTCATGTTCCCCTGTGCACCGAACAGCTCATCCTGCAATAATAGCTTTGACCTTTATTTAAAAACTGGCTGCTATGCCGAGATACACTGGGTCGGACAGCCTTCTTCATGTATAATATTAACAATCACACATGCTGTACAGATGGCCCTATTGTCAGGTGCACGTTTTCAAAACTCCATCATATGCTCCAGTGAAACTTCAGTGATTACATTTACATACACAATATATTCCAGATTTTATTCTAAAAAAGACAACATTCCTACTAAGTTTTTTTACAAAGCTAATGAAAATGAATATTCTGCTAGTATTCCTATTTACATGTAGCCGTGCGTGCGATTCACAATGCCTTAACATGTTGCTTATAATGTCAAAATGTTTTCAAAGTTTTCCACTTGACTTTTCAACAGACTTGTTTGACCGTGCTACCACGGCCTGAGCTTCAATCCTTCAACGACCTACTTGAAAAGGTCAGCATTGCAATATTTGTGCATATCCAAAAACCTGTTGCTATCCTTGGATTCAAGTTCTCCAACCAGAAATGTTTTCTTTTCTGTTGGCCATGCATCTCCACCCAACCAAGGCGTGCAAACTGTTGACTAATTGGTTTGTGTACAACGCACACAGCTGACCATAAACAAGAGGCTATGTGTCACAAACTGCAGTAAAAATCTCAACTGTGACGTGCAGAATGCAGAATGCAATTAAATGCATGCACCGAAACATAAACAATCCCACTCGAGATGCATGTGGTCAGTCTACTGACAAAAACTCTAATCCTCAACAAGATTAGACTGATGAACTAAGTAATCTTGCATACTAACATATTAATTTCCGTAGCAACTGAGCAAAGCTAATATACTGATGAAGAATGTACGATATGGTGAGAAGTTCTGGAAAAGGCCAGATTTTGGATTGTTTTCTTACACCACTAAGAATGCATTGCTGGAAAGAGATTTTAATGTGGAAAAAATGACACTTACTGAGTCCAGAAGTGTGTATGGCTTTGATCATCTTCTTCATCCTCTGCAAAGTTGTGTGGTCCATCTCCAGGGACTGCAATAAAACAGTGAGACGAAAACAAGGATGTGAAACCAATGATTCGTGATTAAAATAAGGTTTTCCCTATTTGAGAATCAACTCTAATGTAGTTATACTTAAATAGGTTAATACACTATAGGAACTTTTACGTCGCAATGTCAATATACGTTGTGACATAGTACATTTAGAGGAAACGCAGTTGAAAAACAGTTATATATGTATAACATTAGCAGATACAGTAGGTGTGTCTGTTTTTCTTATGATGAAATAACGTGAAAGATTACGCAAGGTAGAAAGGTTGACGCAAAATCCCTTTATATCCATGCTGCCACAGAATAATGTTCTGTTTTGCATTGTTCGATTGCCCAATTACACACACAAAGACACTAGGGATAAATACATCGGTGTAAACAGAATGGAAAAATCTCTAATGGTTGAACTTTTATTTGTTTCTAAACGTCCATATTTGCCAGTTTTCTCCTCTCTTTTGATGAAGGCTTCTTGTAAACAAGTAGGGCGGATTAGCATTGCTCTCATATGACTTGTGTACCATTTACTTTTTCTGAAAGTGCACAGTAATAGTATTTTCTCACGGTGTGTGACTAAAGGTGAACAAGTGAGTCAGCACACGCCTGTAAGACAATCATCTGACTTGCGGTGTCAAGTACAACCCGAGTGATGTCACTGCTTTTATTTTACCTGTCTGACTGACTGTCACTTTTCAGGTCCAAACAACCATTCCTTATCGAGAATGGAGTGACGTTTACATCAGGAAAAAAGGCCCTCTATATTTATACAGTATGACACATAGACAAGAGGCAGGCAGTCAATTGATTTCATTGTATTCAGAGAATTAAACTCCTCCAGACCAACAAGGTTTGAAACATCCTGTTTATTCTCCTCACACGGGCCACTTGTTTCACCGAGCTAGGCTTGCGGCACACCACCTACTGCCACCAGAAATAACTTTAATGAGCCAGTATAATCTAGACTTAACGGAGACTCTGCCTTGTTAGACGGTGTTGTTTACCCGACCCTGTCCTTCCTGGGCAAGTCCACTCCCTAAGTGTTAGTTCACTAATTAAAAGGCGTCGTCGTGTAATGTGACTCTGCAGACAATGAATGGGGAAAGTGATTTAGTTGAGTAGACAGTAGACAGGAGTTGCTCACTGCTGCTGCTGTTGCTATGGTTTCCTCTCCAAGTTGGTCGGCAGAGGGGGGGATAAACAGTGGAAACAAGCTGGTGCAGGCCAGTGAAACAGGTTGTGTTTGTTGAATTTCAAGAAATAGATGGGCGTACAAACAGAAAAACAACCAATCCATTAGTCAAGATTGACAGACTGTCAAAGAAAAACACACGTTATCACTTTTGGAAAGGTTAAAGAGTGTCACCCATGCATGTGCTGAGTCTTTTACAGTGTCTTATTTTGCCTGTATAGTGGGTTTTTTTTTACACCTGTTAACAGGGTGTGTGTACGGCTGCTGACATAAAAGGCACGATGACGCACGTAGCTGTAGGGAAATCTGCTGGTTTACCATTAAATGCACAGTATGTAATTTAATCAACGCAAGAACAAAAGTAGTGCGGGATCATGGGAGTTGTTTTCAAACCTATCTGATGTGACTCGAGCAGAAATTATGTTTCCAGCCAAGGTAATGTATTTAAGTTTGATCACATGTTTGGTGATGCATTTTAATGTTACGTCATTTTATTGTAATGAAATAGCCATAAGTGACGTTAGCTATCGCAATGTTAAATGCTAACTTAAAGGTTTAATATGCAAGCTTTGCTCACATGCTTACGTGAAGTTCGTGCCAGGGTCTGTTTCGTGCTGGGAGCTTGTTGACGTTAGCTGACTCCATTTTTAAGCTAAAGACTGGCTAGTGTTGCACTGTTGTCGCTGTAGAGGAGCAGAAGAGAGGTGCCAAAGAACTCAGGAGTGAGCGTAACGACTTTTGTGCAAAATCCAACCGGAGTCTTGCACAGAAATCTGTGCTCTGTGGCTGTTATCAAGAATGTAGGCAATAGAGACAGGTGTTAGCTTAGCAATTAAGTTAGCTAATGTCAACAAGCGACTAGCTCCCACAACAATGCAGACTCCAAAAAATGCAAGTGTGTGTGCTCAAATCTTCTATATTGAACCTTTAAGTAAGTTAGCCATTAACATAAAGTTACCGTACACGTTAGCTTGGTAACTTGCATAAGCCACCAGTCACACGACATTGTAAGCATAATACTGAAATATTTCAATAAGTGAACTCTCTACTGGATTACTGTGTTGAAAAATGGCATACAAATAATAAAAACGCATGCAGTCTGGCTGAACTGCTGCTGTGTTACTGTTACTGAGTGTAATTTATTCAGTGTTCCCAACGTTTCCCTGGAAAGGAGATACGACTGCACTGACAAACAACCAAATGAAACGGCTCATTACGCTGAATAAAATTACAGATTTCTGTGAATTTGAACATTTGGTATAATGTAAGAACACAAGTCAGCAGAATATATATGTAGGTCAACTTTGTTTTTAGATATTTGAATGCAGAAATGTTACATATTGCACCTTTAATAAAGCTTTAGAAGCGTTTAGAAAAAAAATATAGCCGGGAATGAAATGAACTACTTTATAGCTTGTAGGAATTCCCTGTCGTTCTCGCTTTACTGCTGCCTCTAATCAGGAGCAATAAGTAACCAGCAGAGGTGTGTGTGTGGGTAAACGGTGTCTGTGTCTGCCTGCTTGCTGCCGTAAACCACACACATGCCCACACATTACCCAAGCCATTAATCAAGCTTGCCCCTGTTAAGCAGACTAAACATAATAACTACATATGAAGGACGCTCATTTACACAGCCTGTCTGTCTGTCTGTGCACATGTGTAGGATTCCAGCATGTCCCTCCCCAGAGAAGCTATTCCAGCTATGTTTTTTCCAGTGTGTCACGGCCATAAATAAGAACATTAGCCCAAGATAAAAACATCAGACGAAACTGTTCTCTTTGCAAACCGTGGACTCTGCCAGGAAAGTCCTAATGAACACATTCACCTCTTATAGGCTTTATATAAGGCTCCGTGCATTATGCAAAGGAGTATCAATTGGGTTCCATTATTAATATTGTAAAATATCAGGATACCACGTTTATAGACTAAACAACCGTTGCATTAAAAACGACATAATCGTTTCCACATGTCTGCCTCATACCATTATAATTCTCCACAGCTTTCAGTTTGTAACTGCAAACTGGTGTGAACTCCAACTGAAAATGGATATCCATCTTGGGCCGCAGCGTTACAGTAAATGTAATGTTTGTCACGAGGAAGAAAGACGAGGAAGGACCGACTTGTGTGCGCACACTTGGATTATTTGTTTTATGCCAGAGTTCGTGGCAGCCTCCCTGTTTCCTCCTCTTTTGCCCCGGAGAGCTTTGGGAGAACAGATTTCAAACAAACACAAACACACAGAGACCCTCCAACAGGCATTGAGCCAAAGTACCAGATCAAACAGATGAAGTCTACAAACTTTACAAATGTGAATGCAAACACCATCCCAGTTTTCTCAAAGAGGCAGGTTTTTGTTGCAGCTGCGGTGCCATGTGTGCCTTCAGTACGTGTCAGACTCCGATGACAGCGAAAACAAGACAGTACCTCATGTAACCTTTACTTTTTTGCTGATTTAGGCCAACCTGCACTGCATCTGCTCATATCCAGCCTTTCCACAAGACAATACAAATGTAGCACCCACCAAATCCAGACACACAGACTGACAAAGGCCACACGTTTTCTTTTTCAGTTTCATGAAAATGCAGACAAGACACACTGAACTGTGAAACTCTTGAATCCCACGTTCTTCCTCAAAATCATCGCACAACTGAGATGATTGGGTTGTCCCACCATTAGTGCTTGCTGAAATCACCTTACGCCCGTCTTTCTGTAAACGTAGCTGCAATATTTGTTCATTTGGATAAAAATTTGCTTCCCCCACAGCGGTTGCTGGTGATCCCGGGGTCCGCTATCTCACAGTGCCCCATAAAACTACATATGAACACACATTAAAAAGTAGTGCCTTTTTAATCCTACCAACCAACATCCTACGTAAGCATGGTCAACCTAGACGCAGTAAACCAAAAGAAAACAGCAATCCATAACAGGTATCAACCGCCATGTGTCTCTCAAAGGTGGAGATGCTCTACCATTTGGATGATGCTCTGACGATCACTGAATTTTTTAAAGAAAATTACTGTGTGGGCAAAGAATCACTACATTGTTTGAACTTTTCTGGATGTTGCAGCTGGACATAAAATGAATGGAGAGTTTCTAACAATATAGCTTTTTTCAAATTATATATATAAATAAAAATAGGTCAGTGGTTTGGAATGAAAATCCAATCCAATGTCAAGATCTTGACACTCAAGAGGCAAAGTCTCAAGTGTTTATGTCTCAACCCCAGTTTTACCTGGAAACAACGCTGAACATTTTCAAGGAAATTGTGCAGAAGTTTCATATTCATAGAGCGCGAAGAAGCCGCGCTAAAGCTGTCTCTAAAGTAAAAGTGTGTCCAACAGGTGGGTCTGGAGCTTTTCTTTACTCGAATGTGAACAGGTAAACAGACAGACAAAGGTGCGCGTCTCCATTCACGGTGTGCGCCGCGTCTTACCTCCTCCACGGTTGAAACCGTGTTCCGACAGTCGCTCATTTTGGACTGAAAACTCGACGTCCCCGGCGAAGATAAATCCTCGTTTGTCAGGACCACGAAGTCCGAAATGCTTATTCGCTCGGGCATTTTGCGAGGTGAAAGCGGTGTCCGGAGGTGGGGAGGAGGAGGAGAGGAGGAGGAGGAGGAAGGGGGGGCGGTAATCACTGAGGACAAAAGTGAACCAAAGTTTCGCGCACGTACGTAAATCCCATTTGAGTCAAGTTGGAAGAAACGCGTTTACCGCAGAAACGGCAAACTGCTAAAAGAGGTACCCCAGGGCTTCCTTAATAAACCTTTAAGTCTTTAAGGTGCTAAGGTCGTCTCTTAAAAAGCTGCTCCGGGTCCGACTCGGCGAATGTGTGCGCGTGGAGGTGCGCCGGCGCTCTATTGTGCGCCCAGTTAGGGAGGGAACCAACTCCATCATCACGTGGGAATGTTTGCGCTTTCTGGCACACTGCAGAGAGAGAGAGAGAGAAAGAAAGAGAGTGTGTGTCGTTGGTCTTTCTTCCTTACTTTCCCCATTTCTATTCACGCACTCCAGAGAGGCTTCGGTGTGGTCGCCATGGATATGCAGAAAGCCTCATTCACACCAGACTAAAGGAGAGGAATGTCAGGGGATGGGAAGATGTTAGCGAGGGACATCTTTGCAGTGAAGCAGGGGCGCGCATGAGAATTGAAATACTTGAATGATTTTATTTTTTTTTTTTTTTGCATATAAAACAATGAAACACGTTTGCTTACAAGCAGTGGCGCAATAAGCACTTTTACTGTGGTTAAGCACAAGTGAGTTCTACAACTTCTACATCTCAGATGCAATCATTGTACTTTTTACTCCAAATGTGTTGATTTTGAATGTTTGTGATAAACTGAAGGATGAGCTAAATAAACTCTCTGGAAAATGCAATGTCGCAAAGCTGAAAACGGGCCCGTTTTTTTTTTCCGAGCTCACGAAAAGTTGATGGATTTAGCCAAGCCGAGCCAAATGTATTCTTTTAAAACAACATTGCCTGACGACAGTGCTGTGCAGAGCAGGCAGTTCAAGTCAAGCGCAAACAAGAGTTCAGATAAAATCAGTGAGTAATATAAAAACAAGATAAAAAAAATCAGTGAGTAATGTCAAAACAGAAAACAAACCTTCATGTGGGCCATGAGCAGTGCTTTACATGACTCAGTAGATGGGGTAGATCTGATGTGGTGGCGTTTGTTCCACACACTGGGACCCACAACTGAGAAAGCATGGTCACCCATGAGCTTCTGCCAGGCTTGAGGAACAAGAAGTGACTGGACAGAGGACCTGAGAGACCTTGATGGAGATTAAAAGGTCAGAGAGGAGGAGCCCGATCCGTGAAAATTAGAGACACTTGGTTCTGACGAGACAGCAGCGCTACAAACATACAGACATAATGCATTCCTGAACTACAAACAGTATATAAAGCTCACCATTAATCATCTACAGCAGTAAAATGGAACATGCACATTAATGCAGGAGTAATATGAATCCAAAAACATAAAATATAACCATTTTACTGCACAATAACCACTATAATCTTCACATTTTAAGTACATTTTGCTGACAATACATGCTTTTATTTAAAGGTGCAATATATAACATATATGAAGAAATGCACATATATTAATTGCTTGTGTGTGAACAGATTGTACTGTTGTACAGATTGATTTCACTTCCCCAACTTTCTCGGTTGCCTAGGTCCATGAGCCTCTATAGATTGATTTCTATCTATCTTCTAGCGGATTTAATTTATATGTTCCACAAAAATCCAAGGAGTGATGTCTACGCTTGCTCCAAAGTGCCTCAACGCCTCTCTTCTGCTCCTCTGCAGCATCTACAGTGTGCAACACTAGCTACTGTTAGCTTTGAAATGTGTTATTAACATCAACAAATAACCATCTCTCAGCACAGCAAACTTGTGAGCACAAGCTTGTGTAAATGTTACATATTGTACCTTTAAGTTAGGTTATGAATACATGACTTTTACTTGTAGTGGAGCATTTTGTGTGTCAGTGTGTTAGTACTTTTACTGAAGTAAAAGATCTGAATACTGCTGGCCATGAAAGTAGCCAGATTTTTAAAAATCTTTTTGCATTAAACACTGAAGCGCCCGTACATTTACAAGATCTCATCAAGGCTTTGATGATCAGCTGCCCTGAAAGGCAAGAAGATACTTTTATACCTGCTGCCTTTTAATCAGGAGTTTGAACGTGTAACGCCTCATTAGATATTTGCAACTCGATCCTCTTGGCTGAGCCTCTAAAGCTGCTGCTTCTCCCTCTTCTCCCTCTCTTCTCACACAAAGACAATGGTGAGCATGGATTTTTTTTGAAGTCTCTTCTCCATGACGTTCTCCTGAAATCACCTGTGAGAAAAGGAGAGAAAATGCATTAGAAAAGTGGAAAAAGCTACAACAGCTGTGCATAGAACATCACTCCAGCATGCCTGGCATTGTTCAGCCTGTCAGCTCAAAGAAAAGAAGTGTATCACTGAACCTCGCCTCGGGGAGAGCAGCGATAGATCGAATACACTATCAAGTGCAGATGGGTGATTTAAGGAAGCCATGTGAAGTACAATGACTCCCTATGGTATTACCACAAAACCACATATTTGCCTACATTAGCTTTTTAAAGGGAAACAGTGAATTAGTCCCATCTCTATCTGCAGCTTGAGGTTATCTTGACCATACTTCATCCCACAGAAATAGACTCGCTTTGTTGTGTAAGTGTGTTATCTGTAAGGCTCTGTAAGTACTTACTACTACCAGTCAGAGACTAGTGCAGAATGGATGCCGTGTCTTAACTGTGCACAGTCACAGTAGTGCTGTGTGTATATTCACAAAGATAGACAAACTCCTTTTTGTGAGGCTGGTGTCTTCACTTAGACGCACACACACACTGCACCACGCAAAGCCTTTAAAGTGGAAGCTTAAAGGAGTGGTTATCAAATATGTGCCACAGAAAGCACAAAGTGAAACTACAAGTGTTGTGTTTTTCCACACACGTGAAGGCAATACACCACTTAAAGTATGAACGTGAGTCAAAGGAAAGCCTCTCTTTGACTTATTAATCATTAAGAAAAATTGTACCTCCTATAAGGAAGTGAGGGCACGCGACGAACTCCAAACAATGCATGAGCTAAATAAAAAGGTTTGCTGACCCAGTTTAGCAGGGCCTCATTCACTTCCCTTATTGTTTATGTGGAATGCATGTGTGCGTTTGTCGGAGGACAGGGGAAAAGAGGAAAGACACGGACGTAAACAGCTTGCATGAAAACATTTTGGTGATTATTATTGTTCTCTATGTACAACATGTGTGTTTGAGCGCTTGCTCATTTTTCATGCAGTCATTTTTGCATTCATGCATAGCAGGGCTGATGTAATGCTGCGTCCCAACAATACCCTTCTTCAGTTTCTTTGCAGAGCCCCTATAAGAAGCAGAGCCTTTGTGCGTCTGCCAGCCTCCCAGCCTTCCTGGGTCTTTTTGTAAAACTGAGCAAACCGGTCTGTTCAAGCAATGCGCTAGATAGTGGAAAACACCAGTGTGAGGATAGGAAAGGGGAAGACAGATTGCAAAGCAGAAAGCAATAGAGGAAAATAGTTTTGGAAGGTGGAAGAAGTATTCAGATCTGAAGAAAAAGTACTCACACCTCACTGTGAAAATACTCCCCTGCGAGTAAAAGTTCTGCAATCAAATGCTACATAAAAGTATTATCAGTAAAGTATACTTTATGCATGAAAAGTCAAAGTAGTCATTGTGCAGTAAAATGGGCCCTGTCAGTGTTTTACTATTATCTATGATGTTTTTGGATTCATATTACTGCTGCATTAATGTGTATGTTACATTGTACTGCTGTAGATGCTTAAAGGTTCAATGTGTAAGATCTGCTCATGTGCTTACGTGAAGTTTGTGTTGTCAAGTGAATCCCAGTTGCTTAAATTCATGCACTGGTGGAAATGTACTAAGTACATTTGCAAATCTGAGGGACTTGTGCTTTACTCAAGTATTTCCATTTCATGGTACTAAGGATCTACTCCACTGCATTTTCCTTTCTAGATTATATACAGTAATTAAAGGTTCAAGATGTGCTTTTGTGAAGTTTGTGTTGGGAGCTGGTCATTAACATTAACTAACTCTATTTCTAAGGAAGTGATTGTCTCAGCTACACATCCATTATAATAGATTTCTCTGTAGAGGAGTTGGACTCTTTTTGGAGTATTCAGATTCAAAATTAGCACTCCTAAAGTAAAATGCACTTATTGGAAATGAGTCAAGTTACTGGTTGCAGCTGAAGCAGAAAATTGTGGAATGATGTTAACAAATAAGTCCGAAAATGCATCGTCAAGCTAGTGATATCACTGCAGGTGTGGTCTTGACCAGTCCTGAAATAAAATCCTGTTTGACTCCTCTTTGTCCGACACCGAGACAAGGCCGAGTAAAGACACAGTCGAGCCCAAGACGAGACTGAGATCGATCTTTAGTACTGCGACACTACTGAAAAGTAGTAACTAATCCTGTCAGACAAATGTAGTGGCATAAGAAGTACAATATTTGCCTCATAAAATGTCCCATAAAATGGACGAGGAAAGTAGAAGTGCCTCAAATTTGCACTTAAGTGAAGTAGACAACTGGTGTAGGGAGTAAGACAAAGATGGACTGAGTAAGAGAAGAAACAAGCAGACAGAGAGAACTGTCACTCTGAGAACTTAATGTTTTCTTCCTTTTCTCCGCCCTTTTCCTTCCTATGCACCGTGTACCTATTCTTTGTAATTTCCCCTATTAACATACTTTCCATCTGTCACTGTTTGTGGAATTTCTGCTCGGTGCTATTGACATATGTTTCTTTCTTATTTGTATCAAACACACCATGTCTTGTTTTCTTGGAGTATCAGTGTACCCATAGCCTGCTAGCAACAGTGAAATTAATGCTTTGAGGAGACCAAGACCAAATGCAACTCTCTCTTTTATTTCTCTCTGACGCACGCAGGCAGGCAGCAGTGAGAGGTCGCAGCGACATCTTCCAGTAAAGATTATGGCTGCCAGATTTCCTCGCTGTTTCCCAGCAGCCCAGAGGAGTAGCACCCCCCCCCCTTTTACCAAAAAACATCTCTCCTACTCTCTGCTCTGCTTGTTGACTCAGCTCCACGAGTCCTGCTATCAATTTACTACCCCTGTCAAAGCAGGAGGCCCAGGCTTTCCGTAAAATACCCCCTTTTCTGGTCGACACGGATCACCGAAAATGGGAGCACTGAAGGGAGAAAAAGAAAGCCAGCGAGCTTGATTGGCTGTTTAATGTAAGACTTCAGTTTGCCAGTGATATATATACGCACATGAAGTGTCTTGAACAGGGCACGGCTTCTATTGAAAACTGCCCCAACAACCTGCACGACTGCACCAAAAATAATACTGGCAAGCATGTCTGCTGCAATAAGAGCTTTGACATTTAGTGACAGCTACTGCTTTGGAAAAACACATCATCCCTGACTCATTGACTTAACAGTATCAGTATCAATGCAACGTCATTCAGATCCTCTGTGGTTTGGCCTAAACTGGTAACCTGTCCGTATACCCTGCCCGCTACCTCTTGACTTGTTTTTGAGTCGGTATGCTGGTCAAATATGTATGAATCATGATTCATTATGAATGTAAAATTATGTAGAATTCCTACTGTTTGCCGTTTTACTGTGTGCAAACTATACCGTGGCATTTAGGGAAGCAAATGTTTTCACTTTTTTGTGGTCTCCCATTGGATTTGGACTGCCGTTTTGAAGCCTGGAGTTTGTGTTTTTTTGGAGCCAGAAGCGATCATATATGGACATAGGGGTGGAGCTGGGAAAGCGTGAGGGGTGATGGGTGAGCTAATGCTAAACACTAGCTTATTGACACGGTACAATGTAAAATGTAAAGACTAAATGCAAATGTTTGCAAGCTCAGTTCTTCCTAAAGCAATCACCCACAGAGTTTTAAATGTGCAAATAGCAACAGAAAACACAGATTTATTCTATGGCCACAAACAGAGTTCAAATGAGGAGGCGAAAGACTGTTGAGTTAGTGGAAGTGTTTGTAGCCATTTGGAATAAACAAGTTTCTCAAGAACTCATGTCAACTGAGCCACTTATGCTAACTCCCTGTTTACTTCTGAACCAACATCAGGTGTCTGTTAACGCCAAGTGACTATTAACAGATGTTGCGCACATCAGCTCATGAATTTAACGAGAGGTCATAAACCGAAATGTCAGACTGCACATACACACACGTTAGCTTTCACTATGTGGTTTACGTGCTATCGAGACTTCAGGCCACCTCGGTCGGTTGCGTCACGCCTCGAGACCTATTGTTGTTACAAGTAAATACTGTTGGTTGGATCCTAAAGCATGAATGCTTCTCTGTGCTGGTTCTGCATAAATGAAGTGACAGCACGTTAATGAGCACCTCCAGCCTGTGGCTTTAACATTGTTCAGGGCCTCAACTGCTAATGGGACACATAATGGAGTTATTATTATAATTGAGGGACGGCGCGATCAGCGGTCAGCCACCTTATAAAAGCCTTAAACTGACTCTGGCTGAACAATGTGCTTCTGTTCACCGGTTGTTATCATTTTCATTTTGTACACTCATTTTAGCTCTATTTTTCTCGCTCCTGCAAATTTAAAGACAGTCAGAGTTTCAGTGAGGGAGAAGTAACAGATCCAGTAAGAGTTAATAACTAAGTAGGCAAAGCCAAGAAATTCTTCTTTTTGTCCAGTAACCAATAAATTCAATCTACAGCATGTTGGCAGCTCTGTGGGACTGTAAACACACACCGAAAGTGGTGGAAGAAGTACTAAAACTACACTGTGAAAATAAGTAAGTGGTCTGCATTCAATAACTTATTTACGTATTATCAGCTAAATATTTAATATGGTACAGCATCCATTCCCAAAAACTGGATTCTAACTCACAGGGAGGTTGCATGAGATGTGATTGGGTCTCCAAAATAAAAGCATATTTTGACTGAATGTGCATATAGGTCTGATAATTATACCTTGAATCTGAACGGTGTCAGTACATGTGTTTGTTTTAGTGATCAGAAGAAAAAACTAGAGCTGTTAACTCTATTTAAACGCATTTACTTTGTCTAAATTATGAAATATTTAAAATGTATATAGTTTTATTGATGAGAGGAACTAAAAACAGTGAGTCTGTTGCCTCTGGTCTCATTTATGAAGTAGATGCATAAAATGTGTGTGTTGTAAAGCTGTGATTTCTCAAACACGTATCGATCTACTCTACTACGTCATTTTTAAAAATTCCCCAGAAAATTTTTTTGGAAACATTGATACATAGGTGCATTTAAACTAACAAAAACATGGAAACTCATTTAAGATTTTTCCTTTTCTTGGAAATATGTGTCCTTGCATCCATTTAGAATTTGCATTTGCAGAAATCCACTGTGACCCACTGAACTTTGACCTTTTGAGTGTCCGCTCCCTTTTGTGAGCACGTTTCCAAAGCAACCATCTCAAAGGATGACGTCGAGTTTTTGTCGACCTGTCTGAATGTGTTTATAGTTCAGGCGGTGTCATTGTGATTCTTCGAGTCGACCCATTCTCTCTCCTTAGGGATGTCACTTCATATTAAATCAATAGCCTCAATAGCTGAAGGCAGGCTGTTCAGACAGAAAATACGCCTTATTAGACGTAAGAGACGTAAGCAACAAGTTAAATTTAAACTTTCAAAACTTAGACTATAACAACAAGACTATAAAGAATGCAACTTAAAGGTTCAGTGTGCAACATTTAAGAGGATTTAATTGCAGGAAAAAAAGCACCTGATATTCATCATTTAGTTTTCATTTGTGTAAAATCATGTTTTCATCACCTTAGAATGAGCCTTATATCTACAGAGGAAGCACAGCAGCCCAGAACAGACTTGTTCTTCTCCGTCCAGCGTTAAGGTACATTACTGCCACCTACTATGTTTGAGTGTGAACCAAAAAACAGACAATCCAAGCACTGGCTCTAATGACTGGGTCTTTCTTTTTTGCATTTGAAATGCCACAGAAGGGGAGTTCTTCAAGCCTCTCTTGAAGAACTCCCCTTTGGAGGGGCTGCAACATCATGCAAATCTAGCTGCAGTTAGCTTAGAAATGGAGGTAGATAATGTCAAGCAACCACAGTTTGGTTCAGGAGACAAGTTTTTTTTTATTCTTTAGAAAACACTTCTTACTTCTTTCAGCTCCTCAGTCAACAGCTCAAATAGTATTGTATGAAATGCTATACATCTACTCTTAATATGCATAACAGTAGTGTATGGAAAGATGCATAAATTCACATTTTGCTGATTTTCTGAAAATTCAGTTAAAATTAGCAACACATTTCGATGGAAATCAACCTATAGATTCCAACAAACTTCACATAAGCAAATGAACATACACACAAAACACACAAAACTTCAGTTTTATTCACACCGTGTTTAGTGACTTATATTCACCTTATATTAGTTCATTGTAATGAAATAGGTAACATTAGCTAACATAATGCTAGACACTTAACATTAGATGGTTTCTGTCATGACTTGTAAATTAAACATAAATGAAAGAAAAATGCAGTGTCACGACGTGTTAACAATGGCTTCTGTATTTATTTAATCATTTCAAACACACCACACAATATTACAAAAATATTAAGTGCTGCATGTCTTACAAAAACAGGCATGAATCTGTACAAAGGCAAGCATCAACTTCCAAAACATTCAGAAAAAAAGGTATAAATACAAGTCAATTTATGTACAATACCAGAAAAATAATGCCTACAAATAACCTACAAATTCTGAATTCACATTGCCTAAACTACGCTGTAAAAACACAAACTCAGCACCCACTTCCCACAAACTGTCAAATACACACAAACACACAATTTTCAAGTTTTGTTAGGACAGGACAGGTAGCTTATCTCTGCAGAGTAGAGGAAAAGCCAAAAATACATCACCATGAAATTCAAATTTTCCAAATGTCTAGAACGTCTCAATAACATTTAACAGATAAACGTCACAACTGCTCTGGGATTCACCCTTTGACGTGTGTGAAAAGCATTTATAGGCCTAAAATCTGAACAATAGGACAAATCATTACTTTTGTTGAATCAAAAAACGGAATAAATTTCAGAACAAAACGAAGCAACAACAATGCTTCATTTTGTGCATGAAGCAGCAATGAAGCAACAAAGCTGCTGCATTTAATTTAATTCTTTTATGTTATTTCCTCAGAAATACGATAGCAGTTTTACTTTACTAACCCGAAAGTTAATTTAAAATTACCAATAAAAAATCATACGAACATCAGCAGAGGAACAAACTGGATTTGGAACAAAGCTGCCAAACTAACAAGAGACGCTGACGTCATCTTGCCGTGTCTGAGATTGTATGTGTTCACCGAGTACCCGTTATCAGTTACAAATTCACACTGACTCTGGGTCTGTTATGAGTTGTCAGAATCTGCACGTCTTGGCACACGATGCACCGCCAAACAGGTACGAGACCTGGCATAAAGCTTAAGGCATGAGAGAGCAAACCTGATCATACAGAAGAAACATAAGCACCTCCGAAACCGGTGCGTGTCTATTATGCGCCGGTTCCACACTTGATATGAAGATGTAAACACTTGTGGCTCAATTTCTGTTATTCACAGCTTAGTTTGGTGAAGATTCTTTAAAAAAATACCCTGTGTGTTGTTCCTGATGGCTTTAGCTTACTCTCATCCAGTGACTGAATCCTGTAAAGCTGCACGGCAGTTAAAGCTGACATAATACAAGGCTGCCCCCTATGGGCCAAAGAGTGGCACACATTTTAGACTTTGGAAACAAAGAGGATTCTGAGTTGTCACACTGTAAACACTGCCTGATACCCACATATATCAGTTCTTTTGCTTGTGTTGTGATATGCATAATATCTCCTGCGTTTGTACAACGTAAGAATTTTTGTTAGCGCTGCAAAATCTGAAAGTGTGACAGAAAATCCCCAAAAATCCCTGCTTTTAAACAGTGTTTCACTTCCTAAGAGAACACGTGTAAGACCTACTCCTCCCTCACAGTCTGATCCTTTTTGCAATAGTATGTACAAATGATTAATTCAAATAAACAAAAGGGGTAAATCCTCCTTTGCAATTGCTGGCATTAAAACAGGCATGTCAAAAACATATTAATGGCTTCATAGTGTAATGTTTCCTCCCCCGAGAAGGCATTCAATTAAATATTTCCCCGCTTCTTCCTAAATTTTCTTCCCGCTCCTTCATTGATACCTCAGCTCTTTAACAAATCGCCAAGATCGTATGTATCAAAGAAATCCGACACTCCCTCGCCATCCTCCAGACTCCACAGGTAATCATCATGGTCCAAGGGTGGGGAGAAACTGACAAAGGGGGTGCTGGGATCTTGGACAAAAGAGGTGCAAGGAAGCTGGTCCTCCGTGATCTGGAGAAGACTAGGCGGCAAACCCAGCAGACCCTCAACGTCCAGCAGTGAGGAGGAGCTGGATGCCGCGGCCGAGGAGGTGGATGGAGGGGCCGTAGACACGCTGTCTGTTGGGAACAAAGTGAGAAACCAATCTGTTACAGAGAGAGTAACTGCAGATGACCTGCTCAATAATAACCATTGCTGCGGTAGCATTTAGCATTTAGGCCATTGACTGTGTAAAAGAAGCGGACGTAGCGGCCACGACGTCACTCATTGGACTAGTGCGTTGAAACCTTAAAGAGTTTGCATTTTGCCTCTTGCCCTCTTGGCTTTCTGGAGACAGAAGTGACCATATTTGGACAAGAGGGTGGAGCTGGGGAAGCACAGGGGGTGACGATGAAACATGCTAAGCTAACGCTAAGGCTAACTTACTGAAACACCGACCACACTGCTAACACTGTTGTTAGACACGACCAAGTAATTTCAGCTACTTGCTAAATGTACCGCATAAAGTTGTGCCTAATAACAGCAATGTGCACTTCACATAATGTATAAATAAACTAAATAGGAGGCAAGCTGACAGACAAAATAATCTAATACCATATTAATGCTAACATTAGCTAATGTAGCTTTGCTAACAGGCCGGGCGAACTCCATGAAACATTTGTGTCGCAGAATTTTTTGACGGTCTTGTTAGTGTGACATCTTAACCACAACTACGGTAGAGCTTTCTGTACTTCTGTTAATAAATACGTTTTATTCATTAAAACATATTTCATTTTATTCATTAACGGAAGCTCCTAAATGACGACTCGGCAGGTGAGCAAGCTGTCAATTACACCTGTCAATCCAAGCCCGACACGGCAGACAACAAAGCCTTCTATTAGCCCCAGAATATTATTAACAGACCAGTAACTTACAAAAAGGACCAATAGTACACTTATTAGAGGGTCCAAACTAAGCAAATAGGCCAGAATGTCTCCTGGGTTAGTCTATAGAGAAATGCTCAATGGACTATTGGAGCCAGGCTTTTTTGGACCCAGTATTGAGCAGCTGTCAAAGGTATTACACTTTAAGATACTTCAACACATGCCAATATTTCAAGTCACAGTTGTTGCCCTACTGACAATGCCAATGTCGCTATTACAGTTAGAGTAAGATGACCCATAAACAAAACAGCTCACGCTTACTGTCAGTGGGCTCCTCTTTGATACCGAAGGGCTGTGGTGTCATTGTGGGTGCAGTCGGAGGGCCGAGGGGTGGAGGGAACTCCTTTTTAGGGGTGACAACGCTTTTAACAGGACTGGCGTCTTCAAGACCCTCCTCTGGACACAGGTAGACCTCAATGGGGCCATTCTTACTCTTTAGGTAGATCTGTAATGATCCCTGCTGTAAGGACAAATTCAGAAATAGAGATAAATATTTGAAACATATCAGGGTATTCTCTACTGCTTATACTGTTATACCACTTTAATAAAGTGCTCAAGTGGAAAAGTATATTTTTCTTCAGTTAAATTAGATTTTTAACAAATAAAGCATGGTTTTCCTTAGGTTTGTGGGGGGCTTAGCTGCTGCAATGGCTTTTTCTTTGTTGTTATTTAACTAAAAACTATGTGTTTTGGAGAATTTTGCACCATTATTATTACAATCTATACAAAAAAGGTCAAAGAAACACACATGAAATCTGCTAACTGATGAAGTCAACACAATTCCAATTTAGCGAATAATAGATACTACAGTTTTTATGTTTACGGAGCTTATACAAACAGTTTATCTACTTTTTATTTACTTGTAAAGGCAGTGGACAAGTTCATTAATATGACAGGATGCAGCGGCCTAAATCTGAGGTGAGAAGCAGGAAACAGAAAGGACAAATTCTACGATACAAAGACATAACCTCACCCCTGCTGTATCTGGAACCTCTAGCTTGGTCTCAGCGGGGGCCTTGACAGCAATGACCGTCTGGTCCCGTAGACTGGCGATGGACCGGATGTCTTGGTACGTCACATAGCCCAATGTACAATGAGGAGTCAAGGCAACACCAGAAACTAAGTGGGTAATTGCACAAATACTGATTTATACAGACAGCAAAGTAGCAGAGAGGAAAGCTGTGTGTGAAGGATATCTCTGATTGTCTTTATATTCAGTAAGTTGTTTGAGCTGTGCGCTGCTGGCGTGGATCAGTTCATCCAGAGACCTCTCTGCTCTCTCCAAGTCTCCAAGCTCTTTCCTCAAGGCACAAGCCTTCTCTCCTCCACCTGCACCGCCTTCAAACACATCTCCAACGCTAAAAGAACACACAGTTATAGATGAGCTGATTGAAAATGGAAAAGATGTTGATTGTTGAATGCTGTAAATGTACTAATTGTCAAGCAGGTCACACAGTTCATCAGTACACGCAGGAGCTGATGAAACATTTTCTGAAGATGTAGCAATGTTTCCTAACTGCCACTAGGTGGCACATCAGCAGTGAGTGAAAATGAGTTGACATTCACATGCTAGTGATTTCAGACTATATAGTGAGGTGCAGTTGTAATGGATTGTTTTAACCTGAAAGACTAGCTTTTTTTCCAATATGTATATACAAATGAAAGGGACAAAGTTGTAGACAAACCATTCACTATAATGACGTTGCATCGGTTCTCTAGATATATACAGTATCCTGGCAGATCATTCATCCATACTTTTCTTTTCATCTATTCCGTGACTGCACACATTTGACATGTTAGTAGCAGGTGGCAGGTCTGCTTTGTATGTTGTTCACTGCTTGTATTAACTGATGAGAAAGTAGCCACGTGCAGTAATATAGAAAACTGAAGAAGCATTGAGAATGATTGTGCATTTGAATCATTGACAGGTCAATCATAATCAAATCAAATCATGAGGCCAGTGAAGATTCACAGCTCTAATAAATATGGGTATGTTTTCCATTTTCCAAACATTCTGACCATGAAGATCCAGTGGGATTGAAACTTTACACCTACGTCATGTACGTAGGACTACCTTTTTTTAACGGATATATTTAGAATTTAGAATTTAGGTTTAGGAATTTAGACGTGCTAATATCTGACACGTTTCCTGACACTTCTCTGTCTTCTGTTCATTGGAACATAAGACATAAGACCTACCACTAAACCTGCTCTTCTGTAAAAGGTACTCACAGCCACTGGATGTTATTTTTGGACTTCTTTCGGATGAGTTGAACTCCTTCCAGGACATTAGTGATGTCGTAGATGCGTCTCTTCTGGACCTCCAGAACCTCGGTGGCCCAGTTCAGATCAAGAACTCCATCAGGAGACTCAGCAATCAGACCAACAAACTTTTTCGTTAGCAGACCCAAGGATGTGTCGTACCGTGTCCGCTCACCTGGAGACTTTGGAGCTGGGGATTAAGAAAGGGACAAACAACAAAAAATTACATCTTGAATAAAGCCATCACTTAATACTCATTGATCTAAATAGTTGAGTAATTTTATTCCTGGACTTCTTAAGTTCACTGGACATTGTGGTAAAACATTCCAACTTGCTGCTCTCATCTTCTGGACACAGGGGAGCAGGGCCTTCTGCTGTTATGAGTCACCCTGCCCCCGTCCCGCTGTTATGCCTGTTACAACCATGAAGAATTCACCAGACAGACCTCTCCACTTACTGTCCTTCACATCCCAATTCATCTGTTCCACCCCTGGACTTCTTTTATTTATATTTGGACCTTCATATAATTAAACTGCTCCTCATGACAACCTAGTGGTGTATGATAATCTGCGTTGTCATGACTTTGTAGTAACTATTTTAAGTCGTTCTCCATTTTCTGTGAACTCAGCCTTTTTTTTTTTTTGTCCTTCCTGGGTACCAAAGTCAAGATAAGGAATCCAAAAGCTGCATTTCCGCCTCAGGAACTACCAACCATTGAAGGAACTCCAGCGCATTTCCACTGCAGGGAACAGGGTCTATATTTAGCTCTAGAGACATTTTACCCCTAAAAAGTCCTTGCTCAGGGGGTTGTATTTATAGTTTACTAACTTTTGGGGTAGGGCTTGTTTTGCTGAACATTTGATTGGTCAGTACTTGGGGCATTTTGTTTCAGCCACTATTTTTATTAAAAATCTGTTGGTTTCTACAGTTTTTAATAATGCTTCGACACATCACCATGGAGTTACAGGAGAGAGCAAGTGCCAGATGACGGTGTCCAGGCCATAGTGAGCATTTGGCGTAGAGTTGTGTGCAAAAATGACACGTGTTGCTTTTTTTTTTGTGGGTAAAATTCAGTCTCTGGAACTAAATTTAGACCCTGGTCCCTGCAGTGGAAACAATGAGTTCCTCCAAAGGTTCCTAGCTCCTGGGGAATGATCCTGCAGTGAAAATGCAGGGCTAGAGTTCCCAGACCAATATTTCTGGGTATTTTTGGTGGATACGCGGCTCAACTAAGTACAAGTTATGACTAATTTGACATTGGACTATATAATTAAACCTGACCTATGACCACTACAAAGTTATGAGCACGGTTGTGAACACTAGCCCACGGCAGCCCTTTATTACTGACCCACAATACCGTTAACATTACTTGGTTTATGGTAGCGTACTCACTCCTTGGACTTGGTATCCTTGGTCCGATGCTGCCTTTGCCTTTTGGTGTGCGGAAGTCTGGCAGGTAAAGGGGGTCCTCTAGATCCAGCTTCCTTTTAGCCTAGAAAGCACAAAATAAATAAATACAATCTTTTAATAAAGATAAAATCTTGTCCGTGACCGTAACCCATTCTGATATCAGATTTGAATTATTTCTGCCACTACAGCCTGCTGGAAACAATTCTTCATCTTACATGTTTATCAAATACCACTGACTTTAAATAGTGACTAGGATGAGGCCAGCTTATCCATAAAACGGTGACATCAATGGTGGCAAAAGCGCTAAATAGGGGGTTGTTGAAAAGTGTTGTGTCGTAAATGTGCCAACAGCCCTCAAGTGCAGGAACAAAGCACCCCCCTCACACTTTCCCAAGCACTTCAAGAAGGTCTGATTGTGTGTGTGTGTTTGAGGGCCAATAGGAAAGGGGGGAAATCCCTGGAAACGCTCAATGACCTCTCCTCCCCCTTTTCAAGCCTCCCGATGTGTCTCTCTCTCTCCCCAGCTTCTTTCTTCAAGCCACACTCAGGCTCTCCACACAAACAGACGACTACCTGACTACAACTTTAATGTATCGCACTCGCGCAACCTTCAGACTCCAACGTAAACTTAGTGTCTTCGTGTGACCATTACTCTTTCACTTTCCATTACACTCTCAATGACCTACATAACAAAAGCAAAAGTCACGAGAAGCCGGCCTCCCCCTCAGGATTGAGAAATGGACAGCTGGGTGAGAAATGAAAACTTGTGCAAGTTGGAGAAGCAAAACTTAAGGCGGTACCTAAAATTACAAAACAAAAAAAAAACCAGTAAATTGTTAACAGAGTTTTTCTGGTGACTGTGCCAACCAGGGCCTGCTGGGTAGTTGGTGGCATCTGGTTAGGACTTCACCTCAAATGTAATCTAGAAACGTGTCCTCTCTTATCCTTCATCGGTGTATCGTCTCACAACCTTTTTTTTTTTTTTACAGTTTTAGTGGCAAAGCTACTTTAGCTTTACTTTTGCCCTAACCATGTGTGGACGTGCTGGTGTACGCATGGGGATAGTGAAAGGTGCCATTGTCCCAGTGTGTTCCCTGACATGTCCACCTGTTGACTAGCGACATCTGGAGCAGCGCAGCATGTGTGAGTGTGTCCTTTCGGTGGAGCAGTGTTTTTTTATAATCCTTAGAGCACACAGACAGGCGTGCAGGAACCTCAGAACAGTGATGGCTGCTTCTGAATGCCTCTTGTGGGATTAAAAAATGTGTTTCTGTTGGCTCAAAAAGTCCTGGCAGAAGTGGCCAAACACCAGAGCTGGTGGGAAAGATTTACTGGTCAGACTGTCTACAAACAGCTGTAGTTATAACAGAGACAACTGTCATATTAAGAAAACTGAGCATTCTTCACATAGAAGATGGAGTTAATATCACGATGGTGCGCTGGCAAGAATCTGGTGACATGATACGTATCATGATATCAGTATATTGTGAATTTCAAAAATCTAATGTTAGGGAAACTGCCATAGTATTAAGAACACTACATTGTCAATATAACAGTGTAAAAACATCCACTTGTTATGTTGAAGCAAAGGCAAATGGCTGAAGATTACAACCAAAAGCATGGGGTCACGATAACGCTAACGCTAACTTACTGAAAACACCTACCACACTGCTAACTAACAATGTTATGCTCAATGCCATCAGGCAATTTTAGCTACTGACTAAATGTAAGCACATTGTTGTGTTTCATAATAATATCAACTTCCCGTAAAGTGTAAACACAATAATTAGCATGCTAGCTGCCCAACCACATGTAGCTACGTTATGCTAACAAGTATTGTAATTAAGTACTGGTAAACCTCAAACCTCAACACTGAGCAATAAAATCTCTTCTTGTCTCGTTAGTGTGTGTTGTAGTGGTCTTGTTAGTGCAACTTCTTAAACCACAACTACAACAGAGCTATAAAATCCATTTCATTAAATAAACAGAAGATCCTAAAGGCGATCAAATTATCAAGCACACATGTGAATGGAAGCCCTCACAGCAGACATCAGAGAGTCTGTTAGCCCTGAACTATTATTAACGAGGGACTAAGTTACAGAAGGAGCACCAGTACACTCTTTAGAGGGTCCAAATAAAGTGAGTGAGACCATAAAGACTCCTGGAAGAAAATTACTGACTCAGTATTTCAAGAGAGAATTTGCCATTTCTTGAGTAGCAGTCACTGTAACATTGCAATGTTTTCATCAAGCGTATTGATATTTTCTCACACTAAGCTGAAGAGCTACGCTTTAATATTACAGACATGACACCTTTTCAAGGGAACCAACGGTTTCACCCTGCAGCTGTATGGCTTAGGGTGGGGGCTTGGTGCTCCCTATTTTGCATGAAGGGTTTCTCTGGTAAGTCAACCATACTACGCAAACAGAGCTTCATCTGCTGGTTAACAGCCGGCCTCTCTTTCGCTACATGTGCTTTTGCACACATGGATGATGCAAACGTTTACATGGAAGCATGCAGGCATGTTTACTGTAAAACAAAAGAACAAAAAAAAAAAAGATCGTGAAGGAATGAATCTGACAACTTTTTGTGTACTAGAACTAGTGAGTAAGCAGCATTTTAAAATCAAGGTTTTGTGAGGCCAACCACTGCGTAGGATTGTTGCAGTGGGAGTGAACAAGAAAGGCCTTAGTCAGCTATGCTCCTTTTGCTTTTTATCTCCAAGACTCACAGTATCACTCCACTCACGTTTACTATAACCTCACCCTGCCCGCCTGCCCAGTTACACCCAAGAACTACACTGCACGTGGCGTCTTCTGTTTGCTTCACATTCTTCGCCTGATTCCTGCCGTCTCAGCAATGGTGCAATCTGCACAGCAGCATTTCACACACAAAATAGTCATGTGAAGGGACTTCTGCAGTTGGGCCACTCCTGAAAACAAACCTTGTCAATCAGGCTACCATGGGACTCAGATTCCATCTGAGCCAAGGGCAAGTTACAGTACGCCTGCAAATATCTCCTCTGTACACAAACCCCTCACTACCACACCCTTGGGAAGTCAAACAAAAACCATGACTGCACTGATGACAAGATTGTCAATGTGTCCCTCAAGAGGTAAAGGAGAAGGGTGGATCTGCCCATTTGGGTTGATGGTGTAGAGAGAATGGGGGGTGCAAACTACTTTGAAATGCAAAACTACCCCTATTGAGGACATTATTCTCTGGGGTCGGGTCTGGCCTCAGGCTGGGGTAAAACAAGGTGAAGGAGAAGGAATGGTGAAGTGTGGTGAGCACATACAGTCGGCAATTTGGTCCAAGTCACACTCAAGCGGCATGAGTCTGAATGGGGAGCTCACCACGGGGCTCCGGCGGAGCTCTAAAAGCAGGAGGAAATTCAAGGGAGTTTGAAAGGAGAGGGTTTTGTTTTTCACTGCCGAGCTGCATGAAGTATTGAATTTGCATCAGGAGTCGGCCCAAAGCTGGTGTTAATGCTCATGCAGTTCTGGCAGATTGTGCACATTCCATGAAAGTCTGTGAAGACGCACATGTGACATAAGCAGAGAATAAGTGGGACATTGTTTCTGGTCAACATCATGCAGATAGATCTTGCAGCAATTGTTCTTTGGTTGTAGACTTTGTCTGTCTCTAAACATTCACACACTGGTGAATATTTCCACATAGACTGTTGGGACACTGAGACTGGACAGGGTGTCAAATGCTTTTTAAGACCATTACAAGATCTTTTTTTTACCAAATTAAGACAGCGTTTTGGATCTTTTTCTTATTCAAACACTGGAGGTAAATATAAATGTAAGTGTCGTGGTCCCGTGTAGAGGTAAGTTTTATGTAGAAATGATTATTAGAGGGAGTTAGGTTAATGTACATTTTAAGGGGAGTATGAATTAAAAAGACAGTATTAGGCTTAAAGCCACTGGAAACGTAAATACACAATTACCTTCTAACTATGGAGGTTAAGGACATACATACATAATAGCAAATATCAAAAAGTATCAGAAATTTGTTTCAATCCAAAATCAAATTTTTTTTGTTAACATTCTGATATTGGGTCTGAATTTAGGCTGGACATTTATTATGCAATTTAGTCGTGGACCAGTCATTAAAAAAATATCCCAGTCAGTTGTCCCACCCCAATGAACTATGTAACGTTAGCTACTAGCTGCTAACTACCTAGCTAGTAGCAGCGTCATGCCCATTTGTTTGTCGCTGGGTGCACATCCACTGTGATTTAGAACATAACCACTGTGAAACAATCAGAAAATATTGTTTTACTTCTCTTGTTTCATGGCTTTGTTCTCGCTAACACCACTCTGTCTTCATTTGTTCTCAACCTCGCAAGACCACCGCTGCTCTCTCCCTCGTGTCACATGACCCGTGTCCCAAACATACAGATTGAACGTGTAAATTGCTAATCATAGATACACTTAAGTTACATGCGATGTGTACCTAATTCATTGGTGTCATTAGATTATATTTAAGGTTATCTAACTGTTGGAATTTCCAATCAGCAAATTTAGGCTGGGTGACGGTGTAGCTAACGTTACTAGCTAACTAAATGTCAATGAAAAAGCAACATGCTGTGGCCATGCAGTCTTGAGAAATAGTCCAAACGGCAGAATGAGCTGTTTTTGGACTAGATTTTGTTATAGTGACGAATGTTTATTTCCATTCAGATTTTTGTAAATGCTTAATGAGAAGCTCAGTTTTTGATATCCTATCATCATATGTATTTATACTGTTTCAAGGCAAGTTTCCAGTGGCTTTAAATCTTCAGAACATAAGAAATGCAAACCCTCACACAGAAGACCATGACTCACACCGACAAAAAGAAACTAGACCAAAAGTTTGTGGCAACAGAGACCTCACAAATTCAAATTTAAGACCATTTAATCGCTTCTGAAACATAATATGTTTCAGATATATAATATATGACATAATATGAACTTTTTATGGACCTGATTGGTTGAGATGAAAGAAGCTGTCATACAGAGAAACCAGACTTTGGATTGAGACTAAAGTCCTGTAACACATTTACATTACTATCAAGGAAACCCATCATTATCAGTAGTTTACACATCCTGGTAAAAACTCACCCGCCAATCACTGACACATTGTCTTTTGCCACAGTTACAATGATTGATAAGTAAAGACAAGAAATCTGCAGCTAAAGTTAACAGTTAACCTTTTCACAGTGTTTTCATAAGCATGTGTCACAGTGGCGTCTTCCAGCGTGGGGTCGTGTATGACTGTTGCATGAATGAACGAATGTTGTATGAATCGTTTAATGGAATCAGATCATAAAGAAGAGCCAACCATCCTTAAAAGAAATAAGAACGTGGTTTTATTGAAGGAAGTGAGTTGTAGATGAAGAGGCAAAACGACACTTCCTTTATTCCACTTACAGAAAACGGAACATGCTGCGTCAGCACTGCTTCAAGCTTAGTAATAATTTGAAATCATTTAAGTTATTTAAATGGTCAAATGGTCTGCCAACATTTTTCTGTAACAACACAGACACAATTCTCTTTATTTCCTCTTCTGTTAACAAAATCACTTGCACCCTAACATTTTTTTGCTGTCCGTGTCCTAGTGGTTATTATACTTAACAAAAACCGTGACACTTAGTGAAAAAATAATCTCGCTAATTGAAAGGAAAATTAAAACGACCTTTCAAAAACACGAAAACTTGATCAAATCGAAAAATGAACAATGCGGCGCGAACCAAAATGAAACAGAATCATTTCCCCCGACGTTAAAGTATTGGCCTTGTACAATGCGCGACTTTCAATAAACAGTGGTTTTGTTCATAGTCGACGTTGTTCGTTCTTTCATCCTACTTTTTTCAGCTTCTGCAAATCAAGGCTCAAACAACACCATACCTGTAAAACCCATGAACTAAACCAAAACTAGTCAATTCCTCGAAACAAAACCAAAACCTGTGAACCTGTAAAACTAACTGAACTGAAATCAAAAAATAAACTGCAACAGTAAATAAACATTTGTCTCACGCGGTCTCTTTACTGAACGCTATTAAAATTACTTCCAAAGCTTGCTTATCTGTGGCTGTAACACCAGTGCATCTACACGTTTGTAATAAGGGAAAACGACAGAGTATTTGTTACAGGATGCTACGTGGTTGAACGTATGTGTCAGTCCCTATGAAGCTAAAACCAGTTGCACACAGCTCACCCCCTGTATAGTAGGTGCGTTTCCCCCCCTGGTATTGACAGTTTACCTAATTCGCTGAAATGTGCTGAGGAAGTTTCATAATCGTAGGACCTGGGGTTTTGAAACCTGATCTGCTCTGTAATTTCCAAAGGCGCATCATTGTTCTCACCTTTGTCAAGCTCTTATTTTGGGGAAGTATTTCTCTGTGAAATCATGCTCAGTACACTTGCTCCTTATCTGCTGGAGGTCGATAGTGGATTTTTAAAAAGGTAGCATTGCATTTGTAATAAAGTTTATCTTGCCATGTGATGAGCCAGGTGGTAGCTTATTTTTACTTATATCCATGTAATCCTCTTGAAGGGCCTATTAGCAAATACAGGCGCAAGGGCAGGGGGTTAACCGGAGATTTGAAGACCCTGTACGCACTCTAACCCCTTTAGTCCCTTTACTGCAGTTCACTAAATCTAGATGGCAGGGCCTGGCTTGTTAGAAGTAGAAAAAAAAAAAGGGACACCGATGTAACAAACAACAGCAGGTGTGAAGCACTAAACACTGTGTCAACTGTGTGACCCAATCCTCTCAGATCATCGAGCTTTTCCAAATAATCCTTCAGGGGTAGAATGTGAGAACGTTGCTCACACCGAATTCTGCACCGCGACCTTAGCGTTTACAGCGTTTCGTCGCGTTTCTCGCTGTCTGTAATGTTTCTTTCCCAACAGTCCGGTGACGACCTCTGACCTCCGCCTCCTTCCTACAGGGACATGAACAGGTTGCGCAGGTTCTGAATTGCTGTAATGACAGGTGCTAACTTGCAGCAGTTGTCACATGGGTGGAATGACAAAAAAAGCTGTCCAAACATGAGTGTTAGCATTTCCTGTCAAATTAGTTACTGAAACATGAGTCGTACGAGAGTATTTCTTCTCATATTGGTTCATAAATAGGTTTTTTCACAGCCTTGTCTGACAAATTAGTTAATAAATAGTTAACAAAATAGAAAAAATACTGTGCTTCATAAGAAAGACAGGTCTTTGCAGAGTGCGTCTTGTCAAATTAGTGAATGAAATTGTTAATAAAATAGGAAAATGCTGTGTTTACATCACAAACACGAGTCCCTGCGGAGCATTTCACATCGAATTAAGTTTCTGAAATTGTTAACAAAGTAGAAAAACGACGTGCTTCAGTCTTAGCAAAGCATTTCTTGTCAAATGAGGTAATAAACAGTTCAGAAAGTAGAATAAATGCGGTCATGAAAGCATTTATTGTGAGAACGTGTTAATAATGTAGAAAAAGCGATGGGTTTTTACTAAAAACATGAATCTGGGCAGAGCGTTTCCTGTCAAATGAGTTAATAGAAGAGGAGGAGAAAAAAAAAGGTGGTGTTTACAGTATTGTCCTGAAACAGCCTGGTCATCTTCTCCCTGGCATTGTTTAATTGTGTTCTGTCTCTCACTATGGGGGCCACTCATTCCTCCTTTTCAAGAGAGGGGGCCCCAAACACTATCAACTAACCCCCCCCCCTGCCGATGCCCTCTACCCACCAAAATCAAACACACACAGCGTCTGGTCGTGTGTATAGCTACAGCTGGACTGCGGGGGAAAAAATGTCACACAAGTTAACATGGCAGCAAAGGGGAGCAGAGCATTCATTCATTCATTCATTCATTCATACAGTCAGTCATTCAAACAGGGACTCCTCTGTGGGCTCATCACGTCAAAAACATATTTGAATGTGTCCCATAAGCGTGCATACCAGTGAAAACGACGAATTATTCCGCCTACACACACGTTCAAGTGTCTGCACTGGACACCGAAGCGGCTATTAGATAATAACGTGTTTGTGTGCATCATAAGCTGTGTGTTTGTTTACCGGGAGTCGGCCGGAGGATGATCTGATGGGTTTAGCCTCTGGCCCGTGGGGGGTTGAGTACAGGCTGTGGGCTCTTTGTTCCGCCGCGGCCGTGTTGCAGATCTGGGTGAAGTATCCGGCCGGTACCGAGCTCATGGGCGGGCTTGACAGTCCGGTGCTGAAGAACTCGGTTTTGACCGCCGCTCCGCTGCTGCAGCCGGACATGTTCTTCATCTTCTGCTGCTGAGAACAAGCTTGCAGAGCCCCCGGCGGACGAGCCGCAGCCGGAGAGACGCCTTTAGGCAACCGCATCATTTTTCCTGAATAAACTATATTTAGCCGGTTCGGTCAAGCGAATGGAGAAGTGTGCGCGTAGCCGAGGATTAATACTGTGCAAAGTGTGCCCGCTTTATCAAGCTGCCGCAGCCTTTGTGTACAAATGAAGTATATTAGCAGGGCAGGCGATAAAAAGGGAGGAACAAAGTACTGAAACCAGCCTTCTGAACACAAAATGCATGAGTTAAAATGCACTCCGGACGTTATTTCTTCATACAGTTTCCCCCTGTAACAACACTACAGTAACTTGATCTATACTATTATCCTTTGTCCGGTTACAAAGTGCAGCGAACTTGCCTTATAAGTGTCTAAATTTCAATAAATAAACAAACAACTCAAGCCTCTTCAAGTCCAGTACCGAGTTTCACCGGGGTCGGGTTCCGGCTTTAAATTGTACCGTGAGTCCCTCTGATCCAGAATCCGATCCGGTCTCTGTGTCCGTGCGAGACTCCCGTCCGTCCAGCTCAGAGCTCTTGTCTGCTGCTGCTTTCCATACAAGAGGAGACACACAAGAGCTGCCGCTGCTGCTGCTAGTAAGAACAGCTTTTTTTTGCCGCCAAACTTCATCCCGCGAAATTTAGATCTCCCGCGGTTCGAGCTCGCCTCCCATTGGCTCCCGGCACGTTCGGCTTGTCACATTTGCATAAAACAGTTGTTTGCGGACGGGACCGGTCTTAAAGAGACAGGATCCTAATTTTGGAAGATAATGTTCTTTTATTCCCGTCTGCAGTTGGAGACAATGGGCGCTTATATTTTGAAAAAGCACAAGTAAATCATATGTAATTTGCTGTTATTGGAGTTTGTTATTACTACACTGCTTGTGCTTAATACGGGCCATGATGAGCGCAAATGTCATTGTGATTTGACCTATTTTATGCAACATAAAGGATCACACACGTCTGTATTTAAAGGTGCAATTTGGAAGATTTGTGTGCGCTTTTGTGACATTTGTGTTGGAGTCTGTTTTGAGCTGGGAGCTTTCTGATGTTAGCTGACTGCATTTCTAAGCTAACAGTAGTGCCGCAGAGGAGCGATTGTAAGGATATTCCTCTGGTAGAAATTAGTCTACAGGCTCTAATTGTGGGTGTAGGCTATGGAGAGCTTAGTAATGGAGTTAGCTAAAGTCAAAAAAACAAAGGGCTCCCAACACAAAACCCACAAACTTCATGTAAGTGTGTAAGCACTTGCAAATCTTCCATTGCAGAACCTTCAAAAGTTACGCTACCATTAAAGTGGTTTCCAAAGATCAAGAAGTGCAGTGAAGATACACAGAGATTATGTTAAAACTCATGTTTAATGAAGACAGTGAAGACAAAACTGACACTGCTATTTCAGTAAATAGTAAATGGTGTATTTTAGCTGTCATCCACAGATAAAGACTATAACATATCATATTTAAGCTACAAACTACAAGAAATGTTGTTCTCAATGACTGGAAAAGTAGAAAATGATTGGCTACACATTACATAGTCTACTGACACAATTACATGAATACGTGTATGCAACTCTTCTTAACTAAAAGGGGAAAATCCTCTTCATTGTTTCCATGCGAATCAGTTGTCTATTGCCCTTGATGGAAGTGCATTGTGGTCGGAAAGGCCTGATGCAAGGTGTTACTGTGGATAGTTTGCAGATGATAATTGGATTCATTCAGTGCCACTCTTGCTTATTGGCTCAGAGGAGATATTGAAAGAAAACAACCCCTCCCCCAATCCACAGCTACTACCAGACGCAAGCCATATGACTTGACCCCCATTGGCCGGGGCAACTCCCATCCAAAGTAGGTCCATTGTCGTGCCTCAATTCAAATAACATTTTAAGTGGGTTCATCAAATCTCTGTGGGCTCTGAATGAAAGATAAGTTAATGGCTGTTCAGTCAAGATAGTGCTTAAAAATTAAACAATAAATGGACAAAGGGTGAGGAAAAAAAGCTGACAGTTACGTGACTATTACACCGGGTATTAGTGCAAAAACATCATCTCCACCCACTGGTTCTTCCTCTTTCGTGCTCAACTACACAACAGAACAACTGAACAGTTATGTTACATAATGTACAAAAGTCTCATATGTTCTTTAGATCCATTTTAGCAATGTCTCTGTATATTGCATCAAGTTTAGTGAAGTCCCACGACCCCAGTAGAGAGTGTCTCTGCCGGTTGCACTTGTTGGGATGTGAAAAATAAGAGTTTAAATCACCTTCACTAAGTTTAAGGTTTGTCATATATTCTTGTAAAAGTCACATTCTAGGGTTTTTAATGCACTTCTCTTTGCCTTCATTCAGAGCTTGTGTTGAGTTGGGAATCATAATTTTAAATAAACGCTTGTTTATCGCAACAAGACACTAAACTAACCCATTAAATAAACCTGACCAGCGAGAAATTACATATTTTTATTATTGTAATTATTATTGTTGTTGGTTTTCATAACAACAAGAAAGAAAGAAAGAAAGAAAGAAAGAAAGAAAGAAAGAAAGAAAGAAAGAAAGAAAGAAAGAAAGAAAGAA
>JAPQRN010000016.1:16607430-16627484 GCA_037367275.1 Coranthus polyacanthus | reverse complement strand
CCCACCCACATCTCTCTTTTCTATTTGAACTCGTCGGGTCCCTAGTACAGCACACAGGGCCCCTTTTCGTCTCCTCCCATCCCTCTCTCTTTCTCTCCTTCCTCTATCTCTCTCTTTCTCTCTCTCCCCCCTGCTAGGATCCCCACAGCTGCGCGGACCAGGTGCGTTCCGCCCCGACACACACATGCACACAGACACAAGTGCGCTCACACACACACCCTTACACCCGCCAACGGACGCAGCAGGAAATGCCTAATACCAGTTTTAGAATGATGCCACTATGCCAGCTTGACAGGGAGGCTGCAGGATCTGTCACTAGAGAAGGCAACAGAGAAGCCGACAGAGAAAGTGAGACAGAGAGTAGCATCTCGCAGCTGATTGGAGGGGGGGAAAAAAAGACTAGAAACTGAAAGAATGAAACAATTGCTTTATCACTGAACTCGTATGTCCTACTTTTTAAGTGCAGACCGTTGAAAAAACCTACAACTTTTCAGCTCATGAACAGCGTTCACTCAAGGGCCTGTCTTGCGCTCTTTGGAGGTTCTCGTCCAGCGCTGGATATAAACACACACAATCTCTACTGACACTGCCAAAATATATCCTACATTACACCTCTCTCCAGGGATCCTCATGTAAAAGGGACCTCTGTGTGTGAGTGACTGCACACGCATGTGTGACTTTATGTGTGGGTGGATGCACATGTGTTTTCTTTTTTTTTTTTTTTAAGTATCAAGTTATTTTGGTCTGTGGCTCACCACAGCTCACACTCTCCCCTGTCTTCTACTCATCTCACACGGCCCCAAGAGAAGAAGGGGAAAGAGTGTGAGAGACAGAGAAGTGAGTGAGACAAGGAGGACAGATGAGTACAAGTAAAGAGATGAACAAGAGGCCAAAGAGGAACATGATGGATGATGGTATTATTTCATAGACTATATGATAAATCGCAAACCTGGGAACCAGACGCATCTGCATCAGAGCTCTGGCAGCTTAGTCTGTTCCTGCTCTCATTCAAACCTGGCCTAGATTGGACCGAGCCAATCAGAACACGTAGAGGATATGGGGAGAGTTTGATAAGATGATTTGCAGAGGAGTTCACTTGTGTAAAGAATCGAGATGTCCGCCGCCGATGTGAAGCAGTGTGTCGATTAAATCAACTGGATATATTTTCCGTAAGAGACGCAAACAATTGCCTTTAAAGCCTTTCATATTTTGTTATTTAATGTACCGACTTTTCAAATTGTCCCACGCTCCATTGGTCTGATTGGTTGTAGGTCTATCCAGTTACATCCAGAGGCATTTTGGACTGCACCTGTTGACGCCGCTCCTGGGAAATCCAGAATTCTCATTTGAAAATTGGTCTGGAAATGTCAGACCAAGGTGTAAACCTTCGACATTTCCTTCGATAGGAAAATATTAGCACCTTATAACAATGTAAATGCTTCATCTGATCTATTTATTCTCTAGTTTGAATGCATCTCTTCTTCTTCTTCTGTTATGTTTGCATTAGATGCGGAACCAGTCAAAAAAGTTCCAGCTTTGGGGGCATGCAACTGGATCGCTTTATTTAGCATCTACGTAAAACAGCTCAGTTGGAATTCCTTATCAGAATCATTTCAGTCGGGCTGAACAAATACTGTAGCTATTGGTAGCCGTCACATCCCGGATTTCTACTGCAGACAACGTGGATTTTACTGAGAGACAATTCAAAAGGATTTCAAACTTTCTAACCATGTTACGTTGACCAATAAAGGTTCCGTAATTCAAGGCATTGTTCTAACAAGATGCGTTTTAATAAAAAATCTTTGCTTTGTTTATTGTCAAAACTGATGTCCTTCAATAATAGCAATTCAGTCTTAAGTGGCACCACTATAATGTAATAGTCTACGCTGAACATGTGCTGTTCCCCATCATTACGGAGTGTGAAGCAGATGCACAGTATCCTGTCTCAGAACCCAGAAGCAACAGCAGCAGTTACGTATGAAGAACGACACAAAGGAGAAGCTTCCAGGGATCACAATTCCAGTCCAGTTCACGAACCCACTGGTTGAACAGCATGCGATCAACCAAATGACAAATGTGTGAGTGTGTATATAAGTTCATTTGAAGTTGTTAACGCTCAGCGTGTTTATCTCATCAAGCAATTAGTTTCCTTTTGGCCTCTTAAGACGCTTTAACAAGGACATTGACGTAAACGGCTTCATTTTTTTCCTAGAGAGTGAATTGTTTCTCGCACGCTAAGCTGATACTGGCGGTATATAAATAGAATGGAAATACAGAAATACTAGAAATGCACTGTACTTTGTGAGGAGAACATGCATGCCAGAGGTCAACCTACAACAGACACAAAAGAGACAATCCAACCAACCAGACAGTTACAACTGTGATGTGGCTGATGGAAAGCCCTTCGCATTTCGACTGTGATGGAAACTGAAAGACCGCTATACACACAAAGACACAAACAGTCACACTCACACTGCTGACACCTCAGCGTGGCCACATTCTCACCTCAAACCTTTCCATTCACTGACTGTCAGGCCAGCGTTTCCACCAGCGGATGTTTTTTGAGGCCAGCGTTTCTTTGAAAAGACACACAAGACCTCAGCCAGGCAGGAGAAACCTGCTTCAGCTATTTTAGACGGCATCTTCTGGAGGATACCTCAAGTTCTACATTTCAAAAGTTTTTAGTTGCGCTATTGAGCGTTTTTTCTTCTGAGCAGGTTTTCTTTTTGATCACACGCGATTGATCTGGCAGACTCGGCTGTTTATACACGACGTGCCGCGCAGTTATTAATTATTAAATGATTCTGAGCTTGAAAAAAAAAATCTGAATAAGCTACTTTTTCTCGTAGAAACAATGCAGGTTCCCTTTTCCTTATGTGGGATGAGACACTGAATCTACATAAAAGGTAACACGTGGATATGAATACAGGCCTACACACACAAACGCAGACACACACACACTCCAACAGGAAGAGTGTGGGTGTTTGGGAGCAGCTGCATGGAGAAGCATCAGACCCAGCTTCCTCCTGGTGCAGCCAGTACCATCCCTCCTCCCTTCTTCTTCTTCTTCTTCTTCTTCTTCTTCTTCTTCTTCTTCTTCTTCTTCTTCTTCTTCTCCCATGTTGTTTTTTTTAATCTATTTATTTCTCTCATGTCTTTTTTTTTTGTTTTCCCCTTTTACTCTCGTTCTTCCTATCACTGCTCTCCCCCTCTTTCCTGTTTTATCTCCCCTATTTCTTGCCTCTCGTGAGTATTTTCTCACATGTTGTTGAACAAATCTGAGGCACTCGGAAGGGTGATGAATTTACCCTTGCAGTGCAAGGACTCTTACATGTGGGAACCGCGTCTTTATTTCCAATGTGTGAACAGATCGCAACATGCCTTAAAAAAACGAGCACCTTCCCCAACAATCTCGGTAAACTCTCTACAACAATACAATACAATACAACACAATACTCACTCAGAGCATTTCACTGAGAGGTAACTCGATAAAATAGTTTACAGTTTCACATCAGATTTAGTGATATACTGTATATATTCACATTATGCCATTTCAATCTGGGGAAATACCCACGAGTAACACTGAATGTTAATGTTAACTTATCAAAGGGGATATGACAACATTGTTAGACAGTCAAATCACCATCACTGGAAATGTAAGTACACAAGTCAAGAAAATATATAACATAGAGCTACCTTGTTTTTAGATATTTTAATCTGTAAATGCTACATACTGAGCATGAACAGGACGCTAACTGCACTTCACTTAACAACCACCATTGTCATTAATAACAAGGGTTTTTCTGAATGTTGCTTATTGCACCTTTAATATCTATTGGCTGTTCAGTCAGGGGTAAGTAGCTGGTAAGTAACAAGTAAAACGCGCGTCACTAAGGCCTCCATCAGGGCAAGCCAAAATTGTGGCTACTGGGCTGTCAAAAATCTAAAATACCACCTTTGTGCCACCATCCTTTTTTGGCTGTTACAAACCAACTGAACACACCCAGATCCAATCTGCACCGTTGACATGAATTAGCTGTCTTTGGCAACCATACAGAAAAAAAATAGTTTGTGCATGTTGCAATGCGTGAGAATATGTGTGTCCTGTTTCTGTCCTCTTTCCATTTCTATTGAATGGCAACACATCAGCACATCAGTACCTGAAAGCCCAAATGTTGCTCAACACTTTCCTGTGTTATACTCTAATCGGTGGTTTGTTGTTAGCGTCGGTGGCAAAACTTGACTCTACTCTCGCACCTGCGTGAGGTGAGGTTCAGATGACTCAAGGGCCAGATGGACAGATCTGATAAAACCAGCAGATGAACAGAAGAGAAAGATGTTTTGGAAAATGTAACTGTAACACACGCTGATTGTTGAAAGCTGAACTCTCATTTGCAAAATGTCAGTCTTTGATTGTTGCACAATCGACTTTGTAGTGGCTTGAATATAAAAATAAGGTCAAAAGCAGGATAGACTGCATATGTCAAAGAATATGTAAATGCATGATTTATCTTAAGCAGTGTCTGAAACAAAGCCAGTGAAATCTGCCTCTCACACAGTTTGCACAGGTGCAAGCGGCTTCTGGTTTTTAGTCTTTTCTTTCTATTCTTACTCCCTAGTTTTCACCTAGTCCCATTCCAACCTAGATTCCTCAGTCTACATCGTCCCTTTAACCTCTCTCTTCTACCCCTTTCCTGTCAGATACACACCCCCGGTAGTGGTTGAAGACACTCAGCAGTTATTTCTGTGTTTCCTGTGTGTCATGTGGTAGTAGCTCAAGCTAGCTAGCATGGCTGACAACACACACACGCTCCCAGGTGCAGAGTGTCACAGTGTGGGGCTGTCAGCCAGAAAGCCAGTGGGCCAGTTAGGAAGCCAACAAGGGCCCTGAAGCACGTGCTGCCCTCCACCGCCCTGAACCCATTGCTATTCCCAGTGTAAAGGAGGAACACTTTTGTGACACTTTCGCCATGGGAAAGAACGCACATCTGTGTATTTGTGAACATGTGTGAACTTGTCTTTTTTTGTTTTTATTTTTAATAAGAGTATTGCTGTACCAAACCAACCTGTTTGATAATACAGCTGGTTTCAATGTTTATCTAAAAGATTTAGACAAGTCATTTATACAGGGATTTCTCTGGCTTTGTGCAGATCTAGTGCATACAGGATTATGCTCAGCAAATACAGAAATGCAATGTGACATATATGCCTGTATATCAGGGGTGATGTTGCTATATTTGTTACCTGAAAGGTCATATATAGTATCATTATCACATACATGCATCTTCTGGATGTAGAGTCTTGCAGAAATGAATTAGTGTTTTGCACTTTCAGCTCCCTCATCTTCAAGTCCAAAGGTTTTTTTGAATGGGGTTTTTGGTTAGTTACCTGAAATAAGGTCTGTGGTTAACACAAGTTTAAAGGTTCAATATGTAATATTTGTGAATACTCATGTGATTATGTGAAGATTGTTTTGGAGTCTCTATTGTTCTGAGAGCCAGTCAATTGTGGACTTTAGCTGTCTCAATTTCTAAGCTAACGGTAGATAGTCGTTAGCTTAGGAATGAAGTTGGCAAACAAGTTAACGGACTTCGCGTAAGCAGATAAGCATGAGGAAATGTTAGACGATGAACATTTTAGAGGGTTTCATGTTTTGTTCTATGGCATAAAACATAAGTAAATACCTTTCTTAAAAAAGGTGTTTGTTAACAAGTAGCTAAATGAGACTACAGAGGTTTGCGGGGACAGTATTCAATAGCTAGATCAGGGTGATGTCCACTATAGTCAAATGTGTATGGACATATATTAAAAATCTAATTCGGATTATGGAATTTGGGATATATGGAATTCTTTAAATCTCTAATAGTTTTTGGATGTATTTTGCACATAGATTACATATGTGTATGGGAGGGGTTCTGGGGCAGGGCTGCGCTGACGAAGAAGACCTCTAGTGAAACCAGCGTGCAGGGGCACCAGGGTTCGCGCTCACCCCCAGCTCGCCTCCAGGCCGCAGATGCACTGACCCAGACAAGGCTGCACTTCTCTGGGCAGCACAGAGACACTGCTGTGCTCCGGTTCCTGGAGCCCTGATGCTCTGATTGAGACCCTGCGCCCATGCAGGAACCAGAGGGAGGGGAAGGGCTCAGGGGAGGGGATGAAAACACATCTGGCATCTGCAAAACCTTGCCCACAACTCTCATATCACAAGGAGACAAATGTACGAGTCATATAGAAACATACACTAAAATGCAAGCTTTGTTTTCTATCTGCTGCTATACAGAAAACACCCACATACACACACCCAAATGTGTGTCTACTACATCAACAAATGAGATGTAATTATTTGAGCAGTAGGACAAGAAGACATAACAATTGTCCAGCTGGTGGGACAGTAACACAGCGACACCAGAATACACCACTATCAACTATTGTTCTATTTATAGAGCTCGCCAAACAATGCATTGTTGGCGTCTAAAAAAACAAATTATTTTGCTATCTATGTTGCATCTAAGGAGGAAATGGGATAAAACAATGCTACTTTCAATGATGTATACATTCCTTGGTACTCTATATACATATGGTAAGATCTATTGAAGCTGTCAAGAGGAAGACAAATGAAAAGCTGTGAAAGGAGGACACAATAGAGAGCATATCAGAGTGCAAGAAATTTGTGTGGGTGCATGTCTCTGCAAGGTGTCTTTTTGGTGTGTGTGTGTTTCTTTGCGTGGGCGCTGCCTTTTGCATTAGGCGGTAGTACAGGACGGAGATAGAGATAGTGGTTGGGACGTGTGTTTATGTGTGTGTACACGTGTGCGGGTAAGAAAGCGGAGTACATTTGATAAACAACCAGCACCTTTCTCTTTATTTTCAGCCCACTCTTCCTCAGTACCACGCTTTTTCACAAATCTATTGTGCTCTTTCCTCCAATTGATGATGGTGATGATGATGATTTTGCTTTAATTTTACAAGAAGGAAAAGAGTGGAAACACACCACACAAAACATGCCGGGAAGAGTATAATAAGATATCAACTGCATGTAAATAATGGTGTTCATGTGCCTGGGAGCTGGCTCCTCTTTTCAGGGACTATGGGCCAGTGAGAGGCATAGCAGTGAGCTGGAGCGGTATGCTCTTTGTGGCCAGCTGTGGAGCCATTAAAGGCCCATCTGCAGACAATAGGCTCTGTCTGAAGGGCACACACAGCCTGGTTCCTGTCCTGCCCTGTCTCACTGTGTTTGTGTATGGATGCGTATGTAAGTATGTACCATGCCCTATTTTAATCTTTTACAAAGGAATATATAGAACACGTGCACCCGCTAAGCGCTCGAAGAGGTATTCAGATCCTTTACTTAAGTAAATGTACTGATTTTTTTTTAACAGCATTTACAAAGCCAGTTATTTTCTATATAAATGTGCTCAAGAATTTACAGAAATAAAAAAAAACTTCAAATAACAATGCATCATTTAAATGACAGGCACAGCTGAACATCATCATCGTCATCATCATCGTCATAGAAACATGTTTTACCAACGTCCTCTTTTAGATACAATATGATATGAAAGTGACCCCGTGCTAGTAAAGGGTTCTGTGTGGTGAGGAAATATGACCCGAATACAGTACATTTAGATTCATAATGGCAGGCAGTGATGAGCAGAATATCTATTTTGGCCGTTACAGCAGACAGTGGTTCTCAGAAATGTTTTAAAAATCAGAGATACATGGTGTACGGAAAAGGTTTACAATTGTATTGTACTGAAATATAATGTAATAGTAGTAAAAAGTACAACATTTGCCACAGAGATGTAATGGCGTGTAAGTATATAGGTGCATAAAATGGAAATACTGAGGAAATTTGTACTGCAGTACAAGTACTTTGTTACATTACACTTACTTGAGCGGCCACTTTAAATGTCAGTCATTTTATGTGTCTCACTCTCTTCCTACATAACATCGTTTCATAAGCATAGTTTGTGATGACACCTTTTCTGTAATGTGGCAGAAATAAAACATAATCATGCCGTGGTTCACCGAGGCATCTCTCTTGCTGAAGTCAGGCCTCATCGCAGATGGTGGAAAAATTGATTTCATTACGAGTTTAAAGCTTTCACTGCATCCTCTCATCAAAACCGTGAAACATAAAAATCAGTTTATTAAAACGTTATCTCCTCCTCACTCGCTCACTCACTCAACACAACGGCATGCAAAAATATAGGCAGGCGCTGGAAAACAGCTAGCAGGCCCGACCACATGCCATTCAGAGAGGTTCAATCAAGCAAGCCACGGCTTCACATACCCTGACGCACACACACACACACACACACGGCTGCTGCATGCAGACACATGCAAAAATATCTGTCCCAATACTAAAATAGGCCCTGAGAGGTTGCACCTGCACCTGTGCCCTGGTCCACACCTACACACAGGTGTCAGGATGTGACACATACACACAGACAGAGAAAGAAAGATAGAAGAGAGGGAGGGGGAAAAACGAGAGCGGGGTGAATCACACTGCTGCGGTCGACCAAAAAGCTTTTTCTAGATATCATCTCTGTATTCTGGAACGTAACCATGTGTGTGATTTTAATGTTAAAATACACTGTCGGCCAGATATATCTAATTATACAGCATATAAAGAGCTCCACACAATGCTCATACAGTAAGTGTATGAGCTCTGTTCCCTATCATATGTAATTGTACAATGGGGAATAGGACTTGTGTTTATAATCATAGGTTGTGAAATGAGGGTTTAAGCAAAGTGTATCATATTGTATACATGAGTGGCTCCAGTGTGTCATTCCAGAATGAGTGCTCTCTCAGTGTGTGACACTGAGTCATTCACATTTGTTTCTCAGTTGTATGGTATGTCCCTCAAAAAGGGGGGTAAAAGAGGACACACTTTAAGTTATTTTTAATATATAAAAATAGCTGCATGGGCAAACATAGGTGCGCGCGCACACACACAAACACACAAATGCACAAACACTATATAAAAGTTTGAGAAGACATTTTTTTTATTATTTTCAAAGTGAGATATTAGAAAATAAAGGCAGTGTTGAGTAAAGTATTCTGTATATATATCATTATCAGTTGTACAGTCATATAAAATGTTTTATATAGAATTGTTATTGCTTTAAAGATAAATCATGCTGGTGTATTGTTTGCTGCTACTATCCTTAGCATCACAATAGGCTACATTAAAATGAGCAATGAACACACAATTTGGAGGCCTGATATGTTTTTTTTTTTCCTTGGTAAACATCGCCACCAGATGGTGAAGTACTGTTACTGCAGTCTGACAGACTTCCAAAGCACTAAATTCTTCACGTTAGTTCATTTTTTTCTTAATTTAACTTATTTATATTTTTACTTCACATTTTCTTAATTATATTTTGAGGCATTCCTTCATAATACACTTCTACAAATGAAGCATCTTTTCAACATTTGTGAACCAATAAAACATTTCATATCAACATTTCCTGATATGTTTATATCAACGTTAGGATTACGTTACAGTTAGGACGTCACAAAGTATAAATACTTTTTTTTTTAAGGTAACTGTACTTTACCTCAGTATTTTTCTTTCAACTCTTTCCTTTTGGTTCCGTAATTTTAAGACACATATCTACACTTTCTACTCCTTAAATTAAAAAAAAAAAACCTAATGCTTTAAGTTTTAATGTATTTGATATGAATTATTTTTATTTAGCTCCACAGACTGATTTCAACCTAAATGGATGAAAACAATAACACGGAAAAGACGGATCTTTTGGTGTTCACGCTCATGTTTTTCATGTTATTCGAAGTTAGAATAGACTTTGTCTTATATTAATATGATGTGAGATTCGCTAGCTTTGCATAGAAACAGCCGGTAGAAATATCCTTCAAAGAGCTGCATTTTACTTCTATATTCTGAGTTCATTCCAGTTGTTAGATCAAGTTAAATCAGGTACTTCTACTTTTACCAGAGTCTTTTTCAACCGTGTATCTCAGGTATTATGTTTATATGTATCCTTAATGATGATTTTCCGACACGATCAGGACTGTCTTCTCACGCGACACCTTTTCAGCCAATCATGCCTGTTGTGATGATGAACGTGACTCCTCTTAACTAATCAGAAATATAAGGAATTTTATATTGAATACAGGAACTTACAGGCCAGTATCCTTGCAGTTATTTGTTGTACCAGAGTGTACTTACGCTTGAAATTAGTATTTGACTGAGATAAATTCTTGATAAAGCTATGTTAAAACAGAGTTTGACAACGATCAGTCCATGTGGGTACTTCGTCCCTGCATCACGACCATGCCTCTTTTTGAGTGAAAACTGGGCGTCTAATTTAAATACAAATTCCGATGTCTTTGCACATTTAAAATCAGAAAATGAGAAAACCAGGTTACTTTTTTAGCTATTAGCAGCTCAAATTCCACACCCAGTCAGACAAACAATTATGTTATGTCACTGCAGAAATAAAGAAACAGGGGCTGATGGGTGCCCGTCGAGTCGGCCTCCGTCACAGTGGGCGAACGACTCCACCGAGTGGTTGAAGGAGTCACTAACAATAACATGCTTAACAGGGACAAAAGATAACTACTGCGCCCACAAGGCAGGCTACAGTGTGGACAGTAAAAATAATATAGTTTGAACGGAACGGAAAAATATACGATTCTGTATATTTTTACTGATGTGGTATTGATTCAACGCTGACACACACTATGAATTTGGATTCAAATTGAAGTCATCTAGTGTTGATTTTAACATCACTGACTGACCTGTGACGAAGTGTTGGCCACATACGTACTTTCACCCTGTCTCTGATCTCTTCTTTTACTGTCCTTCACTCTTAAAGAAAACCCTGTAGGCTGTTTTTTTTCATTCGCTGATTGATGTGCAAAATGCAGCACAGCATCTCTTAGTCGTGACGCCACATGTTTTTTTTTTTCATTTCTTACTTTTACGGTGCTTGTTTTCGCCCAAAAGGGGGCGCGGCCGTTCTGACCACCGGGTAGTGATGTTTGACTGCGCTGATCCATAAAAAGACAGCTTTAAGTAAAGTATAGTTAATATAAAGATAATATATAATATAAGATCCGTGCCATAACCCCCTCCTTGTCATTGTAACCTGCACCCCTTACAGTTCATCCTTTCCGGCTCCAATCGGGCAAGAGACACCAGTGCCTTTGAGGCCACAATAGCCTTTCGGTACCTTCTTCAGATACTGCTGGTGGTTGTCCTCGGCGTAGTAAAACTGCTGCCCCTCCAGAATCTCTGTAGTGATCTGACCATGGCCTTCTTTATCCAGCTCCTGGAGCCAAAACACAAACAAATTGCAACTGTAAAGTGATTCCCAAACATAGCAGAATAGGCAGAAGAGAAAAAGTCACTTTGACGTTAAGGTTCATTGATGAAGTACAGAAGTTTTAACCTTTTTTTTTTTTTACTCAAAAGTGGCGCTAAAATAGACCGATGACTGAAAATCACTGTGAGTTCTGCAGTCTGTCGCCATCACCGCAGTCTCGATACCTTCAGTGACACTTCCTCAGATTGCAAAGAACTTCCTCAAAATAAGCATGCCTGTTAAATGCTTGTTTTTACTCTGTAGTGTATTGGATGTGAACGTTCAATACTCTTCCACTAATACAGTAAAGAGTTTCTGCTCCTCAACTAGAAAGCCTGGTGATTGAGTGACAGAAGAAAGGAACATCTTTTTTTCTTTTTGTAGTGCACCTTGCCTCTGTGGCTCTCTCTGTGGGACAAAACATCAAAGAGTATCCGCTCTCTTTGAGACACTTTCACACATAAACTTTTCTAAACACCCTGAGAAAAAGCTTCAAACACGCCAAGAAAAAAAAAGCAAAAAAAAAAAAGCACACGGCTCACTCAGACGCACATACACACAGCGCAGGGTACACACCTCTGACACATATATCAAAGGTATACCTGCTGTGCTGAGTGGTTTTCTCTATCTAATAATATAAGCGCTCAGTACTCTCTAGATCAATGCTCCTGAGAGCTGACAAAACAACAAGTTCGAGGTGCAGCGGGACTGTCTGTGGGCAACAAGTAGCTCGCTTGTAGCTCGCTACAGTGTGCAGCACGGAGGAGCTTTGCGGGGGCGTCAATTGGCAGGGTTCAGCACGCACCGTAAAACACAAGCTGCATACATCCTGTCTCTCTACATGATGCAGCCACGGGCGCCGATGGAGGATTTGAGGAAGGTGGACTTCACCGTCGCTGGTCACGTGATAAAAGAGAATCGAACAAGTGTGGGGAAAAGTGTTGGGACTGTTCAGTGGCTGTGAAAGTCAAGATTCGAGACATTTGCTTTGCCGTTTGCGCAAGTGCAGACGGCGCAGCTACGTGGGAGTTTGTTGTACATGGCAAACAAAGTGAAGAAGGAGCAACAGTAAAACCTAACAAACAAGCTGCCATAAAAACAGAAAACAACACACTACACACACTATAAAAGCCCTATTACGTTACGACATAAAGTGTAAAATTTATTGCACGGTGGCATGAAATTATTAAAAATCCTTATTCGTAATAAACAATTAATTGTGCACACCCACAGAGGAGCTGTGTCAGAGACTCTGCACGACAGAGATAACTGTAGACGGAGAACGCGAGCGGGGAGTGAGTCAGATAAAACAGTCTATGATATTTATGAGTCTTCTAAAGTTCCAAGTGTCCAGGGTTTTTTGTTTTTTTTTTGTTGAGGGATATAGTATTTATTTCCAGTAAGACTTACTGACTTTACTGTGAAAGTCATTCACATCAATATACAGTAAATAGACTCATTAAACCACTCACTGACCTCCTGTCCTGTACTTCTGTTTCTTCACAGTTAAGGGGCCAAGGACCGCGTTATTTATAAAATCAATTAATCTTGTCAGTTTTATATTTCGGTTTATACTAAATTAATATTAAGTACCGCTGTATTTAATATTTTTATGTGATACAACTGTAAATACTGATGTATGAGTATGAAATGTAAAATGGAAGGAATGATTTAGAAATGTCCAAAACGAGCTCCCTCAACCCAAGGTCACCTTTTCAGTAAGACATCGACGGCGGATTTTTAAAGGCTGATATAATAACGATATTCTGGAGCAGGAAAAAGCCAATCGTCCTACCATCCCTCCTCCAGGAAAACAAAAATCAAAACCTGCCAGATCTTTATTAAAAACTGGATAACCGAATCATTAACCGAACAGCCTCCTGCAAAACATTTTCAGAGTTGTAGTGTTTTTACTTTTATTTTGAGTTTTTTTTCGCCCCGGGTGTTAAGGAAGGAAGCCTTGATTTATGGAAGCTGAAAAAGGTAAGAATGCATAACATGAATATGATTTACAAAACCATTGTTTATTAAAGAGCCATTTCATTCTTGTAAACCATGAACTATGGTGCACAATTAAAAAAAAAAACAAAGATAACTTTACCTGAAATTCTATTTGATTTTAGTTCATTGTAGTTTTTATTGTTCGTGTTCTTGAAAACTGTTTTATTTTTTTTCATTTTAGTTACATAATCCTTTCACAGCCAGTTTAGTTTCTAGTGTTCGTTTTCTGCATCTAAGTAACGCCAGAGAAGGGGAGCGGGGCAGTGTGTGACTCTGTCCACATGGAGGCAGTGTGGTACTGGCTGTGTGTGTGTGAGCGCTGGAGGTGATGCAGTGGAGTCAGTAAATCAAAGCTGTGCGCCCCACAGAGAGGCTGAGGCAGCAGCTGACCTCTAAGTCCTCAGCGGCTGCCGCTACAATGTGAGGGCTCTAATCTCCCTGCAGGAAGGACCCAACATCCACAAACCAAAGGAAAAGTGCAACACGGAGCACCAGCCGCACAACAACAGAACATATTTACCTCTCGAATGCAACGAGTGCAGTCTGACACACAATAATCACTGCTATATCCAACAGCATTGTGAGTAAAGCTACAGACACGAGCGTCGAGCTTTATACATCGTGGCCTAATTAATCAGTCATCACCACCAAAGCACAGTGATGGTGAACCCTCCGGGGCAGGGGATGCTTCATGTGAGTAGAACACAATGTCCAAGAAAAGGTCTGCTATTCTGAGCAAACATGCACCCCCACCCTGACACCCACACACACATACACACACACCACTCCCTCGATCTCCATCCAGCCCTCTACAGCAGTCACAACATGGCGGCCATTTTAGATCTATAAATCAGAATGCATGGCGTCACGCCACTGTGTATAACCTTATGTGGCTTTGCTCTCTCTCTCTCTCTCTCTCTCTCTCTCTCTCTCTCTCTCTCTCTCTCTCTCACACTGCAGCAGCAGCAGTAGAGGAATGGAGAGAAGAAGAATATGTGGAGGGTAAAAAAAAAAAAAAAAAAAGAAAAAGAAAAAGAAAAAGATGGAGGAGAGAAAATTCTAGGGAGGACGAGCAGACTAGGTGTCCTGATGGTTTGATTTTTAAGGGCTGGTGAGGATGAGGTTCAAATGGCGACTGCGTGGAGGAGGGGAGGTGTGTAAGTGTAGGTCTGTGCACATGAAACAGCAGGTTAGGTTAGTCTGTGTGTTGGGCTGCACAATATCTGAAGAAACTGACATTGCAACGTGCGTCACACGTACAGCAAAATAAAAAAAATGTACACATGACTTCAACGGATTTATTTGGAAATTCTAAAATGATTGGGGTGTTTTTGAAGGGGAGCGCATCTATTGTTGATTGACTGAATGATTTTTTTGTGCAAACAATCCTTTCTTGAACTAAGCAAACCCGACATTCTTTCCCTTAGGGTTAGGCTATAAGGCCATTATTAGACATTTATTAGACTCCATTTGAAAGGGGACGTCTTCTAGTTTCTGTGTTTAACATGTGGCTAAAACACAACCTGAACTACACCAGTTCCCGTAGCTTAAATGGCAAGTGATGCCAGAAGGAAAATGTTAAAGCATTGTAGCAGAGGCTCAAATCTATTGCATTTTGAGGAAAATTATTGTATTGCAAATCATAATCAGGAGATCTGCACTGGGTGAGGTAGGTAAGGACGGCCGAGAGTCACGTTCTACAGTACGACAAGCATGACTGGCTGAAAACATGTCATGTGAGAAGAGATGCATTTACAGGTCATCATGTAAGTGAGACCGCACAGACCAGGGGTTCCCAGACTTTTTCAACTCCAGACCCAGGTCTTTCTGGGACCCAGATTTTGTAACATTTAAACTAACAAATTCATTTCCGTTTCTCTGTTTCCTACTCCCTCCCCAGCTGAGCAAAAAACAAACAACCCCCCCCCCCCTTTTCTTATTTAATTCAGAAAATTAATTCACATTTCGGGTCCCAACAAGTTTGGGAAAGGCAAACATAGACTGATTACAGACACTAATAAAGAAATAAAGACACACATCGGCAAAATTGTTGTACAAATATGAGAATCAATACAAATATGGCAACGCTGGTATGAAAAGCATCGACGTCAAAAGGTTTAAGTTCAAGACAGGATCTTTTTGATATTTTTTCAGCTATTTTCTATTCTTTTTTGATGCACTCCCCTAAAGAATCGCCACAATTGTTCTAGAATTGTTTCCAAATACAGCCGAGATAAATGCTATATAAATGCTTTCAATACACCAAACACAAAAGCAGGTGAACGCTGCGACGACTCAAGTGATTTTGGAGGGAAATTCAGTAAAACTGTCTGATTCACCATGAAGGCACTGTGGACCAGTTTTTAGTCAGCGTCATCCTTTTTGTTGCCAAAACGAGACATTGCGCATCCAGCGATGAGACAACTGCACACGACAAGATGCACAATAAAAAACAGCCTTAATATAAAGAAGCCAAATATCCTCAAATATAACCAAACCGTCTCGTGTAAATCTGCCTGAGGGGTAAGCAAGTTTTGGTTAGATTACTTAAACTAGAATAAAAGTCATTTTGGCCTTACACTTCTTTTATAAGAGTAACCCTGAGCAAAAGTTCGTTGACTTTTCACTTAGGGTTTCATGAAAAGGATGCATGTTAAAAGGATAGAGATAGATGGAATATTCTTAAATTGACTTACTGGTGGCTCAATATTAGTTAGGATATGTTATTAAAGGTTCAGTATGGAAGATGTGCGCATGCTTGTGTGCTTACATGAAGTTTGTGCGTCTGCTTTGCGCTGGGAGGCATCCGTTTGTTGATGTCGACTAACGACTACATCCATGAAAACAGGCTGTACACCGATTTGTGCGTAGAGGACTTGGGTCGCTTTTTCTGTGAAAATCCTCACACCCACTCCGGAGTTCTTCAGTGGCTCTTTTCTGCAGTTCTGCAGTGTGCAACGCTAGCTACAGTTAGCATGGAAAATGCAGTCGGCTAATGTAAAAAAAAAAAAAAAAAAAAGACCTGCTTCCAGCGCAAAACAGACTCCAAGACTAAACTAAGCACAGGATGAGGTTATATATTGAAGCTTTTAAGAAAACGGCATACTCGTGTCTGAGCAACAAGGCTTTTTTTTTACTTTCCTGACATTCTCTTTTTGCAGTGTATGTTGTGCAGCTCTCGTGTACGTGTAACTCACTTTGTGGGGACAGTTTTTGGACTGTCCTGCTCTAGTGGACGGTCCCCACAACGTAAGCCATTAAAATCTAGGGTTAAGATCTAGTTTCCTTAAGATCAGGGCAGAGGGTGGCGTAAGGCACGCACCGGTTATGCTTACTGTTAAATTTTACGTGCAGGGAATCAATAAAAATGAATGCAGGGTCCTCGTAAGTGACAAAAGAATGTCTGTGTGTGTCCAGGTCTGAGCTCACTCAGCCCAGTCAGCCCTTCCTTTCTTCACGCCTGTCGGAAAGACTCCCCTGTCAAAGACATGGCTGAACGGGTGCATCTCTCCCTCACTCTCCCTCTCTCCCATGTGAGCACAGACCACCGCTTCGTGCTACCAAGTCCTCTCCCTGCTCTCCAGCCAAGCGAGAGAGGGAGGGAGAGAGAGGGAGAGAGAGGGAGAGAGAGGGAGAGAGAGAGAGAGCCCCCTTCTCGCCATCACCATCGCCAGCGAGACGGCCCCGGGACACAAATAGGACGTGACACCCCGAGAGAGGGCGAATGCGGAGGAGGAGGAGGAAAATGTACTCTCTCCTCTCCTTTCCTAACCCTCGCTATCTGTCGGTTTTTCCCTCAGAAGGCCTGAGGCGGGGAGTGGTGGGGAAGGAGACGCGCATTGACATAGAATTTGTGACACCCAGTGACTCATGGCGAAGACATTTGTAAAGGAATATGACCTCAATTTGGTGATTTATGTAATAATCCCGTAGTTCACTCCTGTTACTGGTGTGTGGTTCCTGCTATTGACCATTTCTCTCAGTCCTCACCTCTTGCCTTTATTTAGTTTTCTTCCTCAGGCTTGATGTCAAAATTAAAATCCAATTTTCCTTATTGACATGGAGTCAGTGACGAGGTTCAGTTCAGTTCAGCGATAGCATGTTGTATAAGCTTTACAATGTAAGTACAGCTCAGTGGTGGAAGATGTACTCAGACCTTTGACTCCATCCTACATATTTTGTATTTTCTGTCTGTGTCTCCACAGTTTCAAGTCAAATAAGGGACTCAATATGCCGCAAAATGATCAGTTTTAGATGTTATATTGTTAGATTCTTGTGATTTCTGATCAATTATTAGCCTTTTTTGGAGGCACTTTACAATAAGGGTACATGAATTAACATTAGTTAATGCAGTAATAATCACGGTGTCTAGTCTTAACTTAGTTAACATAACCACCATTAGTAAATGATTACCAGACACATTATTAATAATGTTAATTAATGTAAATCATTTATAATTACCTTAGTTAACATCACCACCATTAGTTATTGATCACTAGACAGCTAACTATTTAATTAATGCTTATTACTGCATTGCCATTATTTTTCATTTTTATTTAGTTTTTCACTTACAGGCATACAAGAAAATACTGACACACTTGAGTATTGTGATGCTGCACTGATTCTCAAATACACTTATCAGTTTTTAATCGATAGATTCGGGGCAGGCAGCGGTTCGTTCGAAAGTAAATGTCCTAGATTGTGATTTAGAAAAAAAAAAAGAAAGAAAAAAATCACCTTGCTTACAGTACTGCAAAATACAGAATCCCAAGCCCTGTCTCATGATACCGTATCGCCACATTCTTGTCAATAAACAGCCTAAATTGGCTTTATTTTTAAGAACTGACTAGTTTTTATTTAGCTTTTCAGAAAAAGCAGAACATCCAGATTGCTGGGAAGATCAACAAAGTGTATTGAAGGTACTCTTTAGTGGGGAACTCGAAGCATTCAAAAAGAAAAAGGTCACTCTTCAAACAGAAAGTTAAAAAAGCCTTTATTAACATGAGTATTTCATGACGAAATTTTAAAAACTGAGATTATGCTCGTGCATGCTGAAACAGATGCAGCTATTTCGCTGTAGTTCGTGTTGCATTGTTCATGGTGAATGTTGAAGCAGAGCTGGGTTACCCGGCGCTGTTTCCACGTGCACAAGCATAATCCTTTTCCTTAAAATTTCATCATGAAATAGCCATGTTAATAAAGGCTTTTGAACTTTTTTGTCTGAAGAGTGCCCTGGACTGTTTTTAGTTTTTATTTAGTTTTAATGTCAGAATGAATGCATGACATTAAACCATTGTGTATTCAAGGTCCCGTGTTTGTGCAAACACATTTCACCACCATGACCCATTTTCAATGCTTGACGCAGCAGCGCTCTATAATTAACAGAGGTAAACGAAAAGACAGTCTTTAAATAGTTTTAAGCTGAGATTACCTGCAGTTCTATTTCACTTTAGTTCATTTTACTTTTATTTAGTTTCTTGTTTTTATATTTTTTATTTCAGTTATTTTTCCACTTCTAGTTTTAGTCTTCAGTAACTATGATGACCCTGTTTCTGACGCATTAACGATCCAACATTGGCGCAGCTGATTGCAGTGTATTCACATACCAAAAAAATAGAAATACACTTTGCGTTAACTTTGGTAACTGAGCGTGCCCGAAAAACAAATGAAGACGCGTTTGACATGATACTTATCGACTACTCCGCAGCAGCGCGCTTGCCCTCGATGACCTCGGGGAGATAGACAGGAGCCGAAATGATGGACGGAGGACAGAAGAGAGGGAAAAAGAGACACGGGAGACGGCGCAGGGACACGCAGGGAGAGGTGGAAGGAGGAGAGGAGACATGGGAGATTATCGAGAGGCTGACAGGATGAAAACAGACTGTAGTGAGGCAAGGGGAAAAATATAAACACACAAGATACAGAGGGGTTTGAAACGACGCCTCGTGTTTTTGTGACACCGTGTGAAATGTTAAAACATGCATGTACGTCTGTATGTCTATGCGAGCAAAAGGATGAGTATTCCTCCGTGAATGTCTATGTGCACACAGGAGGAAGAGTTTGGGTTTTTTTTTTTTTTTTTTTTTTTCCTCCTGCCCTGCTCTGTTCATCTCTCTTTCTCTCTCTCAGCGCGGGTCAGGCATCCATTTTAGCTAGGCTCTAATCTTCAGCGAGCGCTCCTACATTTTGTGAGTGAGGAAGCCAACACTCCTACATTTTGAGAGGGAGAGGAGAGAGGATGCTCGCTCTTCAGTCTCGGAGCGAGGCGGTGCGCGCTCCTACTTTTCTTTCTTTCTTTTTTTTTTTTTTTTCCACGGCAGACAACAAGTCGCTTAAACATCTGAAGACGGAAAATGTGGAAGATCAGCCCTGCATTTTTGTAAAAACAGGGGCGCAGCTTTCTTTCCTACACCTTCAGGCAAATAAAAAGTTACTTTTGAACAATAAACCGCCAACAATTTTCTATTAATTGTCTGTTTTTTTTTTTTTGTCTTGCCAGTGCTGTCTTGGTGCCACGTCTTGTTGCTATCGATCAGCAGAAATATTTCCTGTAATGCACTAGAAAATACAGAGCTGCGGAATAGTTTTGGAAGGGTAAATTTAACTTTTGAGGACTTCCAAAAAACAGAGCTGGTGTGACTAGAAAATTATGAAACCTGCTGACGCTGTTCCCTGTTTTAACCCCCCTCAGGCTTCTCCTCAAGACTTTTAGCCCCA
>JAPQRN010000016.1:16590976-16607297 GCA_037367275.1 Coranthus polyacanthus | reverse complement strand
ACACACACACAGACACACACAGACACACACAGACACACACAGAGACACACAGACACACACACACACACACACACACAATATTCACGGCGGCTTGATAAAACCTTTTGTTCATACATGCACACACACTCGTATAGAACCCCCGTTCTTCCATTTTTCTCTCCCATCTCCAATCCACCCCCACTCCACACTCTCTCTCCTCCTAATCAACTCTTCCCATCCCTCCTCTCCTCTCCTCTCCTCTCCTCCCCTCCTCCCCCCCATCCCCCTCTCTCATCCAGCTCTGGGGAGACACATTTTAGTCGGGAGGGAGGGATAGAGAGAAAGAGAGAAGGGGGAAAAAGAGGGAGAGAGATGGGGGAGACAGAGGGAGAGAAAGAAACGCACTCCTCCTCTCTGCTCTGCTGCCACAGCGGCTTGGCTACAGAAGCCTTTGATGTTCTGCAAATTTCAAATTTCATTATAGAGAACCCCCTTCTTCTCTCCCATCTTCCTCCTCCCTCCCCCGTCCTCCCCCCTCTCTCTCTCTCTGCTCTTGCGCTTAAACAAGCTTTTCTGCCTCACTCCCCCCGCACCCCCCACCCCCCAACCCAACGCTGAAGTTAAGAAACTGAAAGCCCTGCAGAAGAGACTCTTCGTATGGGTTAATTATTCATCGGCCTGTGCGTGTATGTGCCAAATGTATGTCTGTGCGAGTGTGCGTCTGTACATACATATGAGTGTGTGTGAGTCATGGGCTGGCAGTGGGGTGGAATCTGGATTTTGTGATGCCTGTCTTATCTCTGGTCGTCTTAGATCGCCTCCACCCACTCGCTCTTGTCACTCTACCGAACATGAACTCACTTCTCCCAGTAGAGCATTGGCCTTTTAGGATGAAGCGCACATTCACCAACACACACACACACACACATAACCACGCCGGCACACGCACATGGACACACACACACACACACAGCAAGCCTTTCCTCAGTAGAGAGATGCCATTTTCCAGCCAGGCGTTCTTGAAACTCAGCATCAATGCGGCAAGGCAACCATTTCAGGGCAGGAAGCTGCCATTTTGGTTCAGAGCGTGTCAGCTGCTTTGAGAAGATATGTGTCCCAGTGGCCCTCAGATGAAACTGGGGTGCCACTGAAGTGGTTGACAGATTGGTGGTGTCAGCAGCGTTGGTGGGAAGAGAGAAAGGGAGAACGGAAGAGACGGAGGAAAGAGTCAGAGTGCTGTTTTTCCTCTGGATGTTAGTAAATGTGTGTTTTCGAGTGTCTGCTATAAAATGGGTTGAGTCTAACATGAAGGTGCCAAAAAGACATGCTCAAAAATAAAAGCCGTTTTTGTGTTTTAGCATTCAAGCATGAAGGAAATTCAGAAAAGCGCTTCTTCGCATTATGCATGTTAAAAAATATTTGCTGAAAACATGTGAAAAGACTCTTTATTACTGCATTCTGGAGACAGACCGGTAAACTGTTTTTCATCAGGTATGTGTTCAGAAATAGTGGCTCAATGATGCATTGGAGCCATGATTATCAAAATGCCTCCCCTAACACTATAACGTTAGAAAAACTTGAGCGCAACAGACCATATTCACACGGCGGCCATTTTCCTCTGACGTCGAGCTCAGGGAGGCTCAGGAAGCTCGATGCTGTTATCCAAAGGGTAAAGTCATACTGCTTTGTTCTAGGTGTATAAACAGCGTACGTGATATTTGATAACCCCTCAGACAACGGCTTCCATGCTAAAAAGACTGTTTGACGGTGTAAATTCCTTTTGAAAGATTACAGCACTTCTTTGAGTCGTTTTCATTGTGACATATGATTCACTGTCCCACCGCATTTTTCAGGAGGAAGTGAAATAATAACAATTTGTCAGATACTCTGCGATTACTAGACCTGAACACAGCGGTATGACATTATTCTTTTGATAACAGCATCTGAGTTTCCCACAGTCTCCTCAATTTTTGAGAAGCAAGACAAATAAAACTTGGCACAAAAAGCATGTAGAAAACCTGTAGAAAAGAATTTGTTAAATTTGTAAGACTTAACATTCAATTTATTGTAATCTTTGGGTTTCTAGGGATTTACGAACCAAACTAATGCATATTATTAATAGTGTGGCGTTTTAACTGCGGAATGCAAAAGCATATCTCCACAGATTTCGGTACTTTTTTAATGTTAGAAGCTGTTCTGGGTCTTTCAATCGTATCATGGGATCTTTATCAAGGAGTTTGCCCAGTTGTCACGTAGTTTTAGATGTTCATTTTTTCCTGCACGACGTGAGGGACTTACTGCACGATGGCTTAAAATGTAGTACATGATATTTTTTGTGTGTTGTAATAATAATGAATATTTATCAATGATAGTAACTGCTGACAAAAAATAAGGCTAAAAGTAAAAGTAAACATTTTAACCAATATTGATGAAAATGTGCCCAGATTAAAAAAAGATACATTTAACTTGACATTTTACACACTTTTCAACACATACAATAGTTTTACTGATTTTCATTTGTTTTCACACTAATATTTTGCACCTTCACCTTTCCTCTCCATGTCACTACAACATTTCACGCACCTCACAGGTACAAAAAAATACCTGCGCGACTGTTAAACGCTTCACCTTCGTATTCAGCGCAGGTCGTGCTTTTGTCCGTTAAGACTCCGAGTGCGTATGGCGGGGCGTGTTTTGCGCGAGTGGGGTCACGGTCAGTTAATGGCCTGTCAGTCTTGACCCTCTGATCTGATTGCTTCTCTCTTTTTCTTTTCCTGATTTGCTCCCCCAATTTACCACCCTCCTGGTCCCAGCTGCCACTCCTCTCTCACCTCTGACCCCAACTCAAGGCCAAGGTTGGGAGGTTGTTGTCGTGGCAACATAACAGCCCTCTGGTCTCTGACTGCTGACCCTGAGTCCTAAGCAAGCGCGACATCATTTCCCCCCCTTTTGTCCCTTGCTACCTTCTCCACGATTACCACTTAAAGACAACCAAACTAAACTGACGGAGGGATCAACGGATAGATGGACAGACAGATGGATGGATGGAGAGGACAAAAAGGGACGCGTGTGCCCCTGAAAGCTTTGAATATTTTGATGACCTATCGACCCTCTTTCTCTTTTTTTTAGTTTGAGGCCCATTGAAGAAAGCGTATCGCTGAGTAGATGGAGATATGGATCAACTCAACGGAGGTGGCTTTGCTTAACTAAAGAGCGTCCAACTCTGAGGGGTCACCACTCCAGGCGTTTAATTGTTATTTAAATAATTGGGACCACTCCATAAAAACAAATCAATAAGACAAAAAGCTTCTAACTTCATGATGATATGTCTCACTTTTTTTTACTGACACAGACAAACATTTACTGCTGAAGGTTATTGCGCGAGTTTAATCTTCTAATAAGAATGATGCATGATTATTTGTGTAAGCGCTGTTAAAGCTGTTAAAATTCCTATTTTGCTTTTTATTTTTTTTGCAAAGATGCTTTGCCTCTAGTTCCTTACTTAAAGGGTTAGTTCAGATTATTTAAAGTGAGGTTGTACGAGGTACTTGTCCATAGTCAGTGTATTACCTGCAGTGCACCGCTGTCAGCACAGCCTCAGTCTGGAGAAGCAGACAAGACAACCGTGTCAGCACAGAAACCAAGCAATGTACTGCTGTGGACATAATCAAATTGAATTGTGAGGCCAGTGAATATTTACACTTTTATCTGCTATGCACTGCTGAAGAATTTACATTTTGTTTTTGTAATATTTACATGCTGAGGTGGGAGACTCAGATACTGGTATTGAAAGATGCAGCTGTTTGTACAATAGACTGCTACAGTCTGATTTTTGAAGGCGCTTTCTAAATAACAGGGAGCTCAGATTTACCTGAGTGCTTGTATCAATTGATGACAAAGTAGCCATAATACAGAAAACGGAGTATGTTGTGAGAGAATCATTGCACATTTGAATTGTTGACGGGTGAATCTCATTCCAATCATGAGGCCAGTTGCGTTTGCACAAAATGAATGTAAGACTTAAGATTGAGTCGATTATATACCTTATTATTCCATTATCAGGTACAGTACTCTGTGTTGTGTGTGTGTGTGTGTGTGTGTGAGTTGACTTGTTAACAATACATTTGTCAGAGCAATTTTGGTTCCTACCCGATATTGTTTATGGTGGGACAGATATGTGTGCGACAGTCAGAGTAACATGTGATACTAAGAGCAAAGAGTAAAGTTGAGTTTATGCTGTCGTGCTGTGTTGGTGTTCAATAAATAAGATTATTATTAGAGAACCTGTAGCCTGCTTGTCACCCACAGCCCAGAGGCTCTAGAGAACGCCACCTACATAGAATCCAGGGTTACGCTGTCAAACAAACCGTCTGATCGAGGCAGCGGTAGACCAGCAACTCTTGTTTTCTGTGGTAAAATTGCTGTTTTTGTCTAAGGAGTCTTGTGGCTTTGAAGAGAGCCATATAACAGATTGAGTCCCACATCGGAAAAGGCTGTCTGACGGCGAGGTCAAGTGGTGAAAATATTATAAATAAAGTACCCACTTAATATGGTATTGGTTGCTTTTGGTGGGCGTGCCGTGATCCGACTGATAAATATAGGAATAAGTACCTCATACAACCCCACTACAAATAATCTAACCCTTTAACACATCGTTTGGTTATAAATAATACCATGCTTGAGTAAAGCATCATAATGAAACCTTCTGATGTGTGTGCGTATCATACCTGCTGGAAGGCCAGTTTGCTCTTCAATGCGAGCTCCTGTTGAGAGGGACTGGACGTATAAATGGTTGAACGATACTGAGTGCCACGGTCATTATGCTGCCTCATACCTGTGTGAACACACAGCACAAGTGCAAAAAACACAATATAAGACACCCAGCGTGTAAGCATTAAGCACCACAGTCGCTACAGACAATGCTATTTGCATGTAAAAGGTTTTCACAATTATGTCATCATCCTGCATCCTGAATTCATGAGGCCACATTAATTCAAAGATCACAGCAGATTCGGGTTTTGCGTTGGGGAGGCCTGTGGTGTATGGGCTCATGTAGGTGGGTGCACTTTCTTCTTCTTTGTCATCTATGCAGCACTGTCAAAATTTTCATCAGCTTTACATCAGTGTGTTTGGAGAAGGCCCAGGCCTAGTGTACCTTGATTAAGAGGCCAAACAGCTGCCGTCACTTCCATGCCTTTCAGATGCTACAATCCTGAGCGGCTTTGGCATCCATGGACCCCTCCATGGCACGCTTCTTTCTGCTTTGATCCCTTACTCTCTCGCCACTCTGTCTTTGTTTCTTGTATTAATCACACAACATCAATATTTTCTCCGTCTGCGCTTTCAAATCATTGTCTTTTTCAGTGTTTGGCCTTCTGTTGCGGGCTGGGGTGAGTGCTACGTGTGTTCCTGCGATATTCTCACAGAAACCAGGAGCCTATGTTATGAAGCAGGATTTGTGTTTGGCAAGGCAGCTAAAGGTTTAACCCTGGGTTTTCGGTGTCACAGCAGCGTTCATTTTTTAACCAGTTTACATCGCCATGGTAACTCATGGTGCACACCTAACCCGCGCCGGAGCAGGTTACGTTCGAGATGGCGCATCAAAACATTTAAAAGCCCTGCCTGCACCCGATCGATTCCTTTGGAAAAGGCCGTCACCATTCCTAGAAAATAAAACACTAAAGCCTTGGACTTGTTGACTTTTAAAGATTTTACAGTAAGCCTGCTTTGAGTTCTGTTTTTATATTTGTTCTTCACTCTCTCTCAAGACTCTCGCACAACAGTGCCAGGGTTGTAGCTGGACTGAAATAGTCTTACATGCCGTAAAAATACATCCAAGCCACACATTAATTTAACGAAATACACAGCTGTACTAATATTCATATCTTATCTGTGACAAAGCTGACCGATAGATTCTCTTTGAAAACGGCGTCACCATTCCTAGAAGATGCTGTGGACCTCGGTGCGCAGATATTGAGAGGGTCTCTTAGGAAGACCCGAGGTTTTAGAGACTGCCTAAAGCCTTTGCCTTTCCCTGACAAGAATCTATATGAGTTATAGATTCTCAGGGGAGGGATGCGCTTCTCTTTGTTCTATAGGCCTTTGTGTAGCAAGAGAACCCTGAAACAGAAACTGATTAAAACACTAACGCCTTGGACCTGTTGACGTTTCAGTATGTAATATTTAGTGGCATGTTGCAGTAGAATACTTCTGAATGCCCCTTGTTCACCCTACCCTACAGCGCACGCTAAAACATGTTAGAGCGTGTGTTTGTTTTGTCCATTCTGGGCTTTTTGGATAACTCTGGCCCACATTTCAGCACAGCAGTACCTTAATGTACCTTAATGCTGGATGCCACCTGCTACAAAACAGAAAAGAGGAGATATTTATGTACCCAGTACTCCGTCCTTCTCATGTCATATCATGTATATCAGACAGATATTTTTGTATTTGCTTATTTATTTATTTTTTTCCATTCTTTCTCTTTTTTTTTCTTGTTGCCCGTGTCGTTTAATTTGTTAAATATGAAAAGTGGACACACTCGACATGTGAATTTTGTACGTTTTACCGCGCATCTCCATCAATAAAACATTGAGAGGAAAAAAAAAGGAGAAGGAGAAGCAGTCGGAGGCACTGCAAAAAGATGGCGGCTCCCTCTGTAGATATAAAAACGGCTCATTCTAAGGTAACAAAAACACAACGGTTCTTAATTTCAGGTGATTATACACTAATGAAAACATAATTATGGATATTATATGCCATTTCTGCAATTAGATCCCTCTAAATCTTACACACTGACCTAAATCTGACACACTGATCTTATACACCTTTAATGACGGGGCAATGATATTGATAAGCCTATTAACTTACGCATTCACACAGTTGGCAATTTTTCCCAGCATTCCTTCCTAGCTTTGGCTGCAGCAGCGGAGCTTTTACCCTGTATTATATATTTGAATTCCTCGTATTTGTTTAGGATTAGAGATTGTTCTTCTTATGAGGAATATGCAGCTCTAGACCCGTCCATGTTTTGCGATTGGTGATTTGGTGCCAACGCCACTCCTTTTCTGTGAATGCGAACATAAAAAGATGCAGAAAACCCGGGTCGACTTAACAAGTTGAGGACCACCGGTTTACCGTCATGACGCTGCTTGAGGTTGTTAGACTTAGTGAAGACAGAAGTGAAAAAATATCCTGGGTATGCTGAACTTGCTTCGTAGTCTAGACCCCAGGATACTGAGGCATATAAACTTTTTAAAATTTTTCCATATTTGTAGGTTTAGATGTAAAATTAGCAATGACATGACAGTGCAAAAATGGAGTAAATGAAAAGCTAAGTGAAAAGTCTGACAACGATATTCCATTACCAACGATAAGACGGAGATGTTAAAACAAAAACAACAGTTCATGCCCGATTCTCGCAGTAACTGTTGTACAAAAAGACAGAAGCACCTGAACCACAAAAATCTGCATCACAGTATTTCATGAGATTGTGGCGGTTTCATATAGTATTGCTCAATATTTTATTTATTTCTGTTATCCTAGCAACTTTAACACGGCTTCCTTTTCAAAACAAAATATTAAACTGTATTAATTATTGTCTAGTGTGTTATAACTGTTAGTAAGAAGAAGGGTATGTAGAGTTAATAAGGGTCTCCTCTTAATATACTCTGCACTTCTAGCACCAAACAATAATATATAATTTACTGCCTACTGAAGCATTATATGAAAAATTTATATTGTACAAATTAAAACCAGTATATGGGTTCATTGCGATGCATTACCCACCACTACCTGGATACAGTACGAATGAAAACAGTGATACGAATACGGAGGTTTCTCAGTGTTTCACGTTAACGTTATTAAAACCAGGAAATGTCTGAAAACCTGAATACTAATGTGCTCGGACTGCTGTATGTAATGTGCTCCTGTAGTATAGGCAAAGCGAATCAGAAACCACAATGGCATGCTTGGATTAAAATATTACGAAATAAAAAAAAAAGTCACAGCCACACTCATGCCACAGTGTATTCTTGACAACTAATGCATCTAAGTTACACCAAATGACGTCCACTAGATGTAAACACAAGCCGGAAGTGCTGATATCTTCTTGACACAAAGACGCGTGTATCTCATTCTTTTTTGATTAAATGTGGCCTTGCGTCACGGTGTCACTACATATCTGCGACATAGTCTGTTTAGATATAATGGCTTTAAGTATTCATCTAGTCTTCATTCAAATCAGCGCAGACAAGCAGACGTCGCCTGCTCTCTATAACTGATGTTGCTGCCTCGGAGGATTTTCTTCACTGAAGTTTTTTTTTTTTTTTCAATAATATGAAAGGCTCGCGTGGTTCAATGTGATGAAGAAGTGCGCCCCGCTGAACCAAAACGCATGCATATCATCAGGCATTATTCAGGTAACATAATCTGCCTTGAGCAAAGTTAACATTGGCCGGCTTATGAAGAAAAAGAAGTGGTACAAGTTAGAATTAGTTAAAATAGTATTCGTTTATCCACGTGTTCTGTATGAGCAATCACAAAAAAAAAGGGAACATGTATAATATTTGAGTGTTTTGGAAAGTTCTTTATGTTTTGAGTTGAAGTTGGGTTGAGTTGTGAAGCACTCTGGTGCAAAATCTTTTTGCTCTTAAAGTGCTATATAAATGAAATAAATGTAAACACTGTGTTTTCCATTTTGGCCATGCAAAATCTGCATCCCGCCTCCGATGCGTTTTTAGATCCAGCCTATTAAAATGCTTTGGTTAGGGTTAAGAAAAGATCGTAGATGCTCAGGTCTTGGGTTGGTTTTTGAGTAGGCCCACGTCGAGCCAAACGTAAACCTAACCGCAATGTCTTACAGATGACTGAAAAGACATGACATTTGTAATCAGAGGAAACTACCTACAAAGAGTGCTAGGCAGAAGAAAGAGGGGCAAACCCGGAAGAACATGGGAATCTGATGCACTGCAGTGGATGGACATTGAATACCCAGCAGCAGAGAAGGACAGAGAACCACGACCTTCCAAATCCTGATGGATGTGGAACCCAGATGATGACACTATAATGTTGATACACATACCTGGAAACGTTGTAAGTATTTTTGGTTCAGGAATATTGTGTACGCATCAGTAACAAAGGCCTGTCCTTAACAACCCACAAAACATATCAACCTCTTTTGGTTCTTCAACGGATCTTACTCACAACATGCTGTTTTCATATTCTACCGTTTTATGAACATATCTTTTCTATGTTTACCTTTTACGTCATTTTTCTCTTTTTCTCATTTTATACACTCTCTCATTTTTCTCCTCGCCTCTGCGTCCATCTCTACCCTCCTTCCCACTTCATCTTCATCTCTGCAGTGCTGAACGGTGGCCATCTTGCCCCCAGCGCTGTTCAGAGATGAGGCTAATGGTGGCCCCTCTATTAAAGGCCACCAAGCCACTCTGCCATTGGCTGCCCACCAGAGCCTTTACTCTGATTGGCTGGCAGGCAGAGGTCGTGTAGCTTTGCTGCTCCCTCTGACCTTCCCTCCTGACCCTGAGGATCTGACCGGACCAAACACACACACACACACATACACACTAATGTCCGGAGACAATATTCATATTAAGCTGCTTTCATTTTTTTTCCCCAGCAAAATAATCTGCTTCCACTTTAAAGAAAGGTAGATGTTCTGATATCTCGTTTAAGAAAGGCAAGACAAAAAGGGTTTTTCATCACAAGGAAATGGTTGAAGAGAAAATATCAGAGGAAAGTCAAGAGACAAACACCCTTGAGTGGTAATAGCTGCCTCCAACACAAAGACAATTAAGATTCATCACATCTTCAGAGATCCATCCACCATCTTAAGAGGAGCGACTCCCTAATCAAAATATTAACACCATCCAAAACATGAGCCTGGCTTTTTGATTATTCTAACTCCAAATACATCCCCATAAGCACTCAGTCCTCAAAGAACTCCAACGGCAACAAATACCACCCAAAAAACTCCAGTTCTCCCCTCCCGTCTTCGCCGTCTCTCTTGCTCTCTCCATTTTTAACAGCCCCCTTCGTTATTTTCTCCATCCATCAAAGGCGGCAGTAATTATTAATGAGAGCCTCCCTGTTCCCTCTGCATTATGCATGAGAGCCTTGCCTCTGAAAGCGGAGGGTAATGGGGGGTGGACAGAAGGGGAGGGGCTACGGGTCACACACGCATACATACACACACCGCCTCTCGGGGTCACTGGCCTACGCCCACAAAGCTAAAAATATTAATTAATTGCACACCCCCCCCCCAAAAAAAAAAAAAAAATCACACAATTTAGAAGTAACCCCTTCCAAGCCGAGACAAATGGAAACAAGAACCAGACACAGTGGGAGGGTGCGGGGGTACCTCAGGTCTCTGAGGGAGTACCTACTCTCGTCAGCTGACGTTCACCGGCAAACCTGTGTACACAAATGTACATGCATACACTTTTTGGGTTGCTGTGTTTAAACCCGCTGAGATTTCTTGCTCTTGTAAAATCTCTTCTAGTGTTTACCCGTGTACACTCAGCTTGTCCCTGCTGGCTGTTGGGGATAAAAGCCTGCTATTTCTCCCACCTCAAATTTCACCTTTTCCTCTCTTCTCCCACACTTTATTTTCACGTTATGTTTGTGTACGTAAACGGCGGGTAGGTGGAATGGAAATGGTGGGCACGAGTATAAACCTCCGGGGCTGAAGAAACGACGGCAACACCGAAGTGCGAAAAACCTGCACGTTTCTCGAATGGCCACTTGAGGCTGGCTCCAAAAGCGAGCGAGTCCCATTAATGCCTATGTTTAAAACGTCCAACTCTTCAGCAGAAATAAACATGTTTACAGCCTGGTACTAAAAAAACAGTTTGGCCTCTGTAGTTAATGTCCCCGTTCATGACAACTGGGGTGGGTGAATTTCTATATAAATCACCAGTGTCTGTGTTGTGCAGGGAGCTGGTGGTTTGTTGAACATTTCGAGGCTAATCGTAGCTAAGGCCACACACTGTTGCCGCTGTTCCACTACTTAGAAAGCAGAACACAGGCTGTTATAGCTTATTGTTACATATCTGTTTCATGAAGTTTATAGTAACTTAATTACAATACCTGGCCTGTTAGCATAACTTAGCTACATCAGCTAATGATTGCATTAATTCAGTATTGCATTATTTAGTCAGTTAGCCGGCTAATTGGTCCAGCTAGTGCTAATTAGCATGTTTACACCTATCCGTTACGCTAAGTTGACATTACTGTTATTGAACACATCTGTATGTGTTAACATTTATCAAGTAGCTGACATTATTGCCATTTAACATAAGAGTGTTATTTAACCGTGTGGTCTGCATTTTCAGGGAGGTAGCATTAGCTTGGTGAGTTTCACTCCTTGCTCTTCCCCAGCTCGACCCTCCTGTCCAAATACGCTCACTTCTGGCTCCAAAAAGCCAAGATGTCAGCGGCTAAAATGCAAACACGAGGCTTCAAAACGGCAGCACTTCAACCAACGGGGGACGCCATGGTGGCTACATCCACTTCTTTTACACAGTCTATGGATGGACGTACAGGAGGCGTAGCCTGACTGGTGAGTTCCCATTGCAGGCCAACAATAGGAGATAAAACAGTAAGAAGGTAATCAGATTAAGAGGGTTCTATGAAAAAGTAGGAAGTAAGAAGAGAAACACGCAGACATGCATGCTGCGCTTTAAACACGTCCCTTTCTTCCCACCTCTCTACAGAACCGGTGGCCTGACCCCGGCTTATTCAGTGTTGGCGTTGTTTTACACGACAGTCCTTCATCCTTTAACAACTGTACGGGCTGAGATTAACCTAACCTCTACACCTCTTCGTGTTTTGTCCCTCCTTTCTCCTCTTTTAGCTTCCTCTGAGTAGAATCCAATAGATGTAAAACAAGAAAAGATTTCAAATGAGGTAAAAAAAAAAAAAAAAAAGAGAATCATTTAATTATGGCGACGAAAGACTAACAAACACTTCAACAGTCAAGCCATTGTCAGCGTCTGCAATTAAGAAATGTTTCTGCATAATTGGAGACTTTTTGCATCCTTCTGTGCGTGGAGGAAAAAACATTTGAAGTGAATTCAGAATTATTTCACTTGGCAGTGTGCACCAATTAGACTGCAGCAGAGTGAGCACTAATGAACAATCTAATGTATCCCTCTTTTCTTCTTCTTCTTCTTCTTCTTCTACCTCCAAATTCCTACACCATACCCACAATTCCCTTAAGTAGCCCTAGGTCTAGACACAAAGTGATACCCTTCATACACAAACCATCAACGGGGATTTTTTTGGTGGTTTTGCTTTGGTTTGGTTTTTGGTTTTGACACTGACGGACTCTGGGCAGCGATCAGAATTTCTACTATTTTGTCAAAAAAAAGAACACTACAATAAAAAAAAAAAGTATAACACACTCTAACTGCAGTCTCTCAGTGTGTGCATGTATGTGTGTTTGTGCGTGATAGTACTCAAGAGTTGTGCTGTGCCCTGCGGTCCCGTTACGACTGTGTGCGTGCCAGCAGAGCCCTCTCCTCCTCTCTTCTCTCCCTGCTGCTATTTTTGCCCTGTTCTTATGTAAGCCGCTCCTAACGCGCTGGAGACAGAGGCAGAGTACAGAGTTGGGATGGTGAGAGCATCCCCAGCGGACGCACACATGCACTCGCCTGCACGTGCAAACACATGCGCACACGCACCTACTGTATATACATGCTAAAGAGGAGCCAATGTGTGACATGTGAAAACATACAGAGCAAAACAGAAAAGTAAATCTCTGCTGGCTGTCAGATGGTGACACTACAGAGGCAACAGAATCAGCAGCGCTGCTGAAGCGTGTTGCTTTGTGTCGGATCTGTGGATGAACGCGCGTATGAATTCTACACGCGTGTAGATTACTGCCGTTATTTTTTTTCTCAGAATCAGTTTTAACTCACTCCTTCACCTTTATTCTTTCTACTGGAGCCTCTCTAACATGATCACTCCTGGGCATGTTGTTAGAGCACTGTGACTCTAGCCCTTGCGCTGTTTATTTTTAGCTCCATCTAAATCTAAGAAGTGGAGCTTGTTCTGCTGTTGTACTCAAATCAAGTCCAGTTTTTGAGTGTGCATATCACATACATAGCTGTGACATAATATAATGTAGTTTAGCATGTCAAAGAATAAACCAGTATCACTGACTCAGGTCAGGGAGGCAGTCTCTGCAAATGATGCACAATAGCATTCTGACGATAACCTCCTATTACTCTCACATTTGAGCAACGATCATTGCTCCAAATTTAATAACGAATATTTCCTTCAGTTTTAGTACCATCACTTCCCTGCAGGCAATATATTTTTATTTTATGACATTATTGATTTCTTAAGTGCTGAACATTTGGTTTAAAGTTTATCTAATATAGTTTATGTAGTTTTTCCAACTCACTTTCAACAGTGAAGTGATAGCTTTAAAAAAACAAAAATGTCTCCAAATGTGTAGGCTCCGCATGCATGTGTGTTTTTTAGTCGTTATTTTATGTCGTTATTATACACATCCTAAATAAACTTTTAGGAAGGGTGTATGTTTATGTCAAGAGGGATTTATACTGCACGTGAACCCAGAATTGGAGAAAAAGAAAGGGCATTTAATTCACATGCAAAGATTAAAACACACAGAAAAAAGGCATGTTTACATTTGAGGTTTTTGCATATTTGGGAATGTATTGCTCAGTCTTCAACAAATAGCAACAAAACACAACTTTTGAATAAATGTTATGATCTGTTTTTGATATTTTAGGATTTTCAAGGTCTGTCACCTCCTTTTCCTGACTCCTGCTTCATTCTGCCCAACCCTTTGCATTTTATTTCTTCGATTATATTTAACCGATTATATTTCGATTCTATTTTACCTCTTTAATTTATATATTACCTGTATGTATTTCGGTGCAGAAGTGCAAACCAGTTAAAATCATGTCTTGCGGAGCTAGCCTCATAAAAAAAAAGACTTAGTTTGAAAACTTCAGACTTCAGCATTATCAAAAGGACACGTAGAACCCCCATGCCGTGTGCACACGTGCCACACAATCTCCATAAATTAGGGCCGTTGGCGCGTGTGAGGGCGTAATAACTGACACCTGGTAATGAGCACCCCATTCTCAGCCAATCAGGGGAGACTACAGGGGTTAAGCTAGAAGTGTGGGGGTGGCAGAGGTCATAGGTCAGGTGTCAGGGTCACCTCCTGAGGGGGTTTAGCTTTAGATGGCAGGGGCACCCCTAAATTGAGGGATGTGGTGACACAGGGGTGACGTGGGAGTACCCCGACAGGGAATTGGCGTGTGTCGCAGACAGCTGGGGTGACGTTATTATTAAAAAGAATATTCATGCACATTTCAATCATCAGAAAGCAACTGCCACCAGCATGACTTAGCAGATGGAAGCCTACTCGATTTTTGATTTTATCCTCCATGATATGCAATGTCACTGCTGCAATTTCCATTTTGATTGTATTAACTTCTTCACCAAACTTAATGTAATAAGCTTTTTATATTAGTACAAACACATAGCAGAGATTAAAAACAATGCATTAAAATTCGCTTTTGGGTTAGGAATAAAAAAGGTCACCATCCCTAATTTTAGAATTTAATTTACCTCAGGAACCCCGTCACCGGGACAAAATGTTGTCAGTGTAAGTTCCTGCAAACGACAGATGAAGAAAAATATACATTTCATAACAATATTTCTTGATACATGTACGTGCATTGTATAGTGTTTTAATGGCTCGTGGTGTTTTTGAACGGTCTCTCTCTCTCTCTCTCTCTGTTCATATGTATATTCTTATGGATAGGTTTGGTCAGGGTTAAGGAAAGATACCAGGACTTGGTTTAATATAGAAAAAGTCTGCAACAAAGTGAAAAATGGCTCACGATGTCTTTTAGTAATACTTAACCTAAACCGCGATCTGCTCAAAAAACGAAACAAAGCACTTTCATCGTCTTAACTTAAAAACTTATGGGTTTAACACAGAAAAAGTCTGCACCAATGTCATACAAATTGACTCCCTTTGTCTTTTGTAATATTTGTACCAAACTAGGGGCGGGCAATGAAATGATGTTGTGAATTTTTGTGATATAATTACATATGAAAAATATCATTATTATTATTATTGTAGGGTTTATTTTGTTTGCACTGTCAGCTAAAAACACAATATTTCAGCATTTTGTTGTGTACTTCATTTTACGCATGCATATTTTCTTAAAATAAAGATTTTAGCATTAATGAATTAATTGTTTTGAGTGTCCTACCTCTGGATTTCTGAAATTTTCCACTGTTTGTGATGTTCTCACCCTAAAGAATCATTTCAACCGTCTGCGTTCTTCAACTTTGACTCAGGACCAAAACTCATCTTTTAAACTTGAAAGAAATAATGATTTGACATTTAGTGCGATAATTATCGACATGAACATTTTTATCATGATAACATTTTTGGTTGCCCATCCCCCATATCAAACCCCGATCTTTTCCTAAGCACATTTATTGCCTAAAACTAAAAACGTATGGGGTTGGGATTCAAAATCTACTCTCTGGTAACAAAGTCTTGGGTTTTGTATATTCACCATCCATCCCACCGAAGGCAAAAAACTACCAGATCCATCAGTGACAAATTATTTTGACATTACTTGTATCTGTGGTTTCTAGAAACAATGGCAACATTTTTTCTGGCAATCGGCTTGATTTCAGATATTTTTTGTACCTTGTGACTCCTCCAACATTAACCTACAACAGTGAGCATACATGTACGTGCGGGCGTTATCAAATGAAGACAGGCGCATCAGCCATCTTAGCTGTGCGTTTGTGTTTTTGTGTTTATCGGCGTATGCCTGTGATGCCTGTTCACTGACGCAGCATCAGCAGCCCACACCATAAATACTGCATGGCCTCAAAAAAAGAGAGAGGATGGAGGGAACGAGGGAAAAGGAAGGAAAAGGGAGAGGAAAAAGAGATGAGGAGGAAACAAAGAGGGGGGAAAGCCTCAGTTGTTAAGATGAAGGGCGGCGGAGGAGGAGGAGGAGGAGGAGGAGGGGAACAGAGGAAGAGATGGGAGAAAGAGAGAGCGGGGGAGGGAGGGAGGGAGGATGAGGAGCAGGGAGGAGAGAGTGACTAAGAGATAAAAGAGGAGTGAGTGGATGCGAGTGTGTTTGTGTGATGAGCGGATGGCCTCGGGGAGCGGTCGACTCACTGCGCTGCGGATGTGCTGACGGGCTCCGGGCCGTTTGCTCACTCACTCGCTCACTCACCCCTCCGCTGCGCTCGCTGCAAAGAGGACAGGGGTGGGGGTGCAGGTGAGACGAGTGAAGTAAGG
>JAPQRN010000016.1:16568074-16587912 GCA_037367275.1 Coranthus polyacanthus | reverse complement strand
AAAAAAAAAAAAAATATATATATATATATATATATATAAGTACATTTTAAGTTTGTGGGTATTTCGGAATGTGTCGCCCGGTCTTTAAAAAAAAAAAAGAAAAAAAAAGTGGAGTGCACAGACAGTAAGCTGCATGCTATTAATAAAACATGAGATGAGACAAGGCAGTGAGTCAGGGGAAATGCATGACTACTCTTCTGGCCTCACTGCCTTTGCCCCTTGGCGTGTCGGCTCGACTCTGCCTGTGCCTTTGCCTGTAGTAAGACATGTCTCCGCCTTTGGCTGCAGTGAACAGAAGACTCTCCATTGATTGCAATGATGTGGTTTTCCGTTGAACCTCGATACTCTACAGTTTCTCCTTTTCTGGCTTCTTTTTTTTAAACCCTCCTCTACTTCAAAAGAGATGGGAAGAAAGTATGAAAACACTCAGGTGCAGCTGTTCTGTCAGCTTATGCCCAAACATCGCGTTTACAGGGTATTTAGGTCACACTGTGCATGAAAGATAACTGTGACACATACAACAGAGATTACGGAATCGACTTGGGCAATGTCAGCGACTCTGTGTGTTTGTGAGCATGTCTGTTTTAAGGCTGAAGGTCGAGCCTATGAATCTTTGATATATTTCTTCCTAACTTGTCAAGCCCCTCCCTACACTCGATATGAGTGAACAGAGTACCACTTTGCCCGGCCTTTTTCGCTCTCACACGTACATGCTTCCACCCCCCCACCCCCCGCCCGTGTGTGTGTCCTCCTGGTGCATTAATGTTCTTACATCACCTCCTCCAGTGAGCAGAGAAAGCAAGAGACTCGAGGAGATGGAGAGATGGTTTATGGGGGTGGGGTGGGGTGGTTCTCGTCAGAGTTGACAGACAGGTGGGGAAGAGATGTGTCATTAAAAGAGGAGGAGGAGAGGGGTTAAGACACCAGGATACAAAATGCTATGAGAGGTGAACAGGAAGGTGACAAACATAGTATGTCAGAGAGAGAATTGTGTAGAACCTGATCAGAACCTAACTGAAATCAAGTTTTTACAACTGACCATAGTTTCCTGTGAATGCCATTACGGAATTAAACCAAGCAATGTACTGTGACAGTGTTAGTTAGCAGTGCGGTCTGCGTTTTAAGTCACTTAGCAGGAGCTTTAGCTGAAACTTGGCCAGTCGCACCCCTCGCATTTCCTCAACTATCTTGTCCAGATATACCTCTCTTCTCCTTTCAAAACGTGTACCTCCTTGAGTCGTCGCCTCGACTCCTCTCCTCATGTTTTAGTCCCTCCCACTCGAGATGCGAGCGGAGGAGTTGAGGAGGAGACACAAAGAGAGAGGAGCCATTTAACAAAATGAGACATCCTTGCCTTGGAGCTGTCATTTGAAATAAATGACAGCTAAATATGACGTGTGCAACAGCTGCATCATCTGTCTGTTAGTTTGTTACAGTTATGACTGTATTTTATGATCTGTCAGATGAGTGTTCATGTAAACTCATGATTAACTTTTAATTCAACTCACAACGTGGCATAATGTGTCAGTAGGCGATGTAGGGACGTCATACATTTTTTTCATTTAACACACACGAGTTTGATCATTTAAAATTACTAATATAACTTCTGAATGTGGAAAATTTTCACTTTTTAAGTCCTCCTGCTGTGGTTTGTAAAATCCAGACGTGTGCCACGCCTCTTTAACATGTCACTGGTCTGGTCGCCAAAAAGTCTTCTGCAAAGGATACACTTGTGAATCCTCGGTCATAGCTCCTCCGGGCCAGCCACCTTGGTCTTTGGTCCTCGATCCTCGCTCTTGATGTGCATTTTAGGGAATTGAGACGTCCAAGATCAATTTCAGGATGACAAGCGAGGATGGAGGAGTCGAGGAGGCGAAAAATACGGAAATGAGAACAGCCTATGGCCACTTCCAGCACGAAAAAGATGGCGAGAGCCAAAATGCAAACTCACGGCTTCAGACCAGTGGGTGACGTCACAGTGGCTACATCCACTTCTTTCATACAGTGTATGGACTTAACACACCATTAAAGCTCATGAGGTACAACAAACCAAAAATTCAACCCAGAACAGAACACATTTATGTCAGTCAGAGCCTGACGTGAAGTGAATGATGAAATGAAAGATGCTTCTGGTTCACATTTGACAAAGTACACGTCATGCACATGCTCAAACACAGAAAGGAATTTTTGTAGTCGGGGCTTGAACACGAAACACACTGGTGTGTCTCTCCATGGATGGCTGAGTCTCAGACACATTAACACTGTCTGGCGTTGACTTACACCCATGAGACCTCCCCCAGCACAACGCACACACACACACAAGCACACGTCTGGGCATCATCCTTCTGCTCTAATACACCCTATGCCCCTCGGGATGGGTCTTATTTGAGAGTGACTTTTGGGTTTGTGAGTGTATAAATAAGGATGCGTTGCTACCTTGTGTAGGATCGTGCTTCTCCCAAAAGTGTTTAAGCAGTTCCTCGAGGCTGATGTCTTTAGGGGAGAAGACCACTCTGACCACCTCAGTGTGACCCGTCAGACCTAAGGGAAAAACACACACTTGCATGAATCCAAATCAAGTGGTATGACGTTTTAGCTTATGACGTCTACTTGACTCATTGCTTCCTCCTCCTCCCTCCCTCCACCGCGTCCCTCCGAGATCCAAAATCCGGACTCCCAAGATAAAAACCCTACCGATATTGTATGATTTACACCAACCCTAGGAAATGTTTAGCTATTTCTTCATTACATCTTATCCAGTGTTGACCGTTTCCCCATAAAGAAGATATGACACCGCTGACAGGTGATCAAATGAAACAGACCATTACATGGAATAAAATTACGGATCTCTCTGTATTTGAATGTTGTTGGAAATATCTGGCATAATGTAAGTATACAAGTCAGGAAAAAAATTAATTAAATAGGCCTAGTCATTTTTAGATATTTTAATGGAGAAATGTTACATATTAGACCTTTAAATTGGCAACGTAGTAATTATGAGCATTCGTGTCAGTGGGTGCATGTGCTACAGGTAACAGAGAATCAGGCTGAATCCAGAGAGCTATGTTTCTGCTTTGGGCACAATGAAGGAGAGACACAAACAAATCAGATAAAGGAAGAGAATGAGAGAGAGAGAAAGAGAAAGAGAAAGAAAGAGAGAGAGACCGAGGTAGTAGAAGGTACAGTAAAGGTTGGAGCTTATAGTGGAAGTTGCCAAAAGCGCACATATACTCGCTCCTGTCTGCAGCTGCCAGGAACCCGAAGCTTCAACAAGCTGCCTGCAGGCATCCTCAAACTGGGAGCTGCTTTAGGTCTCATACAGGTGCATGCACACAAACACCCAAATATTACCAACAGCGGGAAAGGTATGCTCACACACCTCATCACAAACGTATACCTAAAGAACAGTATCGCCTTAGATGTAAGCCATTCCCTTCTCTGGGTCGTACATTACAAAGGCGCACGGACATGGACAAGGACACTTGTGTAGACACATAGGCAAGTATCAGGTGTGGAGCAGACAATAGGAGAACGGCTGCCAATTTTATTCGAGCCTGGCCAATATGATATGGACAGTACGTATGCACTAACGTAGGTTTTTTTGTGCTGGGAGCTGGCTGTTTGTTGATAACGACTGTTCTGCGTAGAGTACTCAATTCGACTTTGCTGCAAGTCCTTATGCTCGCTCTCAAGTTGTTCATTGCCTCTTTTCTGCTACTTTGCTACAGCGGCAGCAGTGAACAAGCTACGCTGTATTAGCTACCATTAGCTTGGAAATGCAGTTGGCTAACGTGAAAAAAAAAAAAACAATGGCCCAGCAGAATTGACACAAACTTGTACAAATCTTAAATACTGAACCTTTAACTACCTTTATATATATTTTGTTGTATTGGTTTTTTTTTTTACCTCATTTTGATTACTAAAGTTTATTGTTAAACGTATCCTGCCTCCATAACGTTTTTTTGATGGAGGCACATAAGTGTTAGGTAACAATATTTGAGGGATTATTGCAAAAAAAGTGTACATATTAGGTTTTTTTTTTTACTTCCCGATATCGGTATCGGCCCCAAAAATCTAGTATCGGTCAGGCTCTAAATTTTATGCACCTGGCTTGAGACCTACTTTCTGTCTCTAAATGACACTCAGCACTCCTACAGGATCATATTATGCCAGATAAACATGGAAGAGTTCACCTGTTTAAACAGTTGTTAACTAAAAAAAGAACAGCCATGCTTTGTTGGGTAGCAGAATAGCAGGAGCAGGAATGATAAAAAGCAGAAAATACAAAAGGCGGCAAAAGTCACTGTCAAGACCTGTCGGAAAAAGGTGAATATGCAGTGTGATGTTCTATGCTTGTCCAATCTGAAGGGGGTGAAAGGCTGACAAATGATGCAGACCAGCACCATTAAAGCTGCTAGAGATTCTCTGTTTTGGCTGAAGGACACTTCAGCTGGTTGAATGGCCTTCTGGGTTAGCATTGCTTCCCAAATCACCACACCATCCTGTTGCTCTTTAATGTTTAATTGTTCTCTGCTGTTGGATAAAATCGTCGGTTCATCTAGTGAAGAAATTTCCCTGCATAATTGTGTTAGCCTGGCTTCACTGACAAAAGAAAGGGGGTAAGAGTTCTTGTACCGTCCCTGAATAAAAGGGGTCAAAGGAGATGTTTAGGTCAACAAATATGACTTTAACCAAGTAGACTGTCGTTCTGTACAGTTTCACAATAACAGGCAGCTTTGGATTATTTTCCTCGTGATAACAAGGACTGTAGTGTTATTTGTTTAAGTTTAAGTTGTGGTTTGTTTAGAGGGTTATGTAACCTCTGTTTCTACAGTGGCACATTTACATGCATTACTCAACTAGAAATGACCACAAACGAAACAAAATGTGAGACTGAATTTATTAAAGGTTTCATCACGTTGAGAATATTAGAGAGCAGTTTTCACACGAGGGCCATTCTGACTCACAAAGCCAACTATTGCTGAACGACAACACGCCATATTCACTTACTATGGTTTACAACTTGTTCCAGCATAATCTGTTCGATGCAGACCACGCTCCGGACCCCTAACACTACTCTATTTTTCATTGCTGTTGCCAGACAGGTGTGTGGCGCAAACTGATCATCCAGCAGAAGTTGACTGTATCCCTAGTTTATATCAGTCTACAGCCGCATCCATCTGGATCAAACAGTCATAATGTGCAAACACGCATTACACTCATGTCTGTGGTAACGACGGTGTGTCTTTGTGAAAGTTCAGTTCAGTTCTTGCACGTGAATAATCCCAACAGTGACCAAAGAAGTGTGTGTAGTTTATAGCTTATTTAGGCATCACATTTACATGACATTAGGTTGTTTCAGGTGTAATGTATTCTTGATTTGGAAACAAGACTGTAAACATCATTTACAGATGAGTTTTAAAAGAAATGACCTCTTTTGCAGTTATGCTTATGATTGCATCGTTTTACCTGCTCTGTCTCCTACAGCACAACCAACTCAGGAATTTTTACCATTTTAATATCATTAAAGTGGACGGCAATCAGTTTGTAATGGACAATCACTTTTTGATGCTGCTAGCAACGTTTAAGGTGAAATGTTTCTTGCATGTTTCTCATTGTATAACCTTGTGAATCAGTAAAGACACCTTACATTTTTTAACGTCAACGTAGACCATTCAATTTGTTTTTATTGGCTTTCTTGCAAGACATACAATTTAATGATGACTGGATCTTCAAACATGTACAAAAATGTTTATGATTTTCACCCCGAATTGTGTAAACTGCAAATATTTTACATTTCGTCACTTGGAGAATCGAGGTAGCCGAGTGTGTTCTGCTACACTCAGTCAACACGACACCTACAATGACAAACACCTTTCCATAACCTCAACTAAGCACTTTCAGTTATCTAAGTCAAACAGAACTTTAAAGGTGAAAGATCAGAAACAGTTGAAATGGTTAATGTTTGTTTTTCGGGGTTTTTTTGGAAGCCAATGTCAAGATACAGTATCTACTCAGTTATTTCAGAATGAGAACTTGCTAGACTTCAAAACTCTTGTAGAGCTTAAACACAATAGATCTCAGCATGCATTTCTGTGCCGCAAACACCTGTAAAAATGGACCGCTATGTGGTTAGTTAAGATAAAGTATGTTTATTGATAAATACGTCCCCTCTCTCTCGACCTGTCAGCTGTCTGTGTTCGTCTGTCCTCCCAGGACAAATATGATTGAAACCGAACCTCTGCTATTTCTGTGTGTCAGACCGTCTTCCTATCTGCCTGTCCTTCCATCCTTCCGTGGCTCTGCTGACAGTTCCATCAGCCCTTTCTTTCCTTCTGCCTGCCTGTCTGTCTGTCTGTCTGTCCAGCTGTCTGTCCTGCCCTGGCTGTGTTGACAGCTCCTCGGTCTCATGCCGTCGCAGTGTTCTGCTCCGTCATGGCCACTGGAGCGACGCCTGCTGTCTCTGAGCCGATGGACAGCCAACCATTCTTTCTCACACTTTCTCAAATTTTCTTTTCCCTAAAAGAAGTTGTGTTTTTCCTATCCATTCGCTTGCTTGCAGTTCTCAGTCTCTCTTTTTCTGTCATCTGTCTCCATCTCTTGCCTTCCTCCATAGCTGACCAAGTAGATGCTGGGGAGCTGAAAGGAAGAAAAGACTGAGAGAAGCAGATAGGCAGGAAACACACAATTCCTTAAAGGGTTCTGCTCAGAAAGTCTGCCAGACGAGCCCACAGCGTCCTTTCACTCCTCTCCATGTTCCCAATGCAGTGCCTGCACATACACTCTGTCTGCAATGATGTACCGTTAGTAATGGATAAGCCCCAAACTAACAGCTCACAACTCCAAAAGCACAAGGGAGAGGGAGACATCTACATTTTAATTACAGTATATCAACATCCTGCATTCATCTGTTTGAATCTCATGATTTAGAATGTCTAAAGATGCAAATTCAAAAACACAGACAGGTAGCCAAACATATTAAAGTCTATGGCTGCGCAGAATCCAAGCTTCTATCTCCAGCATCATGTCTGCCAAACCATAGTCTCAGGGAAAGAAGCCAATTTATGCCGCTTCATTCACGGTAACCTCTGTTGGCAAAAAACGCCGCAGTACAGCACAGTACAGAGCCCAATCCTTACAAGTAGGTCATGGGGGGGTGGGGACGGGGTGTGCAGCCCATCTGGAGCAGTGCATTCTGAGTAGTTGACTGCAGATGAAGGGAAGGCGGCAAAAGGATGAGAGAGCTGTACTTAAAACACCCTTTCGACTCTTGTTTCTTTCTTTTTCCTTAGTGTCTTTTGAACTCTGTCTAATCTGTCCGCAAAATTCCCTGCCTCTCCTCTCCTCGAATGGTTGATATATGTATATCAAAGTGTAGAGGTCGCGCATACGGGAAAATGTACAAGATGCAAAGTATGTTACCTGTGCAGACTTCATGGTAGGTGGGGTTGGGGGTAAACCCGCCGGCGTAGCCCACCTGTGTGGAGAAGACGCCTGGAAGTCGCCAGAAAAGTCTCTCAGCTCCCCAGAAACAGCCCATACCTGAAAGGAAGAACTAAATTTAAATATATATATATATATATATTTCACTGCAGCAAAAGAAATCGAAACTGAAGAGTTTTATTGATTTTGAATAATAGAAATCTTGAGTGCTTTTCAGATTTTATGTGAGAATCCAGTGTTTTACAACCTATTGTCCCAAGTTTGAATGTTTTACAACAATTACATTAACCCTCATTCAAATTAATGAATGTTTCAGGAAGCCACTATATTTGTAATATTTGTTGTCCTCCATACACTTTGCATTTACTCATAGCTCATATACATACTCATTTTTTTTTTCTGTCATATGCCCATGTTCTTACATGAAGTCTGTGTTTTGCTGGGACCTGGTCGTTCATTGACATTAGCAATGAGGAACCTGGGAGTGACCATGAGGATTTTCACGGAAAAAACATCTCGAGTCCTCAAATTTACTTGTGCAAAGTGGAATGTACACTACAAACAAATATGTATCAAACGCTGTGGGAATCGTCATTGTAGTGGGATATAACATACAAGTAAAACGACCCTGGAGTGGTGTTTGGGTCTGTGGGACCCATTTTCAGTGTTTACTTGAGATTCACTGGCCTTGGCTCATTTTCTGTGAAGAACATCTAAAAGAAAGGCGCCCCTACACATTTATATTACATATGCTGTGTTTGGGTTCACTGGACCCACAAGTATAAAAGTGTGGGAATTGTAGGTGAAAACAAAAAACATATAAAAAAAAAAAAAAAAAAAAAAATCTTTTTTTTTTTCCGCAGTTTATCCCAGCTGTGAATGAGTGTTTTCCTCATTCTTTGCAGCCGTTAGAAACAAAGGAAAGTGTTGAAATGTGTGTGGACGCAAGCACAGGAAGTATATACACAATTCTGCATCAAGTGCAAGTTTAAGTATGTTTTTCAGTTACAGAGGAAGTGTTTTAAAAGCCCAATAACGTTGTGGGTCCATCTCAAAAAATAAGTTCCTGAACCATTACATTATCTGCAGTGAGCCAAATTTTTACCAAAATGAATTGCACATTGAATGATTTCAGATTTGATTTGATTTGATATTATCTAAGTGTGATTGTGTAGTCTCACCAAACATGATGGTCTCCATTCCCTCTGGAAATGGCTCCACAGTGGGATTCCCATTGACTGCATGCTTTTCTGTGAAGAGGAACAGTATGCAAATGTGAATCAGAACACTGTGCTTCAACAGTACAAATTACAGTACCCAAGTAAAGGGGCCCATTAACGGCTTCATCTAGGCCTCATAGATGTGACCCAGGCCGGCGGATCAGAGCTGGAGGCTTCTGTGCTGGAAGACATTTAAGAGATTACATGGCTTTGACCGCCTTTCTGTCCCTGCTGTCCTCCCTTCAATACCCACAATTAAACACAATCACATAGTTAGGTAGTTTTCTGATCTCTCTTTTATTCTACAGTACGGCTTTAAATGTGAGTTTATTCACTGCTAGCCTTGGCACTATCAGGGGTAGACGATATGTCAGGGACACAAAAACCCCGCGAGCACAGAAAGGCCAAGTAAGCAGACCCAGAGCTGTCCTAATCTTCGCCTTGTTGAAAATACCCAATAAGTAAAACAAACTGGAGTGCCGAGAGGTGGCAGGGGGGTGGCACTCTGCTGCCAACTGTGCTACATGGAATTAAAGCGCTAAAAACAAAATGTGTGTGTATGTGGGTCTGCATGTGTGTGCCTGTGTAGCCCACAGATGTGTGAGGAGGATTAGGGTTTAAGAAGACTGAGGTGACTTAGCGTGCAAATCTCTGCTAAGCAAGGCTGGTTTGTACTGCAACCACTAATATTAGTCTACGGATAAACAGGCCACAGAGTACACTACAGGCTTAGGGACACACCAATAATGGATGCTTCCTCTAAGTTCAATGTGCGATTGCTCTCTGGCCATTAAGAGATGTGGTGTGTGACACTGAGTATAAACAATCTGTAAGCTGATACATGATGGGCATAATAGTTCAGTTCCTAGACGGGACCAGGATTATCTCTCGCTGCAGGACCAACAGTTACCTGTAGCTAGAGCTGTCTGATATGAGCAAAACCTCACATCCTGATACAACTCGTTTCATATCTAGTTAACAATACGTATCACAGTGTAGCATGTTTTATTTAAATTCGGTGAATAAATAATTTAGATAAAATATCCACGTGGAAATGCCTATTTCTTTTTATGTTTAGAAATATATACCCACCAAATAAAAGCTACTCATATTTGATGTTTTTATCGTATATTTCTATTGAAAATTTTGTCTCCCTACAAGCTTCTGGGGCTATTTTTTTCCTCTTCAGGTTTTTTTTTTTCTTCTTCTTTTGTTTAATGGCTAATGATAGTCAGCCGCAAATGTTTTTTGGTCCTAAAGTCTGAATCATCCAAAGAAGTGTTTTCACACTAAAAACAAACCAAACCGTGGTTCAGTTTGATCTGGACCGAGATCACCTCTTTTTGTCAGACCAAAGTTTTGGCTGTGGTGCTCTGGCTAAGTTTCATACCTGCAATTTTCAACAAGTCTGGATTAAACAAGTTAGATGTTCAGTGCCCTTAGGTACTCCTCATTTTGTCTTGGCTGTTCTGAGTCCTTCTCATTAGGGATGCAACGATTGTGAAATTCTGGGCCAATACTGGTATTCAAAATGACGATTTCTCTGTTTGTTGATTTTGTTTTTGTTCCTATTTATCCCCCTTTTAGTGCCAGGGAAACAAAAAAGTCTTCCTCATATAACATACAGTATACATATAAAAATAGGATAACTGAACTATTTTTAAGTCTTTGATTGGGCACAAATTCAATCATTCAATTTTACGAAGGAACCTTTAATATAACACAACAGATAAATATCTGCCACTGCCATCTGTGAAATGACATCGTACAAGCCGATAACAATGTTCAGCCAATGAAACGGTGCATCCCCACTTCTCATGGTCAGAATTACTCTGTTCTGTGTCACTTTCACTCTCCTTCATGTTTGCATTCATGCAAATTTCCTACCTGTATCTACGCCGTGCGGAAGAATGCAAAGCACCATCCAAATAACAAAAAATATTTTGCGACACGTGATACGGTATATGTGTCATCTATCACACAGCCCTACCTGCAGTTTATTTCAGACTGAGACGTTACTGTAACAATCGATGAAACAAACAATACTGAAGCCTCTTTACCATAGCGTGATTAAGTATTTTGAAGAAGGAAGCAAGACACTTGAGCTGTTAACACCAGCCTGTGTGTGCAACCTGAAGGGCACTTTCACTATGGAGTAACAGATTGTAGAAGCATAAAAGACTCCTAAAATGTCACAGGGGCCTGGCTACCCTCAGGCATTCCCTCCCTGCCCTCCTGTTGTGAGACAGTACTTGTTTTTTTTAGCATCAGGTTGAGACTTCTAGGTCATATTCACGAGCCCAGTCAGCTGCAACCAATCTGTATCTGTGTGAGTGACTGTACTGGCTAAGTATTCTCAGTTCACAGCGGTGACATAAGGTGGAGGAAGGACAGTAGAAACCTTCATCCTTCTGCGAATTTGCTTTGTCTCGACCCTTTGCTCACTTGCACCCTCTTGTCTTCTGTTTCTGGCTACGGCGAGAAAAAAAACAAAAAAAACAGTCAAGTTGCCAAATGAGTGAGAGAGAAAGAGAGATAAGTGTGCGATGGAGGAGGAAGAGTGCGAGGAGGAGAGAGATCAGCCTGCCAAAATAATAAAAGGAGTAAATAGGCAGTGAGAAGCAACAGATGAGGATAGCAGTGAGGCAGAGAAGGATTTTTTTTTTTTTTTTTGGCTTTCAGACCACCATGCCTTTGGGCGCTATATAAAAAGACCAAGCACTCAATCCAAGTGGAGCGCAGAGAAAACAAACAAGCAAACAAATAAACAAACAAAAAAAAGAGGTAAAAATGAAGACAGCCAGGAACATGCAGACACAGCACTGTCCACAGAAGCCAACTCTGAGACAAACCTCCCCGCCCTCTTCGCTCTTTCTCAACCGCTCACAATCTTTCAACACACTCTCTTCATCACATCAGCTTCCCATCATCCCTCACTTTTGTACATACGCAAGCACGCCTGCCTGCACGCGCACCATCGCTCCCGAACCAACCTCTGCTGTGGGTATTTCTCCCATGGAGCAAGCTGGCAGAGGTCCAGCGCAGTGCCAGGCTGGCTCCTTTCACTGTGCCTAGCCCAGCATTCCCCCCTGCCAGCCCAGCGCCCACACCCCCATTCTGCCAGAATTACCCCACCTAAACACACACAGGCAACGAGAAAGAACTGGCTGAATACCCTCACTACGCTGCCTCACTTCGCCAGCAAAAGAAAGAACAGAGGACGACAAAAAACAAGCAGGGAGGGTGACTGACTGAGCTTACAAAAGAAGAAAACAGGCTGAATATGGGGGAAGGATTCATGAAAAGGATTTTTTTTTCCCAACTTGGATGAGATATGGGCGTAATTTCTCGTGTGCGCCTTTGTTTTTGAGGATATCTGAACAGCCAGAGCAGGCTATACAGTTAAGCGGGACTGACACGGAATACTTTGGTCACCTTTTGTTGCTTTTGGTTGTAGGCGGCTGGACCAGAACCAAAACAAAACCGGACCCGGCACCCCACCACTCCGCTTTTCTCATGGTTACCAACAGTCAAGGCTAACAATCTGTTTCTTAGCGGATAATGGTGTCCAGTTCGACTTCTTTCTGTGGGTTTTTTAGTCTTTGTTACCATCCGGTTCTACCCGCGGTCCTGTGTTTCTCACCCGCAAAACTGAAGTCCAAGCACTGCTTCCTCCTCACGCAAAAAGCACGGGAGAGGTTCTGTCCCTGCGGATGCCAAAACTGGCGATGGAAAGGTCGATTTCCAGGCTGCTCTGTTTATTTCCTTCCAAAAAAAAAAATCCATTCTCTCTCTTTCCCTCTCTTCCCCTTTCCTCCCTCTTGCTATTCCTCTTTCTAGCTTCACTCAAGTTGGCAGGGAGTCAGGCACGAGTCGTCGGAGGAGGCTGATGCTTTATAGTGGTGCCAACTACCCTCTGCTGTTTGGGAGGATGGGTAGGGGCGAGAAAGAGTGGGGCAAAGGAGGGGAGGGGAGCGGGGTAAGAGGCAAGGCTGGTGGGAGGTGATCCATTTTTAAGAACGGTGAGAGGTAAGTAAACGATGCCGCTGTGGCCTTAAAACAGTCAACGTTGAGTTTTTACCGTGGCACCTGTGGTTTCCTTACATTTTAAGCTGTCATTGTCCAGACTGGGGAAACTGTCTAGACTCTGGAGAGCAGCCACAACTTTCAAACCATCCATGCATTCCATACATACCGTATCGTAGCAACGGAAACAGTTGCTATGGAGAGGGCTACCTACTAAAGCACTGACACAATTATCTTCCTCCAGCAAGATGGAGGCACATCCTGTTGGGGCCTGCTGAAATAGAAATAGCTTTACACAGAAGCCAATTTGAAGGCGAGAGCAGGAGAATAGCATCCACCTATTAGCAGCAGAAATCAACAAAAGCATAACCTTTTTTAACAACACAGTAAAGAGGACCTGTACAAAAAAATGTTTTACCTTTACACAGTGTCCCTTCTAAAGTTTATTTATTTTATATAGAGGTGGAAGAAGTACCCTTTACTTAAAAACTAGAAAAAACAATTTCAGGCAAAAGTCCGGAATTCAAAATCTCAAGTAAAATTACAGATATATTAACAGTAGAAAATACTCATTGCACCTTTCAAAGATTATTATTATTAGTCGTTTTTGATCATACATGTAAGAGTATGTTGATGTTGTATTTCACCAATCTGGAGCCAATTTTAGATACTGCGTATACTAATGAGTAGATTAGTACTGCATCGTATTATAGTTTTATGTAAAAACTAACGATTTAGGGCCATGCGATTTTAAGCCACTACTATAGAATAAGCCTAGTAACAGTTTAGTAAATGCACATAAATACACACCTCATAAACAAGAGTCATGTATTGGCATTGAGAATTGGAACATCCATAACTACATTTCTCTACGCCTTTTAGGCTTTGTCAGTTAAATATTACAATGGCCTCGAGATTAACAGTTAGTGGTGCTCATTCTCCACTCAGGTGCCATTAGCACACAGTGGAAGACGGGGGCGCAACAAGATGACACTGTCAATAAGTACGACTTGTATGTGGTTACGGTGTTTGTGTTGGAGTTGGTGCTGGGAGCCAGTCGTTTGTTGACGTTAACTGACTCCATTTCTACGCTTACGACTGTTCTGGCTGCCTACATCCATGACAACAGCCTTCACGCTGATTTCTATGTGGAGGACTCGGGTCAGTTTTTTTCCACGACAATCCTTTTGCTCATTTGCTCTGAGTGCTTCAGTGCCTCTCTTATGCTCCTCTACAGCAGTAATAGTGTGCAACAGTGGCTACCATTACCTTAGAAATGGGGTTAACTAAGGCCCACAGACAACTGGCTCCCAGCACAACACAAATTCCAAACAACTTGCAAACTCCCATAAACCACACAACAAGCACACGTTCATCTCACATTTTAGAATTTCTGTTTGTCTTTTAGGCTTTGTCAGTCAGATATTGTAAGTTAAAACGCCTTGTGATTAACATTTGGTGACGTTAATTCTCTTATCAGGTGCCATGAAACCATAGCAGAACTAAAGGGTGAAGTGAGACGTCATCAAAAGAGCACCAGCCAAACTTAAACTGTGGACAATGCCATGGAAATAGTGGCGGAAATATGACATTTCTGTTAGTTTCATCCATTTTAAACAGGAAATTATTTTTCTGATCATTGCAGTCAACTCAAATAATTGCAGTAAGGCAATCCTCTAATAATCTCCAGTGTCAGAAAGGACTAGAATCTAATCAATTCACCCAAATGACTGTAAAAGACAAACTAGATCACTTGAAAGAAAGTGGTAGAAAATGTAAACCTTTCATTTCAGGCTGGATGTTCCTGCAGTGAGGCAACAGTGCTAATCGCTGAGCCCCACTGCTGCCACACAGCAAATCTTTATGAGAAAGTATTTTAATTTGCATGCTTTCTCACCTACATGCAGTACATTCTCTTCCCCTCTGATCTCATTGTACCAGTCAAAAAGCAAGGGCATCTGAAGATAGCAAAGATGAGAAAATACAGAGGAATAATGCCAGAGATATATCTTCGCCATGAACCTGTTTTTAAGAGTTATAGTGAAGCATGTAACCGAGATTGATTTTGGTCAGCTGACCTCCCTCATCCTGTTTGGAAGAAATATTGGCAGTCTATCCTGCACTGACTCAAAATAATAGCCACTGTGCCCCTACCATGTAGCAATCTGCCACTGGATCATTCTCGCCAAGGTCACAGAGTACATTATACGAGCTGGAGCTAGGAAGGGAACGGAGGACACCGAGACGTCGAAACAAAGAAAGAGTACTTTAAGGAGGCTGGAGGGCCAGAAGTGACTTTCAAATTTGTGATCTTCACTAGAGAGAGGGAACAAGTGTTCACACACACAGCCGAGTCTGCGCGGGACATATGTGGAGACAGTTCTTGTAGTCCCTAAATTACTTATGCTTACTGGCCCACACAGACAAACACAGGCGCATCCTATCGCAACACACACACAGACACACACACACACCATAACAACCCCGTCTCCACCTAAGCTGCCCCCCACGGTGAAAAGGGAGGAACAGATTTCTGCCATGCGGTGTCTCCGAGCTGCTTCGACAGACGGAGCAGGAACTTACGACGGGGTGGAGCTTTCATGCGCATAATGCCCAGATGGGCCCCTGGATGCTGCGGCACCACTTCCTCCTATGAACTCACACCAAGCTCCCACAATGCACTTTGGGGACGCTCCAGTCTGGGTAGGTGATGACTGGGAGCATCAGGTTCAAATCGCACCACGGTTCTCCTTTGTAGCATACACCTACGAGCCCTCCTGTCTCAAAATAGTACAATGGAAACCTGAATAGAAGACACGACGAGCTGAGCTGAGAGCGAGAGGTTTGACTCTGACACAGGGAGCTACATTACAAGAATGGATGACACAAATAGATAAGCAAGGAATGGAGGAGTAAAATATGTGCAGTCGAACAGCGTTGGAAAAATCATCAAATTACACACTAATTGCTAACGCGTTAATATAACACTAATTAAAATAATAGATTTTTTAAATGCCAGGTCATTGTGACAGTGCTGAGAACTTGATCCATAGAGATTTGTTTCATCGTTGTTTAATCATTAACTATCTGTAACACAATCCCACCAAACATCCCAACAGGCTTTTGCTGCCACTTTAGACTTTGTAGGTTTAATTGCATCCATAAACTGAATCACTAACAGCCTGTGATTGTTACTGTGCTTTGCCATATAGATTAGACTCACACAGAAATTCGAAAGGAGAAAAGAAAATAAACTGAAAATATCGTCTCAAATATTTCAACCCTGTTTACAATGTATTTATCCAGCAACGGCAGCAACAAAGTCTCATAATACTCCGAACCATTTTCATGCTAAAACGAAATACACAAACGGCAGACTGAGCTCGGTCCCTAAAAGCACCGATACTGCCCATCATTACTTGCTTTGGCTGAGTTTTTTCTTCATCAGGGCTTCAACGCAGACCTCATAAACGGCAGAGCATATTGCACTGGAAACATACATGGTAAAGGTAATGTGATGGCAGCAGATGCCATCCAGTCAATCTGAAATTGCTTGTATGTCGTGGTTTCTCTCATCCCTAAACATTATCCAATGGAGATAAACTGCATGTTTGGATCCGGTCTCTGGACCAAACTTCACCAGGAATGAAAGCCAATGGCAGATGGCAATAGATTCTCAATTTTCTCAAAGTAGAGACACTTAAAAGCACAGACACCCAAATACTCTGGGTGTCTATCTCAACTTGACGTGTTTGTTGTCCGTTTTCATTTTTTTTCTACATAAAAAGGTCATAGTGAAAAGTAAAACTATCGCGGCAAATGAACTTCAGCGGCTTTATGTAAGGGAGTAAATGACCGACTTGGCATTTAACGCGCAGGTGAAAGTGGGACATTTGCTGGGGCGAAACATGCCTTTGGTATGTATTACAGGTCTCAAAAGCTCATTTTAAGTGAAGCCTAAATGTATTAAAACTGCAATGTCGCGACCCCCAAAAGGCCGTTTGTCATGTTTAGCCCTTTATTCAATGTCTCGGTTTAAATTCAACAATGGTTTGGGAGTTGAAAACAGACGAACAGCGGTATTTAAACACTGAATTCCTTCACTTGTCGCAGTTACGCTCTTGCTAACCGAGCACGAGGAGCTTTACTCGCGCGCGTTTCACCTGACGACCCACGTGAGCAGCTCCCCAGGTGTCAACCCCCCCTTTGGCAGCTCCATCGTTTGGATCCGACTCGTCACCTCCTGTTATTTACCTGCCACGACCGTTTTCTCCTCTCTTCCTTTCAGAGCGCGGTCTCTGCTTGGCAGCCGAGTCTTATCTGCCATTGAATCAGCGAAAGCGACCGACGCAGAAAACAGAAGGAGCCAGCCCGCTTATTGTTCGCGTTTGACAGAATAACGGCGCGAACGGCCGAGTCTTCCGGTATGCCTCCACGGCGCCACGTTGATGCACTTCCAGCGCGAGCGCGGAAGCAAGAGGAAAGGGGGGGAGAGAGAGGGGGGGGGGGCGGAGAGACGGCGGCGAGAACGCCATCAATATGAATATTCATCGTGCGTGGGCAACCTCGTGCACTGCATATTAACTAGTCAAGGGGTTAATATGACTTTGGCACAAAAGCCTACAGTGCACCGTGTGCGGGAACGAAATTAAATTTAAATAAATATCCACGCCGTTCAGCATGCAAATGAGCACTCGCCAATTATCAGCGCTCATTCTGTGGGAGGTGCTTCGGTTGGAGCGCGGATGTATGGCTGGGTTCACTTTGTGGATCGTTTTACATCAAGGAATGCACGTTTGAGGTTAATGTGGATGAGTAACAGCTTCAGCAGTTCACTGTTAAAAGCCCGGACGCAAATGTAATGTACAGTCCAGATATAGAGATCGAGGATTTCCATGAAATACACCTATATATATATGTATATATATGTGTGTGTGTGTGAAGTGAAAATATGATATGTACAAAGTATATATGAAACCTATTAGACATTGACACAGTTGACTTATATGACATATCTCTAGCCCGTGCAAAATAGATTTCAAACATGTGCATAAGTTTTGTATCATGAACTACGCATAGCCAGAGGATACATGTATGTGATAATAATATATTGCTTTATAGGTAACATATTGAAACATGACTGTTGACATTATAGGTAACATATTGAAACATGACTGTTGACATTATAGGTAACATATTGAAACAAGACTCTTGACATTGGGGCATATATGTCATATATATTACATTTGCATATGGGACAGAATAGCATCAGTCCTAAAATGTATCATGTGTCATGATACAAAGACAAAATCATGTTTGTATGGACAGCATGCATTATGGTACAATTTAGAACTCAACGGCGGCCGTATTTTTAAATCTACAACAGCATTACTGTTATGTTACACACACAAATCTATAGATAGGATGGTCTATGTATACTGACTGTTCATGGTTATTTTCTGGCCTGTTGTAGCCCACGTGTGAGCCTTTATCACTCGAGGTTGAGTCACAGTTTTCATACATACTCTGGGGTAAGGTGGGCTTCTCTGCACTGCTGGTAAAAAATTGCATATACATATCACGCACATACGTGACCGGTTAGTGGGGCTGCACCTGTTGACAAATAGTATATAATGTCGCAACTGCGTAATAGTAACAGCAATGAGGCAACTTAACACAACACTACATGCCATGCCGTCTACTGTACGTTGGAGTATGACATGAGAACTGCTATGGATTGCAGTCCTCGTGTCCATTTGCAGACTTCATATGCAGATAAGCAACGATGACTGCTGGGTTATGTGTACGTATGTTGTCCACTGTCAAGTCTGTACGTGATCATTTGTGGAGATACAGTGTGGTAGTTACTTTAGGGTTAGAGTTACGGTTAGCATGACCCGGGGCCTGTCTTAACTACCTTACACCGCAGCTCAAGTCTCATCTGTTACCTGGTTTTAGTCTTCAAAAAATCTCCCAGAGTTGTTTCAATTCAAGGCCTACTCACTCACTTTCACTGTCTCACATGAAAAAAAATATCATTTTCATGCAGCTGTGGCGCCTGTGTGAGGTGGAATTTTTAAAACCTGACACTCTGGCACTTCAGCCACTCCTTGATTTACTGTGGCTGGGATTGTAATCCAAACGAATGTTGTTTTGGACAAAAGTTGATGCCAGATGAATAAACTATAATGTAATCATAATGATAACTGGCAATAATGAGATTCCATGACAAGAATGTCTCTCAAAAAAAAATTTGAGATGTTTTGCATTTTGCTCTAGATGGAAAAACAGTGAATGAAAAAAAAAAAACACAAACACCAAGGGTGTCAGCCCTGCAGGTCACACTCAGAAATGATTTCTTGCTTTCTGATTTTATTTCCACCACAGCAGACCAAGTGGTGTGGTGGTAATGAGGATGATTATTTACGTGTTGAAACTTCCTGTGAATGCTCTGGATCAGCCAATCCACTGGCAACAAAGAATTCAAGGTATTGTTCCTATATCCTGCGAGCCAGAATAACATCACACCCCTGCTGCAACCCCCCCACCCCCCACCCCTCTCTCTCTCTTCCTCTTTCTTTCTCTCTTTCTCTCTCTTATCTGCTGGGGAAATGAAGCTCAATCACCTGCGGAGGAGCTGAGGGCGGCACGGGGGACTTTGCAATGCAAATGCCAGGTAATTACCCGAAAGCTAGGAGAGTGGAAGCACACATGAAAATAGAGCAGGCAGAAAAAGAGAGAGAGAGAGAGAGAGAGAGAGAGGTGAACCGAACACTGGGTTCACATGCCTGTTGATGCAGGATGATTGGTGTTTTGAGGTGTGTGGGGATGTAGAGAGGGGAGAGAGGAGGGAAGCAGGGGACAAAAAGGTGATGAGAACCGCAGGGATTGATGGGAACTAGATAGATGCCCCGTGCAGTGTGCGTGCTCCTGTTTTTTTATGAATTCTCTAATAAATGTTCAATAAATTTTGCTCGCTGCGTGTTTCATGGGGGGACTTTTAATTCTGAGGTATATCCGCGTTGAATAAAAGCAGTTTTTTTGCATGAGTGCGGCGGCAGTTTGAGTTGAAGTGTGTGTGTGTGTGTGTGTGTGTGTGTGTGTGTACACTTGCATGCATAAGTGTTTGCGCCTGGATGCTTACATGCG
>JAPQRN010000016.1:16554540-16566334 GCA_037367275.1 Coranthus polyacanthus | reverse complement strand
GATGATAGTTTGGATTCAGTGATACTGAGCAGAGAGAGCTACAGTAGAAAACATACAAAACTGAAGTCGATAAATTATGTTATTATGATGTGTTTTTAGGGAAAAACAACACAAACATTTACACTGCAATTATCAGTAATCTCAGTAATGCTTGGTTTTCCTTCATAAAGAAGCCAGTAAACTCATATCACAGTTGCTCTATTGCTGACAATAATCACATACAACTTTTCCAACAAAACGTGCTGCCCTAATTGAACCTCAGAGAAGGAATTTTTGGTCTCCAGGATGTTATGAATCTAAAGATAAAGTACAAATTCAACAGCAATAAAATCAATTTAAGATTACTTACTAAACACAGATGGATTCATCTATAGATTTTTTTTTTGTGCCATGTACACAAAGCCTCATGTTTGTAATGTCTTGTATGATGACCTTAATGAAGACCACAAGCACAAACACATGGGTCTGAAGTTATTAAAGTTGTTCTACAAGTGCTGCTGGAGTTTTGACCTGCAACCCACATGGTTTACAAGACATCAAAAGGTACCGTTACATTTCATTGTGTTTTATTTCGTTATAAGGTTACAGGTTATTTTACAGCTCAGTGTCTCCACGCTTGGCCAATAAGGTCTGCTTTAAAAAAAAAAAAAAATGGTTCCCATTCTGAAGCACAACATATTTTTGTCTTTGTGTTTGTTTCATTTGAAAGTTACTGAGTCTTTACTCATTGAGGATGAGCCTCAGCGTCTGCAGAGATAGTCTGCCAGTTGGTCTTTTATTATAGTCATGTAGCATGTCTTTTTATTTGGAGATTTAGTATTTTAGGGATTCAAATAATCTGATGTAAAATACTTTACAATTTGGACATTGTTAAAATTTAAATGCAATGGAAGTTGTTCTATTGTAAAACTTGAGAGCCCTTGTGACTCAAGGCCTTAATAAGGCAGGGATTATTTATTTTAAGTTTAATAGCTCTTTAGCTATTTCAGTATTGATTGTTTGTGGTAAAAGACCTAGAGCTACCGCTCTACAAGAAATGTTTGAGATTGTTGTACTTGAACCCTTAGATACCTTAGATACTAGATACTGTTGGATGCTTGTCCATTTGATAAAATGTAATGCATTAATAATACCATACACATCAGGTCACCAAATAAACGCATAGCAACCATTTCAAAAAACATTTTTTGATATTGTTCTGATAATTGTACTTATCACATTGAATCAAATATGAAGGGCCAGCGTGCATTCACTTCACCTAAATGCATGTTTGGTCTCATTTATGAAGTATTTAACGCGTATGTTTTCAATAACAAATGCATAAAAGTTGTGACTGATCAAATGTATGTTGCTTATACATATTCAATATAATATTATAAAGTGCTGTGAAAAGTGGTCAGGAACATTCATTTATGCACGATTTTGTTCTTGTCATGATTTATAGATAAGGCCTATTGTGAATTGGGTCGCAATGGGTTGTCATTTTAAAAAGTAGGGCTTTAGAAAAAATGCTGGTCTAATTAGTAAAATGTTTTTCATGCATATTCTTTAGGAATATCCACTTTTAGACTAAGTATTCATTATTCACACATAAAATATATATACTGTATAATATTTTATACTAGATTTTCTTCCTCTGCCTCACTTTTAATCTGAATTTCCTCCAATTTCAAATATTTCTTCCTCGTTGCAAATGACAAGATAAGACACAGGACAGGGCATCGCAGAGACAAGAAGAATGACAGGAAAGTGATAGAGAAATAAAGCACGAGGTTATCTGACTGAGCTGCGTGCAGCTCAGCTATATAACACCAGTCCACTTCCTCTCCTCTTTCGCTTTGGCGCTCCACCCGAGCTAAGAGTGGCTGGGCTAAGCCACTCTTGCCCTACATACAGCCTAAACAGCAGATTACTGACTGTCCCTCTAATCCCATGCACCGGGGCATGTGCCACTGTCACCATGCACCAACCACCCAATCACCCTGCAGCCACCATCACCATGCCTGCTGTTCTGCTAGCTGTGCAAGACCCCCACCCCACACCCGACCCCTAACATCTTTCTGTTTTTGGTCATTTTCAACTTTTGGTTCTGTCTGAATAAAGCTGAAATAAAAGACGGCAAAATACCTGATTCCATTTGCCTACATGATAATCTCTTTTTCCTCCTCCCTGTCTCTCTTCCCTAGCAACACCCGGTCCCATCCTCTCCCAGTGCCCCCCACCCTCTTCCAGTTTTAACCTCCTCGTGACCACCTGGCATGGGATAGCTTCCTCCAGTCCTACTCAACCTCACCTAAACCACCAGGCCTGAGATTAGGGTTAATCTGGAACTTGTGTCATCCTGTATCTATCCACCACCCCCACAACCCATTCTTTCCTCCCTCCCTCCTCTTTACCAAAGAGGCTTTGGTTTAAAATCCTTTATTGTGAACCCCCGCTCCCCTTGCAGTGTCTTTCTGCCTGCTGCCAACTGCAACTTTTCCTCCCGCACCACATCCTCAACCAAACCTGACACAGATTCTGGTGGCTATGATGAGATTGGACCAAATTATCATTATTTTAAGAATGAAAATGAATTAGGGAAGAAGTTGCATAATTTTGCACACTTAGAAACGCTTGTTTCATGTATTAATTCAAGGAATGTTGCCGTCCTGTCATTGGTCCACACATGGAGATAGTTATTTGTTATTTGTCTGTTTCTATCACACTTATTTGCATTTATTTTCGTGATACACCAACTTTGCCACCTCTCCCAAGAAAAAAGGACAAACTTTTTTGTGAAATTTCGAAAATTCTGCTCTTCCGACCAGGTTTTTTTGTGCAAATTGAAAATGTGCATGAAGAGCAGATCGAAATGCACTACTAAATACCCTAACCCACCGACATACAAGTCCCTCCAGAAAGCATTAGTCAATCCCTGTGAATTCAGCAGGACCATGCAAACGTATACAACCATTGCAACTTTTCTTTTGACTGATCATTGCAGTTTCACCAGTCATAGCAGTCCTCTGCACAAAACCTTGAGCCATATGTCATCAAACTTACTTCCTTGTTTCTAGTTGTGAAGATATAGTATTTTTATTATGTGATGGCTCCTGAAAAGAACACAAGGTTTCTCAGTGTTATTGACATCTACCAACGTCACTTTAATATTTTATAATTTTGTGCTTGCTGTTTTGACTGCAAGAAATATTGTGTTGTTTTGTGGAATACATTTCAGGTGTACTTCTTCGTTTACAAATGAAGCAATTTTTGTTAAGATTTACAGAACAGTATGTTTTTATTCTCACTGCAACAACTTGCCCTTGGTTAAAAAGAGGTAACTATTTTTACAATTTTCACTTAATCTCGTAGGTTCACTGCAAAAAAACCCCCAAAAAACCCCCAAAATATTCCAACATTCGCTGCTTCACTTTTGAAAAGCTGCCATGAAATCAGTCATTTTAGGCTGTAACAATCCCGAAAAAGCCAGTGAAATCCTGGAGGGACTGGTGTAGTGTATGAACACAAAGACACGATCCTGATGATCCTCATGATGCGATGAGAAAAAAAAAGAATATGTTATGGATACATTTGAAATTAGGCAAGACATGTTGAATAATTTTGCACCTTTGCACAACTTAAAACGAACCGCTTGCTAATGCATGTTTACGTGCTGTATGAGCATGCAATAATACATGACCGTGTGCATACAATATGAGTGCTTTAATGGTGGGCATGTAATGGTATAATGGTGTGTGTGTACATGCAGACCATGGTTGTTTGAGAGCTTGTTTGTTCAATTCATATGGAGAAGGGATTTAGATGAGAGTCTAGAGAATTCATCCTCCACTCTGCTGTCTCAATCACCCAACCCCCAGTGCATTTATCCAGCCGTTCTCTGTCTGTCTGTCCGCTCACCCTGAGGACAAAGTGGAGGCACGGAGGCCCGAGCTGGATGAAGAAGAGACTCCACAATGCTGCAGTGAGAGTGAACGCTGGCACTGGCTGAAGACAAAAAAAAGGGGGGGGGGGGGAGATACAAAGTGCTAAAGCCTCCTTTTCATTTTTTTTTTGTCTCCGGAAATAAATGGCAAATTCTCCCTCAAGCAAAGTCTCCTTTCTTGAGTTTGAAAAGCCAGGAAAAGCACTTGGCAAGACAGAAAGTGCTAGAATGGAGAAAGTGACTGAAGGAGAGAAAGAGGTAGAGCGGCGACGAGAGATGTAGGCCAGCAATAAAGTGTTTTATCATAAGGGAGAAAGACCCTTCAGCACGAGAACCTGCATGAGTTGGACGCTGTATTGATAAAGACGTACGAATGAGTATAGAACGTTAATGTCAAATTCCTTAATCATAAGTGACCTCTGTTTAATTTGTTCCCATTATGCAGCTAGTTTGTTCTCTTTTGAAGAAGCTCAGGGTTCGTCATGCACCCAAGAGACAGATACGTACTGTATGACCACAAACACCCATACTGTGCATTTCCATCCAGCTGTTTCTATGCGCATTTTCAATTTGCACAGTAAAAAAAAGCAACAGAAAGAGATTCAGTGCATAAATGACGACCAAATACATGTGTATGCATTTACGGACCAAATGAGGAGACACCAACTGTAATTACTACAAGAAAAAAATGTTAGACAAAGTCAAGTCGAGTCAGAGTTTATAAAATACAAATCCAGACTAAAATTAAATTAATACGTGTCCCTCCCTCTTGCCGCTGTAGAGCAACAGAAGAACGGAAGTGAAGAACTCAGGAGCAGCATATGGATTTTTATGGAAAGTCCAACTTGAGTCTTTAACATAAAAATCAGTGCAGGCTGTTATCATGGATGTAGGCAACTAAGACAGTCTGCGGTTAGCTTATTAACAACCGGCTCTTAGCACGAAACAGACAAGAACACAAACGCAAAGCACTCACGCATGCATGGGAAAAAGCAACGACACACCGCCTTGTATGAGGAGCTGCAGAAACAAATGTTAGACAAAAGGCTCTGATCACGTAGAGGAGTTTGAACAAAATGTGTCAGCGGGCAACGTTAAAGACAAGTTCAAGTTTTTTGACAAAATGGACTAAATTCTGGGTCCAGTGGTTATATCAGGTGTCAGCTCCTCAGTCAGCTCTAGTCGTATGTTACTACATAACTGGTCAAATTTGAAAATCCACTTTAAACTTATCTTATGAGATTAAAGTTTATTTATTTTGTGTCAGATTCAATATGTAACATCTGTGCGTGTTGGCGTGCCTACGTTCAGTTTGCGCTGGAGTCTGTTTCGTGCTCGTCGTCGGCTAACTCCATTTCTAAGCTGATGGTAGCTAGTGTTGTACACTGTTGTGGCTGCAGAGGAGCAGAAGACGGCCAACGAAGAATGAGCAAGCGTGAGGATTTTCATGGAAGAACAATCTGAGTCGTCTGTGTACAGTTTGTTGTCGTGTATGTAGGTAACTGAGACGGTCCTTAGCTTAGAAATGGAGTCAGCTAGCGTCAACAAACGACCAGCTCCCGGCGCAAAACGATGGAAACGCGCATAAATTCACATTTCTTTGTGGTGGACTTTCTGAAAATTCTGTAAATAACTTGTAATGAATTTGGATGGAAGCCTGACTATAGTCTGAACTTGATGACACTATCCTTTACGTAGCAGACCGTAACACACAGAAGGTAGGACGGAATGCACAATTGGATTAGAAATATCGAATCCCAGTACTTGAGGAAAAAGCGCGACGCAAGAAGAGTGAGTGGTAGAGCGAGAGTGGCTGATTACAGGAGAGGGAGCGAGAGAGCGACAGAACATGCTGAGAAAGGAAGAAAAAAAGGCAGGAGAGCGAGGGGAGAAACCAAGAATGTTCAAAGTGATTGTGCGAGAGTGCAAAATGTCCACAGAGAGCAAGAAAGGAGAGAGTGAGCGATGTAGTTAATGGATGTAAATTAATTGCTGTCATGTGGATTCTGATCCCAATAAATCAGGGTCAGTGTGGTCTCCGGTGCCATCATGGCCTGCATGGCTGAGAAAAGACACGGGGGGGCCTTGATCTCGTAGCTGCTCGTGCACAAATTCATATGCATGTGTTCACAAACAAACACAATGTACACGCGTGCGGCAAATGTTACGAAGCAAGTGAATGACAAACAGGAGTTCTTTTTAATTCAGAAATGTAAACAGGCAACTTAAAAAAAACAACAACAACAAAAAAAAAAGCAGAAATGAAAATCTTCGGACCCAGAGAAAGTTGTGTAAAACGTGAAATTTGATTAAAGCAAATGTACATCATTTTTAATAAAAGGCACTACAGTGCAAGGCACAACTCCTGGTGCCATGTAAACTATGTGATTTGGGGATTTTCATTGCCGTGCCACAAGATCTTCTTCATCATGCTGAGCTTTTTAAAAATGCACCTCAAATCCTGACAGAATACTGGATGCCAACTAGTGCAGACCTAACTGCGTTATAAATGCAATGTGGTCCAATGAATTAGCCATGCTTATTACTGAAAATTACCACTGTGCTTTCTGCTTAACTAGGCTGCAAAATTGATTTACCTTATTTCCCCAGTCTATGGCCATCACAAAGACATCCTGTTATTATGAGGGCTACGAGTATTATTGTATGTGTTAATCAGAAAATATGTGAACCTTGTATTTTAATTACAAATTGTTCAAGGGCAATTTTAAAAACAAAAGGCTTAAAAAAAAAAAAACGCTCATAACACGTTGCCCACGTGCTAAAAATGAGCCGCAACAATGCAAAAAAAAACAAAAAACAAAAACAAAAGGAGTCTTTGCACATCACTGCCGACGCTGATGTTAACGGATTCGTATTTTTCATTTTCATTCATTACTCTTTATAGTACAGTATGCCCCATATTATATACACTGTGTTTTCTTTGATACTGTATGCCCCAAAGCAAATCACTCATGTTCAAACAATAATATCTGAACATGAGAGAAATGGTGCAAAATGGGAAGTAGGTCACATAGCAATTTATTTGACAAAAAGGGATGGGGGTGGGGAACTGGGGCATAGAGTATGCAGAGGCAGCAGCAAAAAGGGAAGGTTTTTGGGAACACAGATACACAGATAGCGTGTGTTTGTGTGTGTGTGAGAGGGAATGTTCGAACGCGTCGGACCTAAAGTTAAGATACAAAGGCTCAGTCAAAAACAAGTATGAAATTTAATAAATGTCAGACACACATGATCGTGTACACACCTGGTATATTTTTTATTGTTTAGGGCAAATTACAAGCCACACACACACACACACACACACACACACACGAACACACGCACACACACACATTAGAGGCTCCATTGCCCACTCTAGTGAAATTGAAACTGATATTGCAGTCACTGAACCATATCAGCACATCTGACACACACAGTGTCAGGAGCATTGATCAGCTGTCAATGAACTGCCACCGCTACACACACACACACCCCTCACCCAAATAAAAAGACACACATACACAAGCATATACATATACTGTAGATCTATATATATATATACGTATATATATATATATATATATGAAGCTGTGTGGAACTCCGCTGATTGAGAAAATACCTCCAAAATCCAGCATAACCTACTGTAAATGCACGTATCTCCTTGCGCAGACACCCACACACACGTAAGCTCTCGGGCTTCCTCCTGATCCTGTTTAAATCCCGTCATCACTGAACATCTCAGCTGTATGATTTAGCATGAAGGCCGTATACCACTGTGTGTTCCCTACTGACCCACAGTATTAACTATGGGGTCAGGCTATGGAGCAATACACTAAGTGCTGAGGCATTTGTTCTCATTTTTCTCTGGGTTGACCTACCTCTTGCCCTGGATTGTGTGTCACTGGTAAAAATGTGGATAAAGCAAAACCCCCAAATATCACCACGTTTCTTCTTCCTTTAGGGGTCATTGTAATTGACAGTAATTGTTTAATACCGTACTGAAACCATGATATTCATAAGACGGTTATCATACGTGAAAATACAGTTGCAACCCTAGTGTATGTGTGAATTCCTGCATGTGTGTTTATATAGACTTTTTATATTTCTTGCATTCATATCGGAGAGTTCGACAAGCATTTCAATGTAAAAACTGTCACTGACTTTCATGCACTTCACAAATAAAATGAATTGAATCGAAAACAGAAACTAGTGGTTTACCTAAAGAAGCATCTTGCAATGCAAAATTATAGGTAAAGAATCAGAATAATTCATTGTAAGTTTCCTCGAGGCATCCAACTGATGAAGAAATTAAAACTGTGTTTATAATTTCTCTCACTGCAGTTTGACTAGAGCCGAGCACCGAACGCTGGCACTGGCTGAGTTTCTTAGACGCCGTTCGATAATGAAAATCGAAAAATGTCTTGTGGTTCGGTACATAATGTGCATTGTAATTTTTATGTTAAAAACGGAAAATTGGTTCTGACTTCTGGTTTAGGAATTGATATCCAAGCCAAGGTATCAGTATCTAAAATCTATACGGATATGTGTACGAGCGAGTTTACGTTCATGCTGAGGTTTGTTTCGAGAGATTTCATTTTAGATTTCTTAATTTCGAAAGCCATTTCAAAGTTGAAATTAACAAAAAAAAAAATTCTACTAATGGATGTTAAGTTGCAAAGTTATACATAAATAATCAAACGTCTCGCTGTGGAAACACGAAGAGGGCGCTTATACAGCAGTCATCATTTTTAAACTCATTTTAAACGACACAATCAGCCACAAAGTTTCGTTATTCCGCAAAAGCACCTACACTTGCACTGTAAAGAAAATCAGTCCATTTGCTATATGTGTCTGTCTTTATATATGCAGACTGTGTACTGTAGACTTTCAACACAAGCTAAACAATCTGCACAGACTGCACTGAGGATCTGTAAAGCCACATTAACACATGAGAGAAGCTCTGGAGCACCAGTCTTTTCTAATGACTCGATAATCCGACCCAAATGCTGCCTGCTTGCTAATCTCTCCATCAGATTACCAAACTAGGGACGAGCACTGTCTATTTGTCTTAACCTGTCTCTCTCTCTGTGTCTTCCTGCTTATCTGTCTGTCTGTCTCTCCCCTCTTCTCTGAATAACAGCTTGCTTCTTCTTTTTCCCCTTGTATTTCTCCTCTGTCTGATAAAAAATTCTTTGCCTGGCTCTCTGTGATCTTCCCTAGCTGTCTCCTGGTAGGGTTGCACGCCTGGTTTTTTTTCCCGCTCACATCCTCACATGTATAGTTTTTTTTTTTTTTTTTTAAATGGAGGACGGGGTAGTGGGACATCAAAATGCAGGCACAAATCTTCTTTCACACTTCATGCCGACACGAATCTGCGTAAACAATGCTAATCGTACAGTATGCGTCTAATTTATGCCGTGCAATTTGTACTGTGGACATAAGAGTTTCAGTCTTTCCTAAAAATGTACAAAATACACAGATATGGCTAAAAATGTATTCCATAAAAACAAATTAAGAGAAAGGGGAAGTTATTTTTTGTTTCCATTTGCTTCCATCTCCCTCTGAACTGGAAGGCCAAGCAGCCTTTGCCGTTCCACCCCCAAAGCTATGCGGTGCAATGTTTTTGTGCATCTCATGTAAGCAAATCTAAATTAATGTTCTATTTTGTCACACATCAAGCATGTCCGATTCCATATATTTACTATAAAACACTACCACTGTTTTCTGCCTGCGAGGCCGTAAAAATGTCTCTTTGATTTTACAGAAATCACTCTGTCTGCCTTTATGTGTGTGTGTGTGTGTGTGTGTGTGTGTGTGTGTGTGTGTGTGTGTGTGTGTGTGTGTGTGTGCGCATCTGTGTCATGTTTGCATGTGTTTTGCTTGTGAGTGCGTAGACTGAGCTGCGTCTCTGTCTCATATACTGTAGCTCAAAAAGCTGGTTTGCTGCATTTGACAAGTCTGCAAAAACGTTGGCATTTAGCTTTTCACCAAAAAAAAAAAAAAAAAAAAAAAAACTTGACAAAACTAATACTAAATGAACATGTCTATGAATTATACCCATGTAACTGGCACTCTGTGCATTTTCAGTGACAGACCGGAGACAGATCGTGGTTTGCACAAAAAAATAATAAATGCTGGGACATTTTATCCCATCAAGGTATGTAATTCTGCAGGATACTGAAATAGCCCTAAAATGGTGTGAAGTAAATGTGCGTTGAATAAAAAAATGCTAGACATTAAGCCTGTATGGTTTTGGTGAAGCCTGACACCACCAACAGTGACCCAAAATCAGATGCTTCAAATCTTTAGCATCACTTGTGGTAACATCTTTTTAAATAAACAAATAATTGAAAAAAAAAAAAAAAATAGAAAGAGAGATACTGCTGTATTTGACGCTACTAATAAAACGTATTCACCTCAGACATTATGTTTACCCTAACACACTGCAAAAAACAGACGTATGTTCTTAAATAGAACCAAACTGTTTTCGGTAAAACAATCTGCCAGTGGGGTAAGTAAATGATGCTTGGCTAGATTTCTTAAAACTAGAATAAAAGGTCTACCCACTGACAGACCACAATGGGAAAAATGCCAAAATTTAGGAATGTTGTCCTTATTACAAGGAAAGAAAAGACAGTTGAAAAAGGAAAACAATCTTGTTCCTCTGCTGGGATATTATGCAAACCATTGTTTTGGCTTGTTACTGATTCAGTCTAGCTCAGTATTAGCTGGAATATCTTATTAAGCCAAAGTTTTATATATTTTCTTAAAACTGGATGACCTTCTAATGAAAACCTGCTTGAGAAGATTATTTTTCCTTTTAGAGAAAAATTATTTTAAATGAATTTCCACGAAACAAGGCTTTTTTTTTTTTTTTTTGCTCTCTGCTTTTGGAATTCCTTTTTTCTGCAGTGCATTTGCTTTGAGTGTTATTTTCATAAAACAAGCACTGTACACAAAAATGCTGAACGCACTTCAAGCACATAAAAGCGTTTGAAATTTTGAGTGAGATTGTAAAATATCAAAGCTTCAATTTCTACATTTAGGAGAGCAGATATAACGTGGTAGCATTGTGGCAAACAGTTCTAGAAAAAAAAAAAAAATGGCAAAACTAAGAATGACAGGAAAATTCATGAGACAGCAGGATCAGTCAAAATACAGTACACATATAAAAATATACTCATACAGAATGGATCTATTCCTGCATAGATATGACAGTTCTAGATGTCGACACATTTCAAAATAATGAGAAAGGGTTAGGAGTAGAGAATATCGGGACGAGCTAAGTGGTGAAGTGAGCCATGAGACGGGGAAGAGGGAGCGATGGAAAAGGAGGGGTGATGGAAAAAAAAAAAAAGGAGGTGAGGTGGCCCCTGGTAGATTCAGCACTGTTAAGAGAAGTGGGGAGGAAAGGGGGCGGGGGGGGGTTTGGTTACTGCTGCTGTCCATTTCCCGGGATCAGCTGATGGCCGTGGATGATGGAGCAGAGCGGGGTCAAGGGTCAAAGCCTTGCATTGTCAGCCCGGGCCCTGCTTCGCTCCTCTCCCGTGGGGGTTCCCTCCTCCCTCCCTCCTCCATCCGTCCACCCAGGCCCCCTTCCCGCTGCCTCCTCCTGCACATTTACATACATTTATCAACACCGTGCGTCGCCTTGGCTCGAGACGATGCGCCGCATGCATTAGCGGCTGCTGCAGTGTGTGTCTGTGTCTGTGTGTGTGTGTGTGTGTCTGTGTCTGTGTCTGTGTGTGTGTGTCTGTGTGTGTGTCTGTCTGTGTGTCTGTCTGTGTGTGTCTGTGTCTGTGTGTGTGTCTGTGTGTGTGTCTGTGTCTGTGTCTGTGTGTGTGTCTGTGTGTGTGTCTGTCTGTGTGT
>JAPQRN010000016.1:16534268-16549732 GCA_037367275.1 Coranthus polyacanthus | reverse complement strand
CGCAACGCTCACTTTCACTCACTGACACACACACACACACACACACAAAGCGAGGAAGAGTTTTCACCTCAAAACAACTTCATGACCTTTTCAGAACGATTATCATCATCACCCGGTTACTATCAATATCATTCCCGTTCGGTACGTTAATTTACATCTAACTTACAAAAAAACAAATATTGTGTGTTTATGCTTCTTCTTCTGCCTATTGGCTACAAATCACTATAGAATTAAGAGTCTTTTGTTTATATAAGTAAGCATGAGACGTTTCTCAGTCGATCACGACAGAAGTACTGCGATAAGCCCATTTTCAAATTAAACATAACCTGAAAGAGTAAAGAAACCGGTTATTACTTATTCTGCGTGACAGCTCTACCAATTCACCCGCTGTAAAAGTTTTGTTTCATTTGATCTTCGACAGCTGGCGGTGTCATCCTCCATCCCGAAGCCACTTTTAGTCCATCTTATCAACCCGCTTTTCAAGAATAGGCCCATGATTTGATCACACGACTCGGGCAGGAAATTTGATTTGTTTAGAAAAAAAAAAAAACAACAAATAAAAAAAACGGAAAAGCTGCTTTTTTTTTTCTGCTGTAGGTGACGATACGAGTAGCGTGGGGTTCAAAATAGTCCTAAAATTAAATCAAGGAGGAATTTTACACCTGGTATCGAGTAGGAATTAAACGCGAGACCCTTTTTTTTTTTTTTTTTTAGACCAGTTAAGATGAACGGCTCGTGTCAGTAGTAAATAATGCTCTGCCGCCCTCTGGTGGCCACTCTGTTCAGCACAGCCGCAAGGATGAGGAAAGAAAATGGCGGATTGCAGAGAATTTTCCCACAGTCGAGTATGTGTGTGTGTAAATATATATATATATATAAAATCTCGTATGTAGCCATTTACAGAGCTGCAGAAGAAGCCAAATAACGGCGTTTACTTCTCTTGTTTGTAACCAGTAACAGCTTACGTCGTGCGCTTACCTGCACGTTACTGTGAAACCAGTCGTGGCTCAGGTGCGACTGATGAACCAATCAGAGTTTTCAAAAAGGAGCCTTTTAAACTGCGCACATTTCGACTTGTAGACGCAGGCAAAGCACAGGTGTTCCTCAAAACATTAACGACGGCCCTGTTCCATTTCTTTCCAAGGAACCGGGACGCGCCACGTTCATACGCGTAAAACGGGTACATTTCTATATCACTTACACCCGTTTTCTGCTTTAACAAGTCAAAATGCAAAAAGGTCTCGTCTGTTTGAAAAGCTTCACACATTCTAGGAGGACACTGCCTCAAGTCTGTGCCAACAGTAAATTGACATACAATGGTATAACCAGTTATCACTTGGTACATCCCAACATGTATTAATTATGATCCAACAGCTGAAAGGAAACATACAACAGAAATCCAGCGTTATGGCCCATGTGACCAGGAAAAAAAAAAAAAAAAAAAAGATTATCTGAGGACAAACCCACACATCGCTTTGTGGAGCATCTTTATTATGCCACAAATAAAAGCCAGTAGTTATGAAAGAGGACCTTGCGTTTTTTTTTTTTTTTGTTTTTTTTTACTCACCAACAATGACATTCTGAAAATGGTGGAAGCTGATTGTGATATTATCGCATGTATGGTTGGCTGAGCAGTCAGAAAATGGGGAAGGTGGCAGCGTGGAGGGCAAAGTGGGGTTTGGAAAGTAGAGGTTAAGAAATGCAGAGGTGCAGCTAGTGAGAACTGGAAGTCGGGATGTTAAGTGGACGGGTTTGAGTATGAAGGTTAGCCAAAAAAAACAAACATTCGTATACCCATCTGGGAAACTAAAAACAGATGTAAAGAATGCACAGGAGAAGCTGCATGACAAAAACTGCTTTTACAGTCAAACAAGGGGAATGCACACCAGTTCTGCTGAATATACCACATTTATTACTTTTGAACTGATTAATAGAAAGAGTGGGGGCAAGGCCACTCGTATCACTGTCTTTAGAAAACGGAGGAAGGAGAAAAACAAATAAACCAAGAGAGCAGCCCATAGCAATGATGAATTAATTTGTCCAAGAGAAAGAAAAGAGGGTAAATAAAGTCCAATGAAGATTGTTAACAGAGGGCCCCGTTTTTTTAGACCATAAAATTATAGACTGAGCAAAGCTCATCAACTTAACATTTCTTCTGCTTTCAAACTCTTAACCCCTTTCAGAACCTCCAGATCCTACCTTCCCTAGATACTCCGTTCAACACATGCGAAAAACAAATAGAGGGCCATTTCTGAACATCTGCAGTCCTCTCAAAACAAAAAAAAAATATGGCAAGCATGTACCAAACAGATTCTGGAGTGAGGGTACTTGACACCCGGTGAACATCCGCTGAGGAGGAAAACTCCACTGGGTCCTTGGTTGAAGATGTGAGCATCCTCAGAAGACAGGGGGTGAGGGGTTTTACAAAGAAAAATGAGACAAACTGCCCATTCTTGACATCAGGACACTATTAAGCCAACACTACAAAATTCTATTGGACTTGTGTGTCTGTGTGAATTATAGACTTTGCTCTTGGACCATAAAAACAGAGGATGATCCTTTCAATTAAAAAAAGGAAAAAAGCAGCATACAAGGGAAAAAGCATATGTAGTGGAATGGGGTGGGGCAAAAAAGATTTCACCTAAGGATGCTATGCATTTAGTTGTAGTCCTATGAATAATCGTTTCCTTTTCTTTTTACTACAAGTTCGAAGTAAGTCTTTAAAGTCAAAAGAAATCAAGAAAGTCTTCATTTAGTTTTTTTTGTCCTTGGTTAATTCATCACCCCTCGTAGAATTTCTTAGAGAGATCTGGATGTAATGATGTAATGGGGTGGACAGGCTTTAGGGGGGCCATTGCAGTCTTTTGACCAAAGCACCAACTGTTACTTGACTCGTCCTTGGCGTTCCTACAACACAATCAAGAAGAAAGTCAGAAGCAATACGAGGAAACAAAGTACAATTTCATACTACACTCGATCCAAGAAAACAAGTTTTACTAGTTTGTTCTTTATTAACGTCACGTGTGCAAAACTCCAGTGACAACCACTCTATTTACAACTGTTGCTTGGAAAATTCAACACAACTGAAGCCTCAGTCTCGTACATGCACTAGATTTTAATCACCGTCCAAAAAGACCTCAAGCTGGGTCCCCATCATGTGATAAAGATACGTCGGGAATGCTTGTGTATATGATGGCAGATGAAGCGAGTTACCTGAAGCCTGTAATGACTCCTGTTGGTTGGGTTGCTGGGATATGGCTCACTGCCCTGGACCTCCACCTGTCACACACGAAGAGTGAAAACTGAGCACGGTGGATATTTTCAGATTCATACATCAAGTCTCTATGTCAGATTGTTTAACCAAATGCCTTACATTCAAAGTGATCTACATTTTGAGTTAACAGACTTTCAAGAAGGAAACTGTACAATAACGGCATAGGTCAGCCTTCACATACAAGACAATCCCACGAGACAATTTAAACCTTACTTTTTAAGCAATACATTAACAAATTAATAATCAAAAACGTTGTATTCAAGTGTAATGTAAATAAACAGTATGTGCATGTACATAATGTGGAAACTCTGAAGGAGTCAACATCAGAATTGGCAACAATGAAGTCCATTATTTTCCCTGCTGTCAGTAGTAACAAAATCAACAAAATGGCTTTCAAGATTGGTAATTCAGTTTCAACAAAAATTAGTCAGGCTTATCAAGATTTGTTACACATATTAAGCTCATAGAATGAGACTAATACATTCATATGACTTTAATGAATATCTGACCAGGCATAAAGTGAAAAAAGTATGATTCACATCAACAGCATTTCTGTTTGCTGTATGATTTAAGTTTTGAGACAAATGTCTTGCTTACTGATCAGTGAAAAAGCAAGCAATACGAAAACCCCATATGCCCAATAAAATCTAATACTTTTACTTCGACATAAAGGAAACTGGTCAAATCAGTTGTGGTCTTTGAGCGCATGCATTTGGACTCGAGTATTTCACAGTAGCTGTTGAGTTTACAAGACATGCAACAGTCTCTATAAAACATACCTCACACAGACAAAGATGAAATGAAAACAATTTGATCTCTAGTTGCAGGAAAAAAAAGTGTATTCTCCCCCTAACAGCACACAGGCATAAGATTCACAAGCTGTTTTGTTAATAAGCCCATATGAGGATATCCCGGCTTTCTTTCCTTTAATTTATAATGTATATACAATGTACAATACAGCTGTTCAGATCAACGTACCAGTATTAAACAGTTCTCTTTAAAAAAAATTCACTAAAAGAAAACTAACCAGAAATGCAGTCAAGTGTCATTACTTTACAAGTGCTGTACTCATTTGCTCCACTAGTAGCATTTTATTCCTGATGTGGGAGGGTTAAATATCTGAACATACTTCACCAAATACCATTCAGTTGTTTTTTTTTTTTTTAAGTGATAAGGTATGAAAACATATTTCACACGAGTTCAGGAGGCTTCATGTTTGGGTGTATGCTGGAGATAGATGCTCCTGAAAAGGCCATTTAAAAAGGAACATCTACACCACAAATTAAACCCATCAATTAAATTCTTAAATGTTCTTATGTGAAACATATTTCAAATTAGCTTCATAGTATCCACTCTGACTAAATACCAACACGTAAAAAGACCTCATATGTTCATTCTTTCTCTTCAAAATCAGGGCACGGATTAAGTGAGATAAAAATCACTGGAAATCATACTGCAGTGGATAACAGAACAGAGAGAAAAAGAACAAAATATTCTACTGTGCACAATCAAAATAAATTTTGACAAAGTTTTAAATTCAGCTGCAAGTCTTAAAGATCCTGCATAGTTTGATAATGCAAAAAGCACTGTTATACATGCACCCGCAAACATCCAAACCGACATCATCTAGTGCACCTTGCATAACATAAGTTTAAGTAGAGCACAATTTGCTTTTTCTTTATATCCATTTTTTCATTATTCTGTATTCAGCCATTACTGTGTTACCTTTTTCACACACTCTTCCTCCTCCTGACGCTTCTCGTAGTGAGAAAAGTCATCAAAGATGGAAGTGGTGTGTTTATATCCAGCGATGATCTTTAGCACCTGCCTGGCCTTGTCCAGTGGCACCTCTTGTGTGTCCCGAGAGTTGGTCACTGGCTTATTTTCGTTGTTCTCCAGTCGAATGTGCCTCAGCTGACTGTTGGGAACGTCCTTAACAAAGATCCAGCGCACGTCAAAACGACCCTTCCACTTGTCTTGTGACCACACGCCGGCAGACGTGTTGTAGTCCACAGGTGACCGCATCTCAGCTACGCCACAGAAATGGCCACTCCCGTTGACACTGAACAGAAGATAAAGTGGCCCCTTTCCGCCCAGTGAACGGTATGCAGCGTCCAGCCTCTTGTTGCCATGCTCCGTGCTGCACCAGATGTTGTACTTGATGGAGCGGTGGATGTCATCCTCTGAGTAGCTTTTGATGATAAACACCCTGCCCTGTTTAGGGTTCCAGTCAAAGTCCTTGGGGTTATAATTGTTGACCATGCGCAACTTCTCTAAGACTGGGTGAGGCTCAGAGGGGACACCAGGAACCACGCCCACACCGGAAGATGTGGGAGGCGACTGACCTGTACCACTCCCACTGGTGTCCCCAAATCCATTGGCCCGGTTCCGTGGGGGGATCCAGCGAGTCTGCTGAGAAGGTTGCTGCTGTTGGCTGGGGGGAGGGGGACCCTGGGAGAGAGGGGGCTGGGGCATCTGAGCCATACCTGGCTGCCCACTGGGTGGAAGCTGATGCTGCCCCATCTGGGAAACAGGTGGTACCAGCTGTCCATTGCTCAGGGGCAGTTGTGGGTTCCCTGCGGCAGTAGCTCCGGGCTGTGGGGACGCCTGGTTAGGTGGCTGCCCATTACTTGGAATAGGGGGCACCTGCTGTGGGGTGGCAGCTTTAGGCATGGTACCCTTGTTGTCCCAAGTGCCGATGTCCATGTTGTGTTTAATGGGCGGAGGCGGCAAATTGGCACCGGCCATGCCTCCCTTGGTTTTCAGCTTGGGTTGAGGCTTGGCTGGCTTGCTGGCAATGTCTGCCCAGGAGGCGGGCTTGGCAGGAGCAATAGAGACAGGAGGCATGCTGGGAGGTCCTACAGATGATACAGGGCCAAGGGGACCCCCACCAGGTAAACCAGATCCAACAACCTTGGGAGCCATGTCCCCGTTACCACCAGGAGCAGCATTGCCAATCTTAAGCCCCGCCATGCCCTGGTCAAGGCTGTTCATACCAGGTGCCTTGTTAAGGGGCTCATTTGCAGGCGCAAACGGGGACTGTCCGTCGATCATGGCACCCCCAAGTGAGCTGGGAGCATAGGCGTAGCTGCTGCTGTAGCCAGAGCTCTGCGGCGTCCCCGACTGTCCCTGAGAGCTGCTATTGCCCCATGCCGAGAAGTCGATGCCGCTGGGGAAGAAGTTGAAGCCGTGCTGGCCCAGGAAAGGGTTGCTCCCCAGAGGGCCAGGCTGGCCAAACATAGCGTCCGGGAGGTAGTGGGGCTCCCCATTGCTCAGCTGTCCATAGGAGGCCAGGTAAGGCATAGGAGGGTCCCCGCCTGTGGACCATGCTGCCTCATTTAGAGAGTAGGAAAATCCTATGGAGGGGCTGTAGTAGCTGGGCATGTACGAGTCCGACATGGCCGTATAGGCATTGCTCTGGATAGAAAGAGAGATGATTTAGTCAGAAGTTTAATTAATAAACACACACACAAAAAAAAAAAAAAAAAACCCACAGACTTAAGATAGCAAATTAAAAACAAGACTGTTCACAATAGCTTGAATTTTATGACTATACCTAATTTCTAATTCTAATATCTTAAAAATAAATTAATAGTGAAAATAAACACAAATCATCAACAGACATACAGCTCTATGAGTAGATATACAGAAGTGAAGTAGAAAACGAGTTACATCTAGTCTTTTGAACAAAAACTGAAGACACTGATGTATTCTCTTGTCTGGAGTAAAACACAGGCTCCATTTTTCTCCTCTACAGACCACTTCACAAACAGTGTGGCTATACTTTACAAGGGAAAACTACGTAGAGAAACAGTAAAGAAATAGAATCCAATGTCACTAAAAACAAGTGAATGACCAAAGGCTCCCATTCCAGCTGTATATCCTTGGTTGTGATGCATTTAATTGTTATGTTAAATACACAGTATCTAATTACCACTACGCCTGTTGTCAAAAAATAAAAGACATAGTAGTACACAATGTTGTGAAATAGCGTGGGAGTCATTTTCACCACCACTGCAGATGAAAATCTGTCTGATGAGACTATTTACAGACGGGGTAATAAATTAAAATTTTATTCACTTTACATTTATTCGCGTTATGTCATTTCATCCTAATGAAAGAGTTGTATGTAAAGTTAAACGTTAAAAAAGGATGCCACTGACAGGCAACCAAATGAAACAGGCCGTTACACTGGGGCTGTCACAATGAACCCATTTCCCATTTGTTGTGATTTTGGGTGGCTCAACAGCGTGATATGCAGTTTTAGCACCATGGACATACTGTAGTGGCTCAACACAGTTCACTCTTCTTACAGTAACATTGAAGACTTCATTCACTGTGTTTTGTGCGGCTGTTTCTGCAAAGTATCTGTGTAAAAATAAAAATCAGATTTGCTGCATGGTCAGACATCTGTAGCCAGCAGCTCTCTAAGTTACTGTAATGACATTATCTAAACTTGTTTTATCTCCTCGGTGGCAGAAAAACTAGCAACATTAATGCCAAAAGCCCATAATGCATCTCTCTCTCTCTCAATTTACAGCTGTACTCAGTTCATTTAAATGAATATTAGTGGATTAGGAGAGTTTGGTCAGTGGTGTTATTTAATGACAGGATCTGTAAGGATTCTTCTGAGAAGCAGATCAGATGACAAATCAAGATAAATATTTGGGAAACACAGCCGGTTGTATGGCTTCATGAAAAACAGAATGATAACATAGTGGTTGCTTGCCATCTTCTGTGGCTGGCTTTTCAACAGCACAATATTACAGTGTTTTAGTTATCATGACCGCCTTAAGTTACATCGATTTAACAGATAATTTCTCTGAATTTGAACATAGTTGGAAACATCTGCGATAATGCAAATGCACTAAATATATATATATATATATATATTTTTTTTACTGCAGAAATATTATGCATAATATCTTTAAAAACAAGGATGTGCACACCTATGAAAAACCACTGACAGCCACTGAAACAAGCATGCCAATTTTTACTCCAAAGTTCTTACCAAAAGTCACAGTGATGTGATTGTAATGTCAGTGATATTCAAGTAGTCAGTGTTCTGACATTGATGTGATTTCAAGTATTTATTAATATATTTTAAAATAGCCATATGAAAAATGAACAATCTTAATTGTGCTCAGGTAAAGTATGCTTCGACTGAAAAGCAGCACCTTCAGAAAACACTGGTTGACAGAGCTTACCTGTCTGGCCTGAGTATTCAGGTAAGGCTCAAACTCATCGTCATTCAAAGTATCCTTTTGGGTCACAGCTCCGTTTTGCACTGCAAAGAAAACACCACAGATGTGAATACAGCTTACAGGTTTGTTTGTGAGTGGTACATAACCTGGTCATTTCACATCAGCATCATCACTTCCTATTGCATAACAAAACCCACTCCCTGCAATTATATATGAGTGTCACAGGAAGAACTACTTAGCTGATCATCATATGGCATCACATACTACAATTGCTTTTAATATTCTTTGGATTACGCATCAATAATCTTGCACAATAACATGAATCTGCTCCAGCAACGAATCAAACGCACCTTACTCTGGTTGCATACTGAAGACTTAAGATATTTAAAGTCTTCAATGAAGGTCAAAATGTATTGCAGATCTCAGTATTAGTAACAGTTCGGAGCAGATTATATCCATGTTTCATGCAAGTGCAACAGTGTTCCTCTGTTTCCGTAGTCGTTACTCTAGACATGACATGGGATTCTCTTAGAGCTCCATAGAAAACGCGGAAGGAACATACAATACCAAATAAGTAACTACAAAGTGTTAACTAACATTAGACTGTACAGTACATAAGGACGGGATGGCGCGGGGCCCATTTGGACACAGGAAAAACATGTCGGAAGACGTGTCATTTTAGGTTAACTTAGCATCCAGCTAAGGCTAGCGCGCTAGCTTGCTGGTTAGCTACATGCAGTGCGCAGCGTCTCCATGTTAACGAGCGCCAAGAGTCCTTTCAACATGACGGACTTGGCTAACATTAGCCGAGTGGACAGCGTGCTAGGTTGGCACCTGTAGCTAGACACTGCAAGAATGTTATTCAGCGACTGATATGAGAAGACTGACTTTACTCTCGCGCCTGTCAATGAAGTAAAATGTGCTGCACGCAAAACCAGGAAAAGGACGGTGATGTGTTATCATGTTGCCATTTAAGTTGAGCTTGTCAAGAGTTAGCTACTTGTAGGAACCCTGCGAGTGCCATTTCAGGGATGTAAAGGTAACTCGGGAAAACGGGTTACGAGTCAGTAACACTCTTACGAAACGCATTATGATCCCGCGTTTCATTTGGGCAGCAGACGAAATTTAAAAATCTTTACAGTTAACCCCAAACAGGCCGTTTGAAAGGAGCTAGGAAACCTGCTATCGCATCCGCGCACGCAGTTTTCAAGGCGCACCACACGTAAAAAGGTCCGCATTCACTCATGTCAACTCGACCGTATTAGAAAATATTTGTCCTTACCTTTATTTGCTTGGCCTTTCGGTCTCTGGATTGGGTCCAGGTGATTCATGAAGGTTTGATTTATGAGAAGAGAGGAAGGGGAAAAAATAGATGAAGAGATATATTTTCAGCAGTCAGTTCCTTTAGCAGGTGGTCAGGCCTACTGCACTACTGAGCCACAGCCGCTGCCTCTGAGCTAAGCTATCCTCGCTAGCCGTCGCGATGCTGAGAAATTTGGCCCTCGTAAATGTTCAGAAAATACCTCTCTTTACCTGTTCAAGAAGGCTGCTGGCTGACATGTCTTTCCCCCCGGAGCCTGTGTAACTGTATTTACTCCTAAATTAATGCGGCAGGGTGTAGAATTTGTCTAGCTATTGAAGAGTTTCAGCCAAGCGCCCCTATTTCTCTACAGAGCCTGGTTTCTACACAATGGCGGGCTGCAGTTTGCTTGACAGACTCCTCAACATGGCTGGGCGGCCCTCGTCAACCCACGATGGCATTTATTCACACGGGCCCGCGCCCTCTAGTGGCCTGGAGGAACCAGCGTTAAACCCCACTTGTGTACTGTAATATATTAATATGCACTAATGAATTAAATATAAAAAAACAAACACATAGTGAAGTATATATAGACGAACGGGTAAACACTTAATACATTTACATTCCATAGACAATCAAATAAAATGTGTTAACACCTATGTATTTCATCTTTGTTATTCTACTAATTCTGAAAACGACGAAGGTTTTCATAGCATAAGGCTGTATTAAAATCAGGGACAAAGGTGTGAAGTGGGGTAAGCAGGCGTTTCACGTCGTGTGGGACTGAACTGATTTTTTATCCCTTGTCCCCATGTCCCCCATATTGAGACAATGTCCCACGTTTAGATTTTTGAGGAGAACGGGCTACATGAGTTCAAGCAGGTTTAAATCCAAATGTATCACAAATTTTAACCAACGAATTTCTGCTTGTTTTGAAGCTATTTCAGTGTAAAATTAATATAAGATGTGAGGGACTGGTCTACCAAAAGATTCAATTCAGGAAATTACTTTGTTCATGTTTTTGCTTCTTTTGTTCATTTTTGTTCATGTTATTGAACATTTTGATGCATTTTGCTGATTATTTTGTTAATTTTGCTCTTTCGGGTGATTTGTTTGTTCAGTGTTGTTCATTTTATTGATTATTTGGTTCATTTTGTGGATTATTTTGTATGTTTTTTGTTAATTTTCTACCGCTCAGCATTTGTAATATGTCTCACATCATCCCACACAAACATACTGTTTGTCCCACATTTGACTTGTTGGGACCTGGTTGCCCTCGTATGAAGTAATGTAGGCTGTGGTAGGCAGCTGACACTTCATTGTGCTTCTCAGCACACAAAGCAACATAAAAAAACAAATTGGTGGGACTAATATATATATATTGTATTTAAATGCATACATATTTCTCCTAAAATGTTTTATTTTGTGTTTTTCTCTTGCAAACTGTTAACTATATTTTTGTCATTTATTTCTACTATCCACGCTTATTATCTTGGACTATATTTCTTGACTCATGTGCTAGATAAACCATTGTCCATAAATACATAAGTTTTACATTTTTTAAATAGGAAAATATAATTGAATATTGTTTGATGACAGAATCAGTCTGTGGGGCTTTTGTATCAGTGAGGCATCAGATGTGACAAGAGCATAAAAATGATAACTTTTTGTAACTTCACAGTCATTTGAAATGCCGCACTTCATAAAAAATAACTTTATAACCCAGGGCAGTTTGACAGCTGTCCTTTCCAGGAGGTTCACTCTAAAAAAGAAAGCACTGCATGTCATGTCATGCCTGTGCCACAAGGTGGACTCCTAGTCTCTGTCATGAATTTGTGATTGAAGTAAGGTCTAAGCAGCCTCTGCGAGGTGTGCAATTATCACACATTACCATCCAGGACTATTTCTTGATCTTTTTGTCCTACTCTGAATCACACCGAAAGATACCCTACACATTTCTGCATGTCATCAGCAGATCTTACGTGTTTGTAGACTATTCCTTTGTGAAGTGCTCTAATGGGTCACTAATTAGAAGGGTATGTAGATTATACTATCTCAGTTTCTGAGCTTATCACCTGAAAAGTGCCCGCGATCATAAAAAAAGGAATACATTAGATGCAGTCTCATTTCAAGACGCTCGTATGGTTCTGTAAGCAGACAGTAATAGCAGTTTTGATTTGCGGTCTTTAAAAAACAGATTTAGTTTTTTATCATCGCTTGGACTTGTCATATATTTTAGTAAATCAAAACGGATCCTAATATGTTTATAGTTCCTCTTAGATGATTTTGCTATAAGTAGTCGGATTATGATGAACCCCACCAGCTACTGTACTTATCGTTTTTCAGGGCCAAGGGTTGGCCAAATGGCATGTGACTAAATGGCACCTAAGAACACACGACACAGAGCCAGGAATAACCCCACCCTTGGTGTCACACAAACACACACTCTCGCACACATCAAAACCCTGCAGGGGATGACAAAGGGGAGCAGAACACGCTGTCGATCACACAGCGCCTATACCAGAGGGGTATTTTATTTTATAATTGAAACAAAAAGGAATGTAATCTGTCAACAGATGCTACAAGTGCTATAGAAAAAGACATTGCACCCGGATAGCAACGTGCATCAATGTCAAATTATAGGATACACAAGTTGAGTGCACTCATCAGTATATGAATAACACGAGCAAATAGGGACGGCAAACCAGAAGCAGCAGACAAGACATGCGACTGTGAACCATGCACAGTAGCATGGCATGCATGTATCATATTCCGCCTTTCAACTCTCAATCATTTTTGGGTGCTTGACTTTTTTTTTTCCCAGCGGCTTGTTGACTGGTGTGGATTGGACAGGTGGCATAGCATGGAGAAGAGCTGGCCATTTACCAGCCAATAAAAATAGCTGTGGTCTCCATGATGTCACCGGTAAGTAAATCATAGCTCCTGACTGTAGAGGGAGAAATAAAACAACTGTAAGAAATTAAAGTAGGGATGTTTTTTTTTTTTGTTTTTTTTTTTTTTACATTTTCACAATTCTGTCTGCATGTTTCTTTTACCGGTTTAACTAATCTCACAATGTCGTGTCCCGGTCACTCCAAGTCTCTGTCAGCTTCCGTATGTCCCTCTCTGCAGGGATTCTGTTGTGTCTGCATGTGCACGGGCATCCAAATTTATACAACGGGCAAGATGTGAAAGACCGAACAATGGAAGACCCACATTCCGTGCACCGGCCACCAATAACACTGCCATCTTCATCCAGTCATATTGGCTGCAGTTGCCAGAAAGGGTGTACAAACTAAAGCTGGAGTCTGATCTCACTCCCATACCTGGCATTCTGAAGCCACAACACCATGCTGCTGATGTGGAACCTGATCAGTTGTAAATCTTCCCTGTTTGACCATGTGACATGCCAAATTTGTGATTCTGCCCTCCGTTCACCCCCCGAAATCTGTTTCCCTCCTCCCTCCTGCCACCCGTAGTGCCCTTCTAACTGTAGCCCTCCTCTGGCACACTGAGCAGGAATGTCAGGCAGGAAGGTGACAATCCTCATGCCCAGATTAGTGTTTCTATGTGCATCTTTGTGTGTTAGTATGCGGTCTTTTGGCTGTATGTTTGGCTGAATTTTCGGTTGTGTGTGCATAACTACAGTGACCCAGAGGCGGCGTGGCGTCAGGCCGCTCTCAGTAATAGGATGTTAAGAATGTAGCACTTGTCAGCCGCTCCAAGGATGCTGTTAATTCACATTCTGTCCGTTTCAGGGGGTTATCCTTTAATAAACAGTGAGCACTGAGTGTGTTTACCTGTGTAGCGGCCGTCAATGTGTCTGTGTGTGTCATATAATTAAAGTGTGCAAATTGCTTCCTTATTAATGACATCTGAGATTGTGTCATGTGGCGTATGTTTACTAGTGACCTCCAGAGCCCAGTATTTTAACTTTTGAGGATATGTTCGCACAGCAAGCCTTAGTGCTCAATTCAGATTTATTGCACAGATCAGTTTTTTTTGTTTGGCTGTTCACAATATTTTATAAATGTGGCCAATATCAGATTCCAGTGTGAACTGGTCATGGTCCTGAACTGATACACATGCACAAAAGATACGCTTTTAAAGCCCAATTATCCTACATCCCATGAAGTTTTGCAAATACAGAAGTGTCACCCCAAATAATATCTCACTGTCCCTCCTGCCATCGCAGCTGTCTTCCATGTTTGTATTCACAGAGGCACTCCCACCAGTGACATAAAAGTCATATGAATTCTAATATTTTTTGGTATTTGTGATCTAAACAAGAATTAGGATTATCCTGATCCCAGGAAAGGGATGGATTTCTGCAACAAAATGTAATAAAGCTTTAAAATTGGTAATGCGTAGTATATACATTTATTTTCATTTCGTCTCATTTGTTTAACCATTACAGTGATATAGTAGATAAAGTAGAGATTAGGCTATGTATTAAGCCTGTCAGTACATTAAAATAAACACCAAAAGATTTTGTTTTTTGTAAAACAATCCCCCAAACACCTGACAATATCAAGCAAAAAACAAGACAACCAGAGACTGCAGACTCTCGCCCCCTTAGATCATATTCACCACGTTGAATAAGTGCACTGTACTGAATTCCCACAGGGGGTAGTATTGAGCAGGTAACCAATGGTGAAGAAACCTTTGAAAAACTCTAGAATCCAGATCCTGATCTAGACCATCTTCAAAGAGGACTGACATATGGTAGAGACCTTCCTTTGGGGAAATTTTCAAGTTGAAATGTGTTGTAGATTTTGAGTTACAGGTCAGACAGACAGACCCGATTGCAATACCTCTGAGGTGCGATATATTTAATTTTAACTGTGACAACAATGACACAATCCTCTGAGATGAACCAATCAAAAGGAGTTTCTATTTGTGTATCTTTGTTGTGGAACAGATTAGGGTCTGACTGTTTGATAAAAATGAATAATGGAAAGGGATATTCATATAGTTTTATTACGCTGTGTCCTGTCTCTTCAAATAAAAACACTTAAAGTGAATCTGTTGCTCTGTACATAGCTGGTAGCCTCCATTGTGATACACTATGTAGCCCCATTTCAAACACTGGTAATCCAGATTTGTTAGTCTTAAAAATGTGTATCTGGATCAGGGTGATCTAATCCAACGTTGCTTTGAAAAAGCGGAAACAAAATTAAGACGTCTTACCTGATCCCGAACAGCAAAACATGGAATTTCCAGAGAGTCCAGACAATTCTGATCCAGATTAAACTTTTTGAACGACAAAATGTTTACTGCTCCCTCGATCAAATGCATTTGCAGGTTGGTTTTTCAAACTGTGAAAGGGTCATGGTGGTCTGCGTGGACAATGAGGATGTTGTTTTAGGAAGAAAATAGTTGCACACTTGCACATTCTATCACAGAGGATTTATCACCCACATTTGTGTAGAAGGATGAATGAGCCAGACCTGTCCATATGTGGCCCTTTGTGCGTGTGTGTCTGTGAGTGTGTGTGTGTCTGTGAGTGTGTGTGTGTGTGTGTGTGTGTGTGTGCCAGTGTGTCTGTGTTTCTGATGACACTCACTGATGATTTTCAACAGCTGAGATGAGTTTGTGTGGAACTGGACAACAGGGCAGCTGTACATCTCTGTCTTGGACATATACACACACACACATACATACACACACACACACACACACACAC